>JBBMJY010000020.1:21248679-21281674 GCA_037833715.1 Toxotes lorentzi | reverse complement strand
GACACACACACACAGAGATATATGTGTGTGTGTGTGTGTGTGTGTGTCATGGTTGGCCCACCGTGAACAATTGGAAAACTCTGTTTTCTGTTTTTATTTCATACAAATTTTAAACAAGACTTGGTGAAAAAATGGAATATGGCTGGATCTACTCTCTGTGCTCACATATTCAGTAATTAAATGCAGCCAAATTCCCAATAAAGCTGTTATCATTTACATGTTTATCTGTTTCTGTTGAGAGACAATGGAACAAGTATGAAATAGTGTCCAAGAAGTCACTAGATTTGTGACTAAGTGCTTTTTCTTTTGGAAAAAAAAAGGTGGAACGTGGGTCTGAGAAGTCAGTGCATGTAGCGACAAAGTTAAATTGGCAGCATTGCCTGCAAATGTCCCCCAGTGACCTCCAGTAGTTGGCCGGCCAATGGTGTAACTTCATCACTCAGTGAGTCACTGACAGACACAACTGATGACATTTCCACAGCTGATAAGTTCTCTAACTCTTCAAATGTTGTGGTAACACTCATCAACCATGGGCTACTTGAAACCTCTGAAAACAAAACTAACTCAAAGTTGTAAAGCAGGGGACGCTTCCAGCTTGAAATTTCCACTGTACAAAATGTCATCAAGAAGATGGATTCAAGGGAAGTTGTGGAAGACAAGATGAGATCTGGTCTTCTGAAGGCTGTGTAGTCACCATATAATGGTTGATCTGACACACGAGTGGTGCTGCACTGTTCCACTGTGCAGCGTTGCAGCACAATCAGGATCAACATGGAGGAGTCAACAGAAGGAGATCCTGCCTGTGACCTCAACACAAAAGACATCTGAATAAGAAAGAGTCATTTTGGAAACAAGTGGACAAATGAAGTTAAAATTGAACTCTTAGGTCACAATCACCAAAGGTGTGTTTGGAGAAAAAAAAGATTTTAGTGAACAAAGACTTTGCCAGCTGTTAACCATGGGGGAGGCTGGCTTCTGCAACACGACAATGATCCAAAGCAGACCTCAAACCCCACCATGAACTACTCCACCAAACATAAGCTGGGGCTTTTGTAACGGCCCTCACAGTCCCTTGACCTGAACAGCACTGATCTTAGACATGAAAAAAAATATCTCAGAACTTGAAGTGATCTGCAAGGAAGATTTGGTGAAAATCCCTAAATCAAGAATCGAAAGACTCTTGGCTGCTACAAAAAGCATTAGCAAGCTGTGATAATTACCAAAGGGAGGGTTAGTAAGCACTGACTTAGTGGGGTGCCCAAACTTTAACCAATGCCACAATTACAGATTTTTTTTTCTGTTTTCTAAGTTCATGAACTGCAAAGTAACAGTGCATTAACATTTGAAGAAAGGCTCATTTTAATATCTGTGTCTGTGTGTGTGTGTGTGTGTGCGTGCGCGTATGTGTGTGTGTTCCTGTCCAGGGGTGAGTGTACAAATGTGTGCACACACATTGTTAGAGGGTAACCCTCATACCCCCCGCTGCTCCTAGAGATTGAGATCAGGGTTAAGTACTCTTCACTATCTTGCGTTTATACACAAACACACACACACACACTCATACACACACCGTGAGATAAAGCCCTCTCCTTAATGTAAGATCAGTGGATCAGCAATGAGAAAGGATGGATTAATTGCAACTGATGTGACCTGGGGCCATAAAGGAAGAAGTAATACAAGAGAGAAAATAAAATAAAAAAAAATACTGAGTGGGAGTAAGTCTAAAACCAGCCTGCTAGCATCATTCCCTCAGACACACACACATACACCATTATCATGAAACATCTGTCCACCCTGTTGACCCCCCTCAGCTCAGGTTAAATAAGGCCGATTACACTGTAGTGAGATGGATGGGAAGATACAGATTGATGTGAGTGTGTGTGGGTAACCCTGTCTGGTTTTTATGTAGCATAGTGTGATGTGTGTACTAGGCCAGAGGGCTGAAGCGGTATAATCCTGATAGTCACATATCTGCCACAGTAAGGCACACGCCACCTGGACCATTCTTCAAGTGTAGTTTGAAAACGGTGTCGCGCTGTAGCTGTGAGGCCATCTGTAATCATAAAAGGAAGTGATCCTCAAATTCAGATTTTAATTACAAGGCCAAATCAGGTAGTGGTCATCATATTGTCAGTTGTTCTGGTTTATCTGGGCACCTTGTGGTGTATTACTGCTTAAATAATATTACCATTTATTTAGTAAAAGTTTGTGATCTGTGATAAGTTTATTATTAGAAATGACAGCTTGGCTGATATATTGCATAATATATCATATTATCAAGAATATATCAGTGCATATTATTGAGACAACAGCCAAGAAATTTATCTAATGATTGCTCAGCCCTACAGTTCCTCTGGGAACACAAAAAAAAAAAAAAATCAAAAAAACAAAAAACAATCACTGGCAGAATCTGCTAAACTGTCAAAATTTGGTCAAAGGTTTGAGCAGATTGACTAAAAGAAACTTGCAACAATTTTCTGTCCTTAAAAATTACAAGCAAAGCTTAACATTTCTGGTTTTGATGAAACTTATAAACAGTATAATTGGATGGAACAAGAGTTCAGTGTACTACCAGTGTAACCAGTCCAGTTATTTGTATGCTACATTTGTATTCCTGTGTTTAGAAATCAAAGGCAAAACTGAGTGTATTGCTAAAATGGATAAATAGTTATTACATGTAGTTTAATGTAATTTAATTAATAATAATTTAATTAATTAGTAATTTCATGGTTTGTTGAATGTCAAAATGAAACCATCATAATAAAATTAAAAGTATTACAGTGCATCTGCACAGCATCAGAATAGTTGTTAAAACAGACCATAGGTTATATTTCTGTAATGTTTTTGTGGGGAAATTCTTTTGGCTGAGTCGTGTACGTCTCACCAAAGGGGGAAACAAATTTCCCACATTCTTAACTGGGTTGTCAAAAAAAATCTATCCAATTTAATTTCTCTGGGAAAATTTTTACCTCTGCCAAGGAGGCAAACAAAGTGTCTTCAGTCCTGTTTGTTGGCACGAAACCTTAAAAACATGTTAACAGATTCCAATTAAATTTGGTGAGAAGATGGGCTATGGGCCAAGGAACAAATGATTAGTTTTGTGTTTCCTTTTTTGTGATTTTTTTAAATTATTTTTTAGACCTAGCATTGTGAGATTTTGGGCCTTTTGTTTGTTTGTTTGTTTGTTTGTTTTTTCTCTCTCTCATGAGCCACTGCAGTTAAAAACATTTGACGCATGTATCTGATGACTGGTCGTCACTACTTGTGTGTTGTGTAATCGCTTCAGCTGCAGTTTAAGAATTTCTAAAACTGTTCTGCTATTAAATTGGCAAATTTAGTAGCTTGTGTAACTTTACTCATCTCAAATAGTACCAATCAATATCATGCTTACACTTGAGTTAAAACACAGCAAACACCTAAATTAAAATCATGCCTAATGATATAATCACTGCTTGACATATGTCTCCCTTAATGACACTTCCACCACCTCTCTCAATAGACATTATCCTGGCAAAGTGTTGTTGTTTTTGTTAACACCCCAGAAACAAATACTACAGTAATGAAGTGAAGCCTCACGCTGTGGCATTTGTATTCTGCTTTAATGGTTTTCACAGGACTTTATGTGAATTATTGTTTCAGTAGCTATCCATCAGAGATTTCAAATGTGTCTCACAGTGTTCCCCCCTGGCTTAGCTGTGTGGTGCTCTCTGTTGTCAATAGCATATACCCTGACTGCAGGGTTTGACTACCAGCTCCTGCTGTGCACTCACATCTGTCTTTATTACTCTCTTTCCTGTCAGCCCCTTACAGCTGCTAGCATGAAACACTAATAAAATAACAAGAAGAGCTGAACTCTTGTTTAAAACTTAGCGTTCACTCCACAGAGAAATACAGCACAGCAGAGACTGGAGTGCAGAGAATCCTCCTTAAGCCTGTGTTAAGCCGTGCCTAGTGCATCACTGGCCTACTTGATCATTTTCACTTGAGTCTCATGGTATGTGAGCTGTAACCCCTCAGGCTCAAAGCTGTGCATTTGGAACTGTTCTGCTAAGTGACTGCTACAAGTTAAGCAGCACTCATGTCTTTGCCTATAGATATCAATGAGATTATAAAATAAACAAGTGTGTTGTCTGTGTTCATTCACGTCAATTTTTCTAAGAACCAAAGCACCCTGGGAGCTGCAAATAGTGAAGTCCAAATCTTGTAAGTCACATAAAGGTCCAGTTTCATATGACATTGTTTGAAAGCAGATGAATTTCCTCTTAATGTGCATCACTGCATGTATCGCTCCCGATGTGACCGAACTGTGGGATTCTGCAGTTCTGCACTTTTCCTTATCAAGTCCGCAGGGTATGCAGTTAGGTATGCAGTCAATAAAGGCTGGTGGATCAAGTCAAAGGGTATGAGGAAGAGAAGAACAAAGAGACAAAGATATATTCTTCATTATAGATTTAGAAGGCGCCGCAAAAGGCCAATGGAGCATATGCAAATTATTACTCAAAGTCACAAACCTTATGGAAGCTGAGAGGTTGACATCTACAGCTGCAAAGCTTCAAGTTTTATCACTTCAACTTACTGTAAAGCTTTTTTTTGTGATCTCAAGTTGGAAGAAATAATTTATCAAATGTGTTGACCTCTTTTTCACCAGGCTGGATTCACCTTTGAACTTAAAAAAAAAAAATCCATAGGTTTTAAACAGCTGTGAACACACCCACACACAGGAACACTCTTAATGAGGACATCACATGCCTTGTCTGCCAAATCCACATCAATATTTCATATTTACCACACTATTTATCCACTTCGTTTATCATTTATGAATGTTATTTGGTTTGTCACAGTGTGCACGCAGAGGATTTGTGTGTGTTTATACATCTTTTGTAAGTGTGCCATTTAGATAATGTCACAGCAGGCCATAAGCTCCTCTGGCATCTCTGTAAGGCTGGTATGCAGCCATCAACGAGGCTATTCTCTCTGAATAAACAAGTGTCCACTCTTCTCAACACTCGACCCTTAATTATTCATATGGAATTGAATGGGACATTGTTTATCAAGGCTACTGGGGGACCTTGTGCTCTGGGCTATACACCTATATTTGTGTGTGTGTGTGTGTGTGTGTGTGTGTGTGTGTGTGTGTGTGTGTGTGTCTATAGTTTGAGAAAATAAGAAGAAGAGTGGAAAAAAAGATATTGAGCTAGCTCATGCACAGGCAGCCAACTTTCTAATTGGTAATTAAAATACCTTTGACAAACTAGCTTGAGCTGTCTACTTGCCATTGGTATGGTAATGAGGGTTGAAGAGGTAAACTGCTTTCCCATCAGAGAGGAAGAGAGGGTGAAGAGAGAGCGTGAGTCATGATGAACACTGCTTATTTTAGCATGTATTAGTAGGTGCTGACTCTCTTTGACCCAGAGATGTCAACATACATTCACACAAAAATTCAAGCACAAAAATAGGCCACAAACACAACCTTACATCGCAAGTGGCGATAAACAACAATGATAATAAACTGCAGCCGCTGAACAAATTTTGAGTTTACATTAGTGATAACAAAGGAAATGGCACAGATGCATCTTGATTACATGTAAAGGCAATTTTACAAGTCACTCAGTGACTTTACTCATACACCAGGTTATTCATAAAAAAACGAGTTATATGCTGGAAATCAGGCAATACACTGACAAACTGTGTGTATAAAATCTGTATTTACACTTAAAAAGCTGCGATTCCAAAATAACATCAAGGGAAATAAAGAAATGTGAATACTGATCTGTTGTGTGAGTGTAAATACAAGAGATATTATGTTTGTGTGTTTGCGACTGACAGCGCAGTGAGAGGAAATCAGTTTGTTGGGTAATATTCTCACATGTTTACATTATGGAAAAACTGTGTGTTCTCACTCTAAAGAACACAAGGGGCTGATATTACTCTTTTTTTCTTTTTACCAATTAATCAGTCAGCTGTTTGAGCCATAAAATGTCAGAAAAAAAGAAGAAACAAAAGTGACTCATTCTCACAAATTAGAAATTGGAACTAAAGAACATTTAGAATTTTTACCATAATTTTTACCATTTAAATACAAGGATAGGGCTTCAAATACCCATTATTTCCATGCTGATTAATCTGACAGTGACGTTCTCACTTAATTAATCAATTGTTTGGTTTTTAATTGTTTTTAATTTTTTAAAGTTTTTAATTGTTGAGTGTTTAATTTTGACTCAAATTCTCACATTGAACAAGTTGGAGTCAGAAAAGGTTTCCATATGTGCTTGAAAAATGAAATAAAGATTGTTTAGTTATCAAAATAGCTGTGGACTTAACAACAACATCCAGAGACACCACCTTGAGCTCTGGCAAATCTATAAACATGCCAAGGATTCAGGTTTCTGTTAGAGAAAAGCAGCTGGAGAAATCAGGTTTCTCTCGGGGAACCTGGATCTCTCAGATTTATGCAGAAAACCAACAGTAATCTGCTTAGAAGAGTACATGTAAACAACTTTGTTCACAAAAATCACAAAGGCAGTTTCCCTAGGTTGGACTTTGTAGCTTGATGCTGCCAACTTGAGACAGAACCACAAGTTGTTTATATTAATAGAAAGGCCACAGCATTGACAGAGTTAAGAGAAAGAAATGGAAACACCAGCAAATTAAGAGATTCCATGTGTGGTAAGGGTTGAAGTAAGGCGCATTATTTCTTATGTGCCACAGAGAAATAATCTTTATCTTATTATCAGAAATAATCAGAATATAAAGTTATAATCATTCTCTTCTGTGTCTTTTTTGGTAATCACAAAATGCATGGCATTTCAAGTCTAATTGCATGTCATCATGTTTGAGTGAGTTAAGGGCCACATTAGTAATAACAAAGGAAATGGCAATGCTTTTATGCCACAGGTGTATCTTTAGATTTAATGCACTGTGGAGTTCCATAATTATGGGGTCAGTTTGGACCAAATGAAGACTGGCTTCTTTGCAGGGTGTTGAAGGTGACATTTCAGAATGGACTGGCTTTGTGTGTGTTTTTTATTTTAAACTGCAAAATTAATTTCATTGTTGCTCTTTACAAAATAAGAACCTTGTTGAACATTATTAAGGGGGTGGGATAAACAACTGCAAACAGTTGGCAGGTCTTTGCCATGTCGAGAAAAAAAAAATGTTGACCCTGTGTTCCAGGGTTAAAACACCCTGTTTTAATCACAGCATGACATGTTAACATGTCTCCTGGGCATCTTGAGTTTTCATTTATTTCATTAGTATTCTGTATGTACGTTCATCTAGCTTTAGTATGAAGTTGCCCTGGCTTTATATCAAGGGACATATCTGCAGATGGGTGGACATTAAACAGATGCAGACCTCTCTCCTCTCTCCTCTCCTCTCCTCTCCTCTCCTCTCCTCTCCTCTCCTCTCCTCTCCTCTCCTTCAAGGTTCCCACTTGTGCTACTTCAGCTTTTCTTCAGCCAAAATTCAAACTCCACCATATGCTTTCACCTCATCATTCCAACCCAGCCATCTCCCCACCTCTACACCATCCTGATCTGTGTGCTCATCAACCCCCACCACCACTTCCTCTCTCAGCCTTCTCCCTTTTCTGCCCAATTACAAAGCACTGTCAGTGGGGTTGTCAGTGTTGCACTGAGGAGTGCAGGGCATAGGCAGACGCATGGCTGTTTGATCATTCTCTGCACATCCATCCAGAAAGCCACCCTGGATAAGCACACACTTTAGAGATAACGTCCTTGTATCATTTAAATGTTAATAGGCTTTCTATGGGCTCAAACCTACATTTATTATTGTGCAAATGAGCCAATTTCCTCATATCTGCGCTGTCGTTAGAACTGGCATGTTTAGTTGTCTGAACATAATTAGAATTATTGTACTGTAAGGAAGAGAGAAGAGGATGGGAGGGAAAAGAAAAGAGAAGAGGGGGAGCTCATCGTCTATTCTATGTAGAGTGGGACAAGCCCCTTGTTGAAAGTTTCCTTTGAGAAAGAAAGAAACATTCTCACTTTCTTTTTCGTCCCACAGATTTATGGATCATCCCAATTTTCCCTCTGCTTTTGTTTTTTTTCTTTCCCAGACAAGACTACTGGCACATTTTACTTCTGTGGGGGAGTTGCTTTGGTGCAGGCGGAGGAGTGAGTGAGCGAGAAAGTGAGAGACAATAGCTAATAATGTACCATGGATATACAGTTGGTGCAGGGAGCACAATCAATGTGAGACGAATCAATTTCAATATCAGGGATCTGTTGGGGGCCCTCAAGCTCTGATACAGCAAACCCAAGGGGACTGGCACATACCCCTCAGTGAGATGATGATGTTGTCAAAGTGTACGTGCGTGCGCGTGTGTGTGTTTGTTTTAACTCTAAACATTTGGATGTCATGTAGAGGCCGTCGGCGTTACTAGATATCATCATTGGTTTCTCCTGTCACATTGCAATTTCCACTTCGAAGCTATACCAACAGATTTCAGTTTACAGTCAGTCACCAGCAAATGGTTGCTCTTCATAAGGCATCGGTCACAGAATGTTGATGATTACTATGCTGTGCAATTTAAGATAGCCTTTGATAGCAGAACATCCACGTGCAATACAAATACATTACCATTAAGGTCACAGTGCTGCGTTTGATTTCTTGTAAACAGAAATTTCTGTGAATGCCCAAGATTTTCTTAAAGGTACCATATGTAACATTCAGAAAGTTTCGCCTTTTTATCAGTGACACCGGTGGCTGTCAAGTGAACTGCAGTCAGTGTAGACTGCATGAGACTGAATGTGGCTGATCAGCATCATGTTGAAAATGAGGTAACTAAAGTTACACTGTTTGAGTATAAACCATATTTGAGTTTATAGACTGTTAATGACTCTCCAGCTCTGACTCAGCACTAAAACAAAGAGTGGAGATAGGTCTGGGTATACAAGACTATAGTTTGACTAACAATGTTTTTTGTTTTTTAAATATACTTATAAAGCGTAATATTGTTATCAGCTTGCTAGCTAGCACAGAGTAGGCTAGTGATGTTGAGCCAATCTATTCTTGGTGCATGATAAAGTTTCAGCATAATAGAACAGAACTTTATATTGTCAAGTAACATTACTGAGACCATGATAATCCTAAAAACATGATAAGAGTGGGATGAGTAATGTTAGACTGGAGATAATGCACAGAAAATCTACAAAGTGATGTTCTAAAGAACAGGCGTTTTGTGTTGAGCTGGAAGTTTGTTGCCGTTAGTGGACTCCATTTCTAAGCTAACGTTAGCTGGCGATGCACACAGAAGAGAGACATTGAGGTTTTTCATTTGTTGTTCAGCTATTTGAGGCACTTTTCTCTTGAGCAACTAAGTGCAACAGATTAAACGTCTTCCAGGAGAGACAATCTGAAAATCTGTACTGTTAACCCTGTTTTTACACGATACTCTGTCTCCACCCTGTCCATAACGGTTTGCTTTCCATCACTTCTTCGAATGTGGCTGTTCAGATCAAGTATAGTATATTTCAGATTCCCGACGTGGTCAGAGAACATGTCGTACAAACCATGGAGGAAAGTAGCTAACTACCAACGTACTGTACTTAAATACAATTTTGAGGTACTTGTACATTGCTTGAGTATTTCTATTTTATGCTACTTTATTCTTCCACTCCACTACATTTCCGAGGGAACTATTGTACTTTCTACTCCACCAAATATACGTGACAGCATTAGTACTAGTCACATTTAAAATGTAGATTTTATACAATGGATAATATAACAAGCTTTTTAAGTACAACTCATTGTTAAAGATCAAACAGTGCTTGTTTCCAACCTTTTTGCCTTTTAACATCTTACAGATAGCAGTGTATAGTCGCCGCCATGTTTCAGATGTCTATGAGTTGTTAACAGCTCCACCAAATAGTAATTTTTCCCTCTGAACTTTTTAAATTTTTAACTTGAACATTTACTTTCAATGAACGTTCAAATGATCCAATATCTCTCTAAAAATCTCTCCAAAGATTAGAGAAAAAGTCCAAAAACTGAAAACAGATTTGTGTATCAGAGCTTCTTTTCTTGTTCATCATCTCACTCAGCTGATCATCCCTAAACGTGTTTAGCTAGCCCATTTGAAACTACAGGAGTTTTTGACAGCATGTTTAAATTGTTTAGCTGTCACGCTGGATATAAATTCCTGATGAGTAAAAACTAGTCTCCTGGCGTCCTATCAGTACCGCGGAAACTGATACGCTTCAATAGCAACATTTAAAAGCTTACAAGGTGGGGTGTTATGACCAGCTTGAACAACTAAATGCTGTTCACGCCCTAAGCTTTAATTAAATCAGTAAACTATAATAAACTCAACTTTATAGGATGTAACGGCAGTTGTTAGTGTGTGGTGGTGGGGGATGAGGTGGGCATTGTGCTGGACTGGGGAAGCTAGTCTGAAAGCAGATGTCCTGATTTACTGGTTCATATATGTTCCAAACCTTTATCTATCACTGTAAACGCTTTCCTTTGCAACGTGCCTTGGCTTATCTGCTTTTTTGCATTGAAAGACGCTATTTGAGTTGGATCGGGCATCATAATAGGATGCCTCCTGGACACTTTGTCGTGAATGTATTCTGGGTACGTCTCAGGATGAGGAGACCCAGGGGTGGACCCAAAACATACTGATTGGGATTATATATCCCATCTGTCCTGAGATTGCCCTGAGAAAGAACTGGAGTACAAGGTTAAGCAGATGCATGTCTCAGCTTCCTTGCCACCACCGTGACCCAGAACTGGATACAGGGCTTACAAATTTCACAAATGCCCTTCTCGTGTTAAGATGGTATCCAAGAGGACATAAACATACCTTTAAAGAAAGATGATCTGTGGACATACAGGGTAAACCAGTGGCGCTGGTTTGTCAGGGCCAATGTCTTTAAGACTTGACATCACAAGTACACATTTCTAATGTCCATAGTAAGAGTATGTGAGTTGCAGTAAGCTGTAGCTAAGAGGACAGTATCAGATTCTGCTGTCAAAGCTCACAATCCACAGAGATGTCAATCATCCTTCTCCCTAGCGACAGATGACCTCTATCATATACCCCCTTTCTTCTTTATATCTACACTGCACTCCTCTTTTTTGCTGTCATCCTCTCTGTTTGGCTGTCTCTAACCATCTTCCTGTATCCTTCTGTCTACCTTTCCATCATATCTTTCTCTACTCCTGTCATCCGTTCAACCTATTTCATCCTGCTTTTTCAGCTCACCTACCTGTTCTGTATTTCCCTCTCCATCCCAAATCTATCCTTCCCTCTGGTTCTGCTTATCCATTCGAAAACCATCTTCACAAATCCTTCTCCTCCTCCCCTCTGTGGCACCACTCCCACTCTGCTGTCCCTGCATGTTTAAGTTCCCATCACTTGTCATTGCATTTCTTCTTGTTTTTGATTCGCTCAGGCGGGATCCAGCCCGTTGAAGGCCATCTGTTAGCCGATCTGACAGAGCTGAGTATGGCTGCAACACTGGCAGTGGCCACTGGCAGCGGCACAATCCAGTGTCTGGCTAGGGCAGTGCAACCAGACAGCCAAACAGACAGCCAGCTTTCACACTGTGTTTATAAACAGTCTGATTGTTCATTTGCAGGCATCTGGCAGAGATGATCAGGATGTGTTGTGGTTTAGTACGAGGAATCGATACATGACAAGCAAATGGCCCCTGCACACATTTGGTCCTCACTTCCCTTCATTGTCCTTCACTCATCCTCTGTCTGTACTTCCTCAACCTTTCCTCCAAGAAAGAACTACCTCAACAACAAAGTATTACACAGTGACACAATGTCCGTTTCGCCCTCCTTTGCAATCAGGTTAGCTGGGCAAAAAGGTGTGAAATTGCTTACTGCTTTGTGAACCAAATCTATGGTCTTGTGTTAATCCTGGTTTCTGGAGCCAAACCTGTGAGAACTGCTTTCCTTCATAACACATGGAGCATGCAAATGTGCATCTGGCTGCAAATGAAAAGTATACAAAGACAAAACAAAAAAACTTGTAGGCACTGTAGGTAAAGTACATTTTGTAAAACAAACTGTCTCTAATACACATACATATGCTTGGTGTATGAACTTTATGAGTAATTTACATTTGTTTTTAAAGGAGATTTCTTACTCTAAGGTTTGATTACTTGTCATGAGGAGTAGTACTGTGGAAACACTTGTCTAAAGGCCAATGGCATTAGGTCAGAAGGTCAGAGAAACAGTGAAGGGTGCCAGCTTTATGCCTTTACAGGGCAATCTGTGTCTCAGAAGTCCCCCAGCTTTATGGGGGACAAACAGTGCCTGAACGCATCATGTGTAGACCCACACAAAGAGAGCACCAGATCTGCTGCTCTGCTAACATGCTGCTCATCCTATGTCTTCTCTGTAGACATGGTGTCAGGACACACACTTTTGGACAGTTAAACATTAAACATATCAGACAAGTGGTGGTGCATGGGTAGATCGTGCAGGATAGAAATGTCATAAACACACACTCGCTCACTGTGAATTCTCCAAAAGGTTAACCTGCTCTATTCATACATAAGCTCAATCGGACATTACATGGACTTTGTACGAGGAAGCTGGCTGAGTGAAGTCCATTTAATGCCTAGATCAACTGATTCAGACATTTGCTGTCACATGTACAGCTCCTCCGGGCAAAGTCTAGAAATGTTCAGGGTTGCAGTGCATGTGTGAAAACAGCTATACTGACAACATTAGTCTCACTATTAATAAATCACTGACGTAACATCACAGTGCAGACCATAACTGATGTAAACAAAAGCCACCACACAACAGCACTCTGTAACTAATGAATCACATGTGCTCTTCAAACCAATTAGTTTGATTAGATTGTATTATTCGTATTGGAGTCTACATAACGTGATTAAGGTTCTGATTAAGCACTCATTATGTTCCTCATAGGTGGCTTGTTAACAAAGTGGGTTTGGTCTCAGAAAAGAGAAAAGAGATCTTTCTTCTGTGTGACTCACACCTCTACTGCTGCACCTCTACCACGCACATACACACTTTCACAAATAACAACTAACCACAAACCCAAAACACCCCACAAGTCACCAGTGACTTGTTTGAAATCAAATGATTCAGTGATTAACATGGCTGAGTAGCTAAAAAGCTTTGTACTGATTTACTTTTATGTGAAGTTGAAATTCAAATCACAAAAGATGATAATCAGTGCTTTCATGACTGTATGATTGGGAAGTGATTGCCTTTAATTACAGCTTAAATCAAATATAGATGGTGCATCTAAAAACCTCAGTGTGTGTGTCAATGGTAAACTAAAACAACTTCCTACTACCTAATCAACTTTGCTTATATCAGTTTCTTCTGGAGGTAAATTTTGATTAAGGGAGGAGAGATTCCCGCCTTATTATGAAATGTTGACATTTAAACTGCAGTTTCCATCATAAGATAATTACTTTCAGTGTCTTAAAGCTCTTAAGGTAATACTGTATACTCTGTCTATTACTAAACCTCACTGATTCTTCTTATGACGTAGAATCCAATTTAGTGAAAGGAATAGACTCACACACTCCATGTAATCTTTAATAACAAAACATCTCATAACACGCAGTGCTTCAGCAGGTTATTCCCGGAAGGAGCTGGGATTAAGTGTCACAGGTGTTCCCGCAAGAAAAACCGAGCAAATGCGTATATTTTGATCACTTTATAAGAAGATAACCATGAAGAATTCCATAAGGACATCTTGCCAACTATTATCAGAGCTCCCATGTTGCTTCGATCAGCTGACTTATCCACCAGTTAATACATATAAAAGGGAACAGTGGGAGAATATAAAGATTCTTCCTGTTATGTAGGATCAAATGGGCTTTTATTGAATTTGTTTACACCCCAGGTTGAATTATGTTATCAATGAGCTACAAGAAACAGCGTGGCCTTGGAGATAGAAACTGATGCTGTGGTAGAGGGGAGGGAGTAAAACTGCTGTAGCCTTGGGCTTGCATGCTCCAGCAGATAGTGTAACAGAATAAAATAGAATAAAAAATAGTATTTGACTACTTAACTATTACTGGAAGTCAAGTCAAGTCTATTTACATAGTCCAAAATCTCAAGTATGTCACAAAGGGTTTTGCAATCTGTACAATGTATTATACACTTTATCCTGAAAGCAGAAATGTGGTATTTTGGAAAACATCTGTATTTGTACCAACAGCATGTTAGCTTCACTTCAGAAAAAAAGCTGAGGAATTAACATGTTATATTTAATTTGTTCAATTCTTACAAAAACCAAAATGTAAAAAGTTATGTGGGGAATGTGGCCAAACTCTTTCTTAACCAGGAGCAGTGACTTCCTGGAGTTCAGAAATCACTGAGGTTTCCAGCCAACCAATATAACCAACTCTTATGTTATAAATCTTATCTTGAGTCTTTATATTTTTGATTTTTTGTATATTCTGGGTGCCTGAATCTCTCTCTTTGCTGCTGTGACGGATGTAGTTTCTCCATTGTGGGACTAATAAGGTGTATCTTATCTTATCTTATCTTAACCAACACTGCTTCTGCTTCTTAACAGATCAACAGACTAAAGAACAGATATAAAGTGCTAACTTGTGAGTTTTGCTAAGTTTGTACAGAGTCAGGCTATCCCGTCTTTCTGCTAAGCTAAGCTAAGCTAAGTTAAGCTAACAGGCTGCAGGCTGTAGCTTTATATTTAGCATGTAAACATGAGTTGGCAAGAAAACATGTTTTTGCCAAAATGTAGATTTACTTCTTAGGGCAACACATACCTGTGTGCATCACTACGCTTTATGCCAGTACTCAAGGTTCTGTTCCCATATTTGCCAGTAGAGGGAGTAAATATGACTGTTACATGAAAAATACTTTAGCTACTCCAGAACATTTGAAAAATGTGGCCTACCTTCTACCCAACATGTCCACAATCTGAGAGATTCACCCTGGATGTTGTATATTCTGGGTGCCTGAAGTTTAACATGACAGTGTTTGTCCCTTTAAGGTTCTGTTTCTGCAGCCTTGGGTGCAAAAGTGTGACTCACCTGGACTCATGGACTCACCTGGACTCTGTATGAATTTGCAACGTTGAAGACAACGCGACATCCTTCTTGAGCCTGGAGGTGACAGTTGCCGTCTGCCCGGTAAGTTTATTCTGGCTCTGGCCTCTTCTCTGGATGTTGGCAATCTTGGTTTTAATTTATGGGTAAAATAGTGGATAGCAGTGTTCCTGATTATGTTAAGCACTGTAGTATAAATCTATAAATCAGACAATTTACCCTTGTGCTTATGTCTTTCTGTGGCACAACTCATCCACTTAGGGTTTTATTAAGGCTCCACACTATAGCCCATGCAGTGGAACACAGAAAATGAGCAGTAAAAAAGAGTGTTGCCCAAGCTGTGTCAGGACAGTAGCCCTGTCTGATTATCTGAGCCAAGCTCATATTGGTTAGTATCTGCTTTGTTTCTCACTATCATGCAGATTCACTCTGTCTACAACTCTGTCTAACTACGGTCACTGTTGTTTTGATAAGTATCATACATCAGCTCTCAATCCCCACTATAACTAATTCCTACTATATATAACAGAAAAATATGACATGCTTAGCTTTACTTCTGTTTGTCGATTACCTGCAATTTTATAAGAAATTATGTTCATAGTTTCTGGCTGTGAGAAACACATTCAGTGCTGTGACACTGGCAAGAATAGATAAATGGGCTCAATTCAACTGAGGAAGACATGAATATCATTTTTGTCCATCTGGAGCCAGGCAAAGGTCATGTAGAGCGAGGGAAAGAGGAACGGTGTCTCAGCTGACTAACATGCTCTGCGGCTACATCTGTATTTCTCTAACCTCACATGCTTGGCTTGTGATATCTGGCTCTTGAGTGGCATGTGTAAGCCTTTGATTCGAAGATGTTTCTCCCCTCTGGGTGGTGGGCTGCTCTACAAAGTCATAACACAGCACAATGGGCTCCTTGTTGTCAGCTGATGACAACAGGCATACTGGTGTGTGTGTGTGTGTGTGTGTGGGAGAGAGAGAGAGACAGAGAGAGAGTGTGTGTGTGTGTTGTCTAGTTTGTCTGACAGCGGTTTCAAATAACAATACATGTCAGAGCTGGTAAATATGCAGTCTGACTGGCAGAGCCTTTTGTCTTCCAGACCTTTTCAGTATTGTGTGAGAATGTCAGTGTGTGGATTGGGGATTTGCCAGAAGGGCCACATATTGGAGGAAAAGTGTGCTTTAGTCAGTTTAAAAAAGCTTTTGACAATTTTGTCTCTCATCTAAAATTGCTTTGCTTTACCACATATGTGGTGATTGTGAGCATGTGAATGTTCTCACACCCCGAGTGATGGGTTATTGTTAATGACAGAGTGTGTGGCCATCAAAGACAAAACAGGTGGATGTATTTTTTTTCCCTTCACACGCACGTTTCATTGCCTCCACCAGCATCCTGCCAAATTGTGTTAACACACCCTTGATGTGACTGATCTCTCTTTCCTTTCTTACTCATGTCTTGCTCTCATCATCTAGAAAGAAAAAAGAGACCCAAAAAGAATAAATATCTGGAAACAGGGATGTGCTTAACAGGTAATTACTGTCTAAATACTAATTGGCATGTTATTGTTATTAGTGCCCTCCTCTAGCATTGTTACAGCTCAAGCAGCAGCAAATTAGGTCAGCGAAGGGCAGAAGAAGCGCAACATGGAAGAAAACCCCTTTTTAAAGACAAAAGAGAAGCAGAGAAAGAAAAGCGAAAAAAGGTGAATGTGACTCATTAAATTAGACACAGCTTGGCCTGAGGGCGGCTCCAGGGAAGAAGTGTGGGAAGACAGGATGTGAGGGGTGGGGTGGTTGGGAATAGAGGCAGGATATTTAACTGCATATCAGGTCATAGAAATCAAAGCCCTGAGGCACAGCCGACCCACACATGTCCCACCCGATGAGGTGCGAGCGCTGAGACAAGCTCTGACCTCTGAACCTCAACCTCTCTGTGTTTTAGAAGAGGTCAGAGAGTCACATCTACCTCTCTGTTTGGCGTGTTCAGCCCTGAGGGGAGTGTTTTTAAGCTGACCAGGATGTATCGGGAGGCAAAGAGATAATGGTTGATAACACATTTGTTTTTGTGTGTAGTTTTTAAGCTCTGAAGGTGGCCTATTTTGCATACAGTGAGGTGGTAGGTTCATGCCTGGATTGTATAATGAGTCGTAGTATACCCCAAGTGGAGGGTTCATCTAATTTCCACTCCTTTCTTTTCAGTAAAAGCCTAATGCATTGCATTGTTCCCACTAGTATATATGTGGTTATTACTGTTGCTACATCAAATTCACTGAAGCATAAATTTATGATGTAGGCCACTTAACCAGCATCACCTTCAGTTTATTGACTTTCTAAATGTTCCCCACTGGACATAAAACTGATACTTAGCCAGCAAAGTGTGAAATCTCACAGGACTCCAGTTTGAGGAGAAATCCTGCACAATACGAAGCTAAGTACTAAAATAGCAAACAGAGATAAAGTTCATTTTGTTAAAATTAGTTTCGTACCATCTTTTCTTTTTCTTTTTTTTTCTTCAGCAATGACCCACACCCTCTCTTATCATTTCCACTCTGTCTCTGTTCTGTCTCCCTTTGTACTTTGCTCCACCGTCTCATCACACGCTTCAGGAACCACCCGTGTACGTCCAAAATAATATTCTCTCCTTCTTCTTTTTGTTAAAAATGAGTGTAATTAGGACTGCTGGATTTTACTCTTTGGCATCGCTGTTGCTGCTCCAGCCTCAGGGCTTTCTTGATATGGATTGGATTATTATAGCACTGACGTGCAGCCACTCTGAAACATACACAACCCCAAAAACAAACGCACACACACACTAGCAAAGTGATTATTGCCGAGGCTTGATGCCGCCTTTTTATGGCAGTTAAGTCAGTTATCTGTTCGGTGGGCTCGATGGGGTATAAGTAGGCCACAAGAGACAGCGTATGTGTGTGCACACAGGCTTCAGTATATGTGCCATCATCACAGGTTGCAGGCCTAAAGCCACGTTTAACCGCCCTACTTAAAAAGCATTCACTGAGCTCTCTGCGTGACATCTGACCTGAAACAAGACTGGAAATTAGCAGAGGCAGATGAATGAGGAAAGAAGTGAATGAAGATAGTGGAAAAGAGAGGAAATGGAAAATAGATAACATTTGTACTGAAATTACTGCAGAAAAAGTTGAAAATTTAAGAAAGACAAAGACAAGACTTCAACCAAGTGTACACTCTCAGTGAGCACTGGTTGGGTGATTTGCAGGTCAAAAGAAGTCCAGACGTTGAGGGTTAAAACTGGATTGAACTTGGCTGCAAAGTTAGTTTCTTAAGTCCCGTTCAGATGGGAGTAGCTTTATCTTCAGCGTGGTCCTCGGTAATTTAATTCCTCTCTCCGGATGGCATTTTAACCTTTTGCGAATTTACAGGACACGGTCCATAACAGACATGGGCATTCAGAGGGACAAATCCAGAAGCCTCCCCAGGGGAGCGTGAGAGAGAAGGGGAGGCAAAGATACTGGATTTGAGTCAAAAACCGTATTCCTTCTTGTAGTCATAACTTTAATCTGAACACACAAACATGGAACATATATTGATGTCAGTGAGTGTGAATTACACTTTCAGAGGATATCATTACCTCTAATAAACACCCATAAATCCACTTAGGAATCACAGAAACAACACACTAATCTCAGAACCTGCCCGACAATCATTATTATTTTCTAATTATTCTTTGGTATCAAAGTACCCCAGTGATAACGGTCTGTACATCTATGGTTGTATTGCAAAGGGGAACTGCTTATAGCCAATTTACCATATGATTTATGGTGCCAATTTGACAACATGCAACCAAATGTAGGTTAAAGAGACCTATATTTTGGTGTTAGTGTGTTTCCAGATTAGCAACAATATTTTTGACTTACTACATTTCACATAAAAGTAAAATTCCACACTGTTGAAAAAAGAAATATAGAAGGACAGGCAGCTCTTCCTGGCTCCAGCCGGGATTTAAATTACAGGCAGACCAGTAAATACGCTGAAAAACAGTAGGTAATCACAGCTGTAATTATTACAGTGGTGGGAGCTGAAAAATTACCCACATATTCACTCCAGATGGGATTAAAATCACTGACCAGCATAGGTAAAATCACCACAACTCCCTCATGAATCCATTCTGAATGTTATGATGTTTCCACAGCATTTCAGTGACTGCGCATCCACATTCAAAGCCTGCTCTACTGTGAAATGTAGCCATTTGCGCTCACTGTAAACAGTGATTTGGTGATTTGCAAGTCAAAATACATCTAGACATCTAAGTTAAAATCGGACTAAATTTGGATCTAAAGTGAATTTTACTTTATTTTATGTGTCTGTAAATTACAATTTATTTCCAAATAATCTTCTAAAAACTTTACTGCTTTCCTGGAAAGAACCATCTAATTTGGTACTAAACGTGTATAAAGTAGAGAGAGATCAGTTAGTGCATTTTCAGGTATGTCTAAATAAAAATCAACCACAACCTTGAGAGGATAGCAGGTGAGCTGAACATTCAAAATCTGAAGTGGTTCTAGAAAACAAACATACAAGTCAGGACACATGAAGAACAAAGTTTCTAGATATAAATAAATGAATAGTAAACATTCACTGAGTTTTAAATTTAGCAATTTCTTTATTTATCTGGGAGTCACTCATAAACTCAACACAACTAAAGTTAAAGTTTATTCCCTCAAACTGAGGAAATTAGTTATGTAGTTATTGCACGAAACACAAACATGAGACGATGGGGTAGGGGGCTGCCAACTTAGGTGCCTGGGGTGGATCAGTGCCTTGCTCAGGGGCATCACAGCCATGGTTGCAGAGGCAGGGTCTCCTTCACCATCACCCACATCTGCTTGGTCGAGTGATCGAACCAGTGACCCTCCTATCTCAGGCCGGTCCAAAGTCCAAAGCCGCACTCTTTTTTGCTGCACCACGGCCGCCCATAGCTGAACTTTAACAAAGTGTCGTTGGTTGTATAAGGAATGTTAGATACATTGTTCTTAGTCTATTAATTGGTTTTTTTATGTGTAAGATGTCATTTGTTTTTTCTTCTGGGGAATAATTGCTCAGTGAGACTATTTCTTATAAAATAATTCTGACATTTCTCGTCCAGGATTAAAAGCTCTTGAATTGATAATGGGGCCAGTTGCAGCTGTATGGGTTGGTGTGCCATTATATGGCAGAGTCTGATCAATGCACCAGACTAAAGAGTGTAGGTTAAGAAAGGTGGAATAAAGAGGCAACATAAAAGGTTCATGTTCTTTTGTACATTTGGCCTTAGTATGTTCCCTCTTTAGTCATCCTGTCTTTCGACGTGGTCTCTCATCTGGCCTTTGTCTCTCGGGTCGAAGTTCAAGCTGTTCCACTTAGTGCTCTCCCTAAAGTCCGGGAGAACTTCTGTTGTGTAGACTGGATCTGCAGTATTTCTTTCTGTTGCATTTGTTCTCAGAGTTTGTGTGATTTTGGTTTTACATAGTTTCTCTATTTGCAGTGCATTTGCTGTTAATGTATTTGCTTTTGGCTTCCTACAGAACATTTTTTCATTTTTTGTCTTTGAATTGGCATCATCTCTCACTTTGCAGCACGTTTCTCCTAATGGGAATGTTTTGGGCCATTGCAGCATGTCTTACCTTGTCGACCACCGCAGGTTAAACAACATAATTTCATGTACAAATCACCAAATCATTACACACATGCACAGGTAAACGCACACAAACACACATACAATGTTCGTACGCGAAGACACAAATATATTTACCCATCATTTGGTAGGTCTCAATTCTCTGACAGTCCTATCATTTCTATGGCCATACATTGGAAACTAAGAACTGATAATAACTTCATGTGTGCAGCGATCGTCAGTAATGATCAGAATAATGAGTAGTCAAGGGTGAAATGCCGGAGCAAGAAGGATAAGGAAGTAACGAGGGAAAAAAAAAGATCTTAGCTGACTCAAATTGTAATTCTCAAGTCCTCTCTTTTTCCCTGTCTTTCTCTCTCATATGTCAGTCTCTTTTAAGGCTCTCTCGCCACACGTCTGCCTCATCCCTCATCTCTTTTATCTGCCTGTTTCACCCGCTCATCTTCACCTCTGCCTCATTTACAATTGCTCCTCTCCTCCGGGGAGCGTTAACCTCGGTCGTCCGTTCGCTGGGCCCTGAGGCCATGATTAGAGTGAGGGGAGAGAGAGAGATGGATAGACAGAGGAAGTGAGTGCTGCTGAAAAGGTGGGTGGGTGGGGAGGGGCTTGGCATGTCTGCAATGCACACGAGCCAGACCCAGCCAGTGACCCACCAATCAACCCCAAAACTGTAGCCTACACACACACACACACACACACACACACACACACTTCACTGTGGAGCTCTGCATGCGCCTCACTAGCAGAAAGCACTGCTCTCCAACACACTCACGGGGCCTGTTATTTATATAACAGTCGATTCCAAAAAAGTGAATTAAAGACACCTTTTCAACATTCACACTGCAGTTACACATCTTTAAATAGCTGTGACAGAACAATTATTGTAAAACATCTCAGGTTGTAATAGTCAATTTGGTGCTTCGCTCACAAGTTTCCTGCTTGCTGGATGTACAGCATCTACGGCCACAAACATACTCAAGTTTCAGAACGTGGATAATCAGGAAACCGAATGTAGGCGAGTCCCGTTGCAGTGTGGGCATTATGGTGTCAAAGGTGCTTAATGCATTAGGATTGACTGTCAGAAGATGAAGTGAGTGTGGACAGCGAGAGGCTGAGGGGGTGACTGAAGTTTGAGCAAAATGAGTACTTAAAAAGGCAAAAACTAGGAAAATAAAGCTAGAAAAAAATCCAGGATTAACCATTGACAGTGGTGTGTTCCAAAACGGACAAACTGTAGTAAAGAGGTTATCAAGTCAAAGTCTCCAGGATGGAGCCTATTCAATTACAAGAAAACTGCTCGCTTGGTGCTTATGCTGAAAAAAGTTTTCTATAGTATTATAGCTTCCGCATCGTGTGACCATATCCAGTTCAATGTGTCCTCTAAAAATCTTCACATATCCTTTTCTTTACAAAGATGCACATGGGTACTTTTCAGGCCATGGTGATTTTTTTTCTGCAGTACACTGACTGGCCACTGGGACAAACTGTATCCAGCTCTCTTTATACATTCACAAATTCGCTGCAAGTTTTCACGCAATCCTTTCCATGGCTCCACTCTGTACACATGCTCGCTTACACACAAACCTTGGACCAATGCCCACTCTGGACATGCATGAACTTGGCCATCTCATGATCATATAAGCATTAGGAAAACTGAGCATGTGGTGAGGAAAATGTGAAACGTGCGGAGCAAACAGATAAATGGTTAGCCTAAATGTGTGCCAAGACTTGTGTGCCAACGAAGGACACTAATAACATACAGTTTAATTTTATACTATCATGTGATTTTGTTAATTGTCTAACTGGAGGTTAAAGGAAAACACATTTGTTTTGTAATACAGATAACAGTTTTATTTATTGATGTTTTCAGTGAATTCTTTGACTTGTAATGGATTCATAAAAAAATAGTTTGTTAATTTCCATCAGTTCCCTGTCCATACCTCCAAATCATAGCTCTCAACATACTCTGTCTACTAGAGAGATTCACTGATTTTGTCTTAACCTTTAACCCACGTGTCAATCTTTCGCATACATCTCTCAGTCTTGACCTTTACCCTGTGCTCAATCTGTATCCTTCCTTATACCCATTTTTTCTTTCCTCACCTCCCTGAACCTTCCATTGCTCTTATGTACTGTATAGATTTGTTCATCTTTTCCTTCCATTAGCATCCCTGCAATTAGATCTATGTTTCTCTCTTTCCATTCTCTGGCTCTTTAGCTCCACTTCCTTTACCTCTTCGTCTGCCCGCGAACCTGTCGCCCTCTCCTCTGGTCATCCATTTTCTTTCCAAATATCAATCCTCATTTCAAACCTTCTTACATATCCTTTCCTGCCATCAGGCCACTCTGATCTTTCCTTCCAGCCCCCTCCCAGCCCCCACCCCCCCCACCCCCTCCACCACGCCTCCCTCCCTCACTGGTTCCTGACCTCCATCGTCCCTGTGATCATCCCTCCAGAGTTGAGGCCATCTGTTCCTGCAGGAGAACCAAGTGCATCCTAGCACCCAACGGCAGCCAGGATGTGTGTATTTATGCATATGTGTGCCAATTTATCGGGGTGTGTGTTAACGTGTGACCACATATTCCTGTGTGTCTGTTAAAAAAACACGTGGAGTGTTGCATATTCATGATACTAAGGGTGGAGTCCCATTTCTACCTTTTATGGAATTATCTTTCAGGCAGGCCCCATCAGTGATAGACTGCTGCGTAAACAAAATCACCTGTCTGTTGCATGATTGATGCATATGGATTATACGGGAGGTGATTGTAGCTAATAAAGCTGCTTGTGTGTGCGCATTCTCTAAATATGTTTGTGTATTTGTGTAGTATTGTGTTAGCATGTGTACGTGGATGTGTGTACGCCCGCCTGCATGTGTATGTGGTAACAGTGAAAGTTCAGGCCCTTAGTGCTTTCCCTGCTCGATTAGGAAGTAAACAATGTTTATTCAGGAGCAGCTGTCTAAAGAGATGGCTGTGTGTGCATGCACCACACACACACACACACACACACACACACACACACACACACAGAAAGATGAAGATGAAGGCTTGGAACAGAGAGACTGATTAGTGTCTCTGTGAAGCCAAGGAGGAGAGCCCCCGGTGGAGTATACACACACATGCATGCACACACAAAGAAATGATTGCAATAAGTTCACATGTAGCTACTTCTGCAAAGACAGATGACTTCTGCAAGATGACCAGATGACCAAGAAGTTTCAGTTCTCCTGTATCGAGAATTATGGGTGTCACTGAAAAGACACGTGCATGGCCGCACCGACTCTTCAGCCTTTAACTGAAACAGAGTGTGGAACCCAAAGTGAACTCTCCCCAAACCATAAAGAAAGACCTCACTGTGACTTTTATTCCTCACAGAAACACTTTTTTTCCCCTCCTTTCATTATATTAGGCTCTCAAAATAGCCATTGTCATGTTTACAAAAAATGTTTTAAGCCATATAGTAGAAACTACTTTAATTTTGCTGTGAAAAGAATAAGAGACTGGGACTATTTGTTATGTCTAACAGATGTCAGACAGGAGGTGCAAACAGAAACCTCGCTGATTTTAGTTCTCAGCCACAGCACAGACTTTTCTCTGAAAAACAAACAAAAACAAACAAACAAAAAAAAACACAAGCTCCCGAAATATGTCTTTACAACCAAAACTACCACTGTTTGCCGTCCAGTCCACCCACTTCTCTCTCTCTCTCTCTCAGAGCATTCCTCATTCTTCCCTCTTGTCTCAGCAGCAGCTGTGCGCATTCCTCCTCAGGGTGAATCCTCCACTAGCAAGAAGGCCTGCTTTACAAGAATGACCCAATTTATCAGACACAGCTCTTGCACTGTTGATGGATCTAATTAAAATCTGTGTACAAATCTTATAAAGGCCAGTGGTAATCATATTTACGGTGTGAGCTTTCAGTCATTCTTTCACAATGTTAAACCAGGATAATCTGCTGCACACAGTATAAAAGGGCTTTTTTCAGCAACTTTGATCCTGTCACCTTCTTTCTGCTCGTGTGTATGTTGTCTTTGATTTTAATGTTTTCTATTATGTTCATTTTCATTGTATGCTAATCACTTATCATTGATTCAGGCATGTTTTAAACTGTGTAATAAAAAGCATTATACATAGCTGTCATTATATAGTGTTCATAAGAGTCTCTGGGAGTAATCCGACAAAGCTGCTGGATTGTGCACAAAGCAAATAATTAATTTGATTCAGGAGCTCTCTGTCTGGGTCTCCCTGTGAGCCTCATATCAGAAAACAGTAGGGCAGCCACAACCAATTCCACTACCTGACCTAAATGTATTTTAAAGGCAAGCATTTGTTTAAACAGTAGCCACCTCCCTCACTGCACCCCTGCCAATAGCACATTTTATTTTGCCAGAGAATTATTAACAGATAGTTAGAGCCTCTCTCATGCTACCAACCCTTGTCAATATATTATGAATGTGTGTGTGTGTGTGTCGTTTTGTGTGTGTTGAGACTGGTGGTACTTTAGCTTCATATGGAAATTAGCTAATTTCATCATACCCAATGTGTATCGAGTTGTTTCTAATGGACTTTGAAACTAGCTCCCAAAGCTTCAAATAAAACTCAACCACCCTGCCGCCTGTATCTGGAAATATCAATTTTACTTGGTGAAATATCCAATCTTTACAAGGCAAATGTATTTCTATAGCACACTACATAAACAATGACAATTCAAAAAAAGTAAATAAAGTGCATTTTAGAAAATTACAGTACACTGCACAGTAAAACAAGAATTTTAATACTGATTTGGCAATGCCTAAAATTAGTGCTCATCTGGGATCAATTGCTCTTTACATATCTAAAGACAGAGCAATGCTAGCATTTATTTGGTCAGCTGTTTTCTAAATCCAGTACTCTCTCTTTAAAACCAAAACAATAAGCTGAAAAATGCTAAAACGCTCCGATGAGCTCAGAGGGATTGCAGAGTTGGATGTTCTCTCTGGATTTGTTACGATGAGTGACACCTCTCAAATTATATGTGGTCATTTTATCCATGAATAATATAAAAATATTGATGAGAGCATCTTTAACAGTTTACTCAACTCGTTAATATAACTGACACAAATAAACCTCCCTAACACTACATAATGATATACCAACATATTTTATTGTGTCCATGGATTCAGAAAAATTGGTTGTTGATCAACAGAAAACAAACTGTTGCTTATCATTTGCTACACACTGTGCATTGTGCTTCGGAGGTAGAGGCTACAGTACTCTCATATGGGAATGAAAGTTGGAGCACCTGTTTATGTCTTCTGCCTCATACATGCCTCTGACCTTCTCTTTGGCTGACACAAAATCAAAGCTTCTTTTTGTAGGATGCTAGCGTCTCATGTAAAAGCTTGAGTTATTGCAGCTAAATAGTTTCAGGATTTGTGCTGCTCTTTTCACCAAGGAGAGATTTACAGGTGAATGAGAACACTCCACAAACAAGAGGCTCTCTATCTGGACCTCCAAACATGCATATCAACTCTTAAAACTTACTCTTCCCAGTTTTTTTTCCCCTTTTTTTTTCAGCAAACCCATAGAGATACCTGAGCAAACCTGCGTTTTGGAGAAAGGCCCAAAAAAGCCTAAACTCTTTGATGCCACTTTGATATAAAACAGGGCTGCTCCTTAGTGGTGTTTGTCTGTACCTGTACACCCAAGAGCTATATTTGTCACTGTTATTTATTCTGAATTAGATTAATTTCCTTAGAAAATTATCCCAGGGTCTGTCACACTTTTCCTCTCTCAGCATATTAAATTGCTCTGAGCCAGTGTTTGTTGAGTACACAGTACATTCTGCTTTCCAGGTTAAGTAGCAGCATGGTAGTCTGCTCACTGACATGCAGTTAGGCTCAGTCTCTGGGTCTTTAGGTTTGGTTTGAAAGCATTATGGTGTGGGTGCAGTTTGTTTTAATGTTAGGCAACTCTCATGACTTCTTAATCTTGGTGTCTCCAGTTGGCCAGATGGTGTGGTGTCTTTTAATACTCTTGTTTACAAATCTAGGTTTTGTGTGCAGAATTTGACGAGAAGAGAAAACTGATTGAAATGGTATTTTCGACTAATATATTCTAATTTTTGATAATTCTTTTGTTTGGTGCTGTGTGATATTTTTTGGCAACAAAACCTTGTGCCCTCTAGCATGGCTCCGTCCGGTCTCATCCAGTTCTTTCTCAGTTCTTTTTATTTGTCTCTCTTGTTCTCTCTTGCATAGTCTATTTCACCCCCCACCCCCATCACTCTGCAAATATGAGCTCAGAGCACAACTGAACAGTCTTAATTAAAAGGGTTGTTTGCACAAAGGCTAAAAGTCCTGATAACATGATGTTTTCCATCTGTCTAAAATTAATGTTGCTCACTGTGATAGCACAGGTCAGGCTGAAATTAAACACTATTGTTGTGAAAGACAGAAAGACAGAACAATAAATAAAATAGCCACTAAGACCAGCCAACAAGTGCTTTATATTTACACCCTTAGGTGGCAGGTAATTAAATTCAATGGAGTATATAAGATAGATATAAAGTATTGGCATTTAAGCAAAGAAGTCTAGATGTCCTTCTGCTTGGCCATATCTCTATGCTCTTTAAGGAAGATGCCGAAGCGTTTGCAGGTCAGGTAGGGTGTGTAATCCCACCAGTGTGTTTAGAGTCTACCCCACTGGTTTCATCCCAGTTATGTGCCTCCACAGGGAAATTTCCAGGAGGGATTCTGACCAAATACCCAATCTACTCACAACTGGTTCCTGGTGGATCTACTTCTGGACTCACTAGCTGAGCTCCTGATCCCCCATCCCTAAGAGTGAGCCAAAATACCCTTGCGAATTGACTCGCTGCTTGTAGCTGTGGGTTAGAACATGGTTCAACTAAATTAAGACCTTCACCCTCACACTTTGTTCCCACTTCACTCGTCTTTCAAATTAAAGGTCAGAGTACGTTGTTTGTAACTGCCCTCTAGAATAACACAAACATTTTCTGATCTGACGTCTCTGTCCTCAGAACGTGATCATTTGCCTGTTGTTCTTCAACAGTTGTTGAAGAAGAAATGCATTTTGAATTGTGACAACACTACAGTATTAGTCTTGGTTAGGTTCAGAGAAAGGCTGTGGTTTGGGTTAAAATAAGCAGCTAGATAATGTTTGGGAAACATTTTGGATCCGGTTAAAATTCCTTACACTGTTAAGGTTAGGTGACCTGAACAACGTGGTTAAAAGAAATGTTTACTCGCTTGTAACGGGAGACAAACGACTGGTTATGGTCAGAACTACAGCATCTACAAAAAGCAGTGATTCAATCCTGAGACTACGCTCTCATTCTCTTGATTTAGTCTCAAGATTCTGTACATGAAAATCACAAACAGACTTGGGAAAGAAGGCACAGCGAGCATCCAGAGAAACCTGCATGAATTTCCGAGAATGTGGTCACTCCTGATTCCCTGGACTCCAGTTCCCACCAAGACACCCACAGGCATGGCATCATGGGCTTTATGTGAGCAATGTAGACTGGACAGGTCTCCAATACACTGGCAAGTTTAAGAAGCTGGTCCACTTCCCCACTGTCACCATGAACAGATCTGAATCAGACCTGATCCAACTGAATGAAAGTTTTTGTGATCAGTTGAGTCTTTGCTGCAGTTTCAGTAGCCTTGCTGAGAGAGGCTGAGCAGAGTGAAGCTCTGACAGTTGGAGCACACTGTCCAGTTCGCCTTTATAAAGATGGGACCCACCACCCAGTCAGACCCTGCCAGTCCATAGGAAGGCCAGCTGAAAAATTCTCTTTTCTCACTGTGGCCCTGCCTTCGTTTCCTGGGTTAGCTTTCCAGACACACACACACACACACACACACACACACACACACACACACACGTATGCATATATGTGTGTAAGTCTGTGTGTGTGTGTGTGTGTGTGTGTGTAGATATGCAGTATATAGATATATATGGTTTCTGCCTCTCTGCCTCCTCCTTGCACCGAAGCTTCTGTACAACCACATTGTTACCACAACTGGCATGCCAGTTTATTTTATTCCAGCCTCATCAAACATTGACTGGGCACCTCATTAAGCATTATGTACCTCACCCCCTCCTCCCTTCTCTTCTTCTGCCTCGCGCACTCAGTCTACAACGGATTACTAATAAAGTCACAAAGCAAGAGTGATTCTCTTTTTCACATAGTCTTTACCTCTCCTGTTCTCACATTCTTTCCCTTCTCTCTCCCAGTCTTCCTTTTCTTCCTCTTTCTATCTTAGTCTCTCGCTGTCTTGCCCTTACTTTCTCTGTTTCTCTCTCACGCACACAAACATGGACACACAGTCAAGAGATACAACACAATTGTTGATCCTTGTCTCTTCCTTCCCAGTGAAGATTCTCCTGGGTATTGAAGTATGTATGTGCTGGCATGATGTCTGGAACAACAGATGGGAAAATTCTCCCAGGTGAAGAAAATATCAGAGGCCCTCTCCAAGAGAACACAGAGAGAGAGAAAAAATGAACTGAGGAGTGCACAAGCAGACACATACGCACACAGAAGTGGTGTATTTGAAAACACTATGTTGGCGGCAGCTCGCTTCTCAATATTTTAAACATGTGACCTGACATAAGCAGTTCTGTTGAATTATTTTGTCATCATTAAGAGACCTCAGTGACTCTTGTTTTATGCTCAACTGCAGAGGCTGTGCATGAGGACAAGCTGTGTTTAATAGCTTTCTCTTGTTTGTTAAAAGTTATTTGATGCTATGGCATGGCATGTATAGGTCATTTAGGTAGCTAATGTTTATTTTACAACATACGGGCAAACAGGACTCATGACATTTAAAAGAACATCTAGTCGACAAGACCATAAATATGTATAGACATATGTATATACGTTTTATTAGATTGTGTCCAGAAAAAAGTTTCCTGGTCTTTACCTTAGCTGGACATTCAAAGTGCTGAATACTGCAGATAAAGCATATACAAACAAAATATGGGGGATTTCAAAGCATAACATTATCTGTCCAATAGCAGGCTCCTCAGCTGGTATTCCCCGGGGGAGAAAAATACACTGCAGGATCCTCCAACCCTGACAATAAGTTATTCCCTAAGCTTGTAGGACTCAGTAATATTAATCGTTTGTGGAGTAAGCTCACAGCTACAGTGCCTTAGCCCCAAACTGCAGGGGATTCAAAAATCCAAATCCAGTAATAAAATCAGCTGTTACATGTGTGAGCCATGTTGACATTTAGGGATGCACATTTGGCTTTAAATCAACTTCATATCCCATAACACTGAATGTCACAACGTCCCACACTGAGTGTTTTTATGTTTTAATAACTGTGACCTTTTCCTTTTGCCAATTGGACGTGATACACGAATCAATCTACTGGTTCTGGTAAAGCTACTGAAATATGAATTTTGTGAGGAGGTAATGGTCAGCTGGTCTCCATGGTCACCGCAGAGGATGGCATGGTGGTGGAGGCTGCTCTGTGTTTGTATGACTCGGACCAACCTTGGATTATTAGCAATAAGGAAGGTTTCTTTGCTGACGCCCCATGATGGCACATCAAAAGGACATGTCCTTGTCTACACATTCTTACCGACCAAGGCTCTGAGCACAAGACAAAATAAGATGAACACAAATCTACTGCAATGCCCCTGGTTCATTGCTGTTTGTACATGGCTTGAAAAGGTTTTTATCTATTTTAGTTTGCCTCTTTTTTTTAGCCTTAAAGCAAGTTCCACATTCCGGCGAGATACGCTTATTTGATTTCTTGAGAGACCTACGTGAGCAGATCGGTGCCACACTGGGCATAGTCGCTCTCTTAAGTCTCCACTGGTTGCCTGGCAACCTCACAGTGAAGCTTAGACTTCAGGAAGCTAATTATTTGGGCCAAGAAATAGTCTAGCTCGTAACATCCATAAAACCACAATTTTGTTTTACACTTCGGGTTTTTGGTATGGATTAAACCAACAAGGTATCAAGTGAAAATTAGGAAGCTTTTTTGATGCTGGTAGCTTGATTATCTTTTAGGCTAGCTGTTTCTCATTGGTTTCTAGTCTCTATGCTAAGCTAAGCTTAATGTACAGACATGGCAGTGATATCGACTGGTTGTATTTATAACAGCAATGAGTTTACTGACTCCTGAGTCTTAAGGATACTGGGTAACAATAGGAGCTGATAGTTAACTTAGGGTTGATGATGATACATGACATGAGATAACTGACAGTGACTTTGCCACACTGTTTATACTGTGGTAGGTCTCTCTTTGGTATCTCAGGGTTTTTTAGACAATTGTGTGCGATGTTCCAGAACACTGAGCAGACTCACTCGCTGCTTTCTTGCACTTTTGGGTTGTTTGTTTGATTTTTGATTCACTGTGTGGAATCTAATGATTTTTTCAGGTATTTGCTGAATTAGCCAAAAATAGGCATTGGTATCTGGTTAATCTGTACATAAACAGTTTATCAACAGACTTTTCAGAAAAGGTAAAATATATCATGACATACATCAGTGTCACAACAATTACATTAGTGATTAATCAGTATATTTGTTCTCTCATTATTGTCAATAAGCCAGTAGCCTCAAAGGGAACACAGAGCCTTCTGCTTCTACCTGGCCTTGTTTTTGTACCAACACAAGCTCAAAGGAATCCTGATTTCGTCTTGTAGGAATAAAAAAGAAAACACATCTTTTGTCTTTGGTATTAGATTAATTGAGAGCTCAAGATGTTTGTCATTCACATTCTTACTAGAGACTATTTTAGTCTATTTTAGCATAAAAAATGAATATTAACCACATGGGGCCAAATGGTAAATCAAATGGTGGCATCACAGATATTTATAAATTTAGGGGTTGAGAGTTGATTCCTCATTAAGACACCTAGCCAAACAAATATTTAAAAAAAGAGAGTAAATATAAATATAACAAAAACAAAAGGAGAAATATAAAAAATGTTGCTTGATTTCATTGTGACAGCCGAGTCAAACAGCTTGAGCAAAAAACCCAACCACAACACAACCACCCAGTGTCAAGCTACAATCAGATGTTGACACTATTAAAATGCAAACAACGTCTTATTTCATTTTCATGTTTCCCTCTTTGTTTCCTGCAGAACGTTGCTGTGATTTTTCTTTAACCTTGCCTCACCTCGCTCAAGTGTTTGTCTTTTCAGTCTTAAGTAGACTGACTCACAGGTCGCCATGAAGTGGATGTTTTCACTATCTCCATGAGAAAGATTACTTAGTCTTTGTATATTTAGGCACTTTACTCAAACAGGGAATTGACTTTGTTGGGAAAATAGGGCAACTACAAACAAAACAAAGCTCTGGATGCCATTTCTGTTTACCATGGGACTAACTGTACTTTACAGTGAGGGAACAAACTATAATGATGCATTTTGGTCCATTTAATTAAGTGAATAATCTGGTCAGCCAGTGTTATAAATGCTGCAAACGTAGTTTCAGTTTGTCACAGTAACAGTAGTGAATGAAAAGAACAAAGCGGTGGTTTTAATGGGAAATATGGGTGCTGCAAAGTGCACACACAAAAATGCATAATTGTTCAGGAAGCTGCATTTTCCATTTCCACTCATTGCCAGTCATGCTGTTTCTGAATGGCATCAGCGACAAAGAAACTGAGACTTGGGCGAGCTATGGTTTACTGATTGCTGTGTTTATCTTGAAATAAATTTAGAATTACCCAATCAAAAGCCTTCAGCTGCTGAAGAAACAAATTCCTCGTAATCAGTTTGGGGAATAATAATTATTTTATTTCCTGAAACTAACTTTGGATTTAACTCAGTCTTTGGAAAATGCACACAGCTCCTAAACCTCTGTGCAAAGACGTCTCATTGCCATGAAGTAGACAGTGAGATATTTGGAGTGTAGACCTCTGAGGGAGACAGGGTCTGTGGCTGACAACTGAAGCATTTTGTATGTAGCAGACTGAGTAACACACACACACGCACACACACACACACAAAGATACACAAACGTGTTCTAACAGACACACTCGGTGACACCTGCACTCACTCGCAAACAAACAAATGCAAAGACAGATAGTGACAGGTGAGGTCATGTGTATGCACGCACTTATATGCACACATAAACTCCCCAGCTCCTGAGTTGATCAGAGACTGTTACAGTGTCACCTCGCTTCCCAGCTCTAACCCCCCAGGAGATTGCTCTCTGTCACTGACAGCCTCACACAGCCCCTGTCTGCTACCACTGTATGTGTGTGTGTGTGTGTGTGTGTGTGTGTGTGTGTGTGTGTGTGTGTGTGTGTGTGTGTGTGTGTGTGTGT
>JBBMJY010000020.1:21246360-21248579 GCA_037833715.1 Toxotes lorentzi | reverse complement strand
GTGTGTGTGTGTGTGTGTGTGTGTGTGTGTGTGTGTGTGTGTGTGTGTGTGTGTGTGTGTGTGTTTGTTTGTTTGTCTGGGGAATTGAGGGAAATGTTTCCCCCTTGTGGAAAATGTATACTATTCTATCACATCTCCTCCAGTAAGAATTTAGAAGTGTTCACAGTTTGAATCCAGAAAGTCACAAAGTGTTAATCACATCTACATCAGTTTAACTGCCTATGAAATAAAAAAGTGAACAGTTCAAATGTACTTAGCATGGCTGCTTAAAAAGTCAGCTATAAATGAAGAAAACACAATATTCTTCCCAGAGCTGCAGTTGAGAGTGTCTCATTTTACATCTTGTTTTACAGTTTTGGCTGCATAGACCAAAAAAAAGCTTGTTGCAGTTAATATTACATTGTTTCCCAGCTGAGAAGGACATAATTCTTTTCATCTCTCACAAGGCCCAGGGAAATGTGGATTCTACGCACAGAGCTACAAAGAAATAGCACAGACTCTTGTAGTCCCTCTGTTTTGACATCTCCAGGCAGAATGCCACAGCTGAGCTAATGGTGTGGTACGTGATAAAATGTAGGTTTATGAGGGATTAGCCGCTTGTGCATGTGTGTGCGTGTGACAGACCCACACACACACACAAATGGGCACACGCACAGGCGCACGAGATTCCACAAGTTTAGCGATGCATTAGTGGTGTTTACGACAGCTTAAAGTGGAGCTTACCCCATGCTCCAGCACCGCCCCCGCCCCCGCCTCCCTGATAACCCCATCCCACTCCCCTTCACCACCACCAGCAATGATGCACACACTCACACACACTAGCCACAGAGACCAGTACGACAGGGTTTAGTTAAAGACTGAAATTCTCAGTCACAGATGGTCAGGTCAGTGAGATCGGGATGAAGGGGGGGGGGGAGGGCTCATCCTGTTTTCCATACTATGGGGTTCAAAGGAAGATCAGGCAGAGGGAAGATAGTTTTTTGCAAAGTTGGATGGAGATAAAGGGACGGAGGGAGATGTGCTGCGGGGAGGACAAAGTGGGCCAGAGATGGGAGATGGGTGGGTGGGCTGTATGAGAGTGCAAAACATAAGGATGTCTGAAGAGAAGAAATACTAAGGAATTATGTGGAGGGGCAGGGCCAGAGGGGTGATAAGGAGTTGCACAGACTCCTCCTTATTGGCCATCTCAGTGCCCCCTGTGCCACTGTCAGAAGGTGATAGGTACCTTGCCAGCAGGCACAGGCCCAGGCCCCCGGGGCAATTGGCCAAAGCCTCTGTATGATGTGACTATTAATATTTCTCAGTGGAAAGTCAATCAAACTACCACAAAGTGACACAAGTGATGAGAAAGAGACACAAAATGACCACGAGAAGATGCAGAACGATCGCATAGAGATGTATAATTGATACACAAAAACAGGCAGCAGATGACCTCAGAGAAACACAAAGCAACTTCAAAATGATCTCTAAGTTAGGAGGGGTGGGGGGCCTTTTACATTTCTGTGCCCAGGGGCCCATTGTCTCACAATCTGCCCATTGCTAAAGGCCAGTTGGAGTTACAAATATCAGCTATTTATTTATTTAAAGTTTATTTATTACATTAATTTATAAACAAAGTAACCATTAGTAATGTACAGTTTATTACTGACTAGAAGCTACGCTTTAAATTTGAGCCTCATCACATCTTCTTTTACACTGGGCCCCAGTCTGAAGTTTCCAAACCCAGCCCTGACTATAGAGCCAGTAGGAGAAATGTACTTGCAGTATACGAGCAAACAACAACAAAAAGAATCGCAGAGCTAGCTGCATATGAGGAAATAAATTATTTTAAGTGGAAATTAACTGGCTTTTCCAGTTTGCATTACAGTAATCTTTACTATATGCATTATTGATCTATTATTAAAATCCCAAATAGCTTGCATTTAGCGGGGGCAAACACTCATGCAATCTGACAGTCTGCGGCTGGGATCTCCAAGTGCTCATAGCCTGAAGCAGTTCTTAAAGCAGTCCGTGCTCAGTGCCACAAAGCATCTCATTTACTGTAACAGATTTTGTGTCCACTGGAGACATGCTTTTTCTTTTTCTTTTTTTTTTTTTAAGAAAATAGCCTTGTCTCTAAGCTCAAATGGAATTGCGTAGTGCATGTACAAAGTACATTTAGATATGTTTTCCTGCTGGGACACACAGTCTGTGTGTGTGTGCGTGTGTGTGTGTGTGTG
>JBBMJY010000020.1:21196360-21243860 GCA_037833715.1 Toxotes lorentzi | reverse complement strand
TGTTTTTCACAATGTGAATCATCTGGTTTTTTTCCACTCCATTATAGACCTAGATAAGATGACTGTCCTATCCATTTACACAGCAATTATAGCCCACCTGTGCCAGCATGCTGTTGCTGCTGCTGCTGTTTCCTGCTTTCTTATACTTATCATTACATCTGATATTAAAGGAAAATAAATATGAAATAAGGCTACATCACAGTGCCAACATGGAAAAGCAGGCTCTATGAAAAGCTGGAAAGATAAAACAAAAATCTTCCTGAATGTATTACAGACCTAAATGAGCACAACCCCAATCATTTACTCATGAAATTGAACTAGAATCCACTTAAACCTCCAGCACACTGCTTTCCTGCTCTTGTGTAACATGCAAAATACTCAATGTACAATTTGATTTGACAGTCCTAAACAGTCGACCTTATGAAATCCATGTCTAAGTGGATTATGGGAACCATATTGGACAATATTTGCATGGTTGTCTTAAACTGTGTAGCTACAAATGTAAGTAGCTAGCTTACTTTAATAATATGGTTTATTGACTGTGTACGGCAAGGAAGGATCTACCATTATTTGCTTTTTTGCAAACAGTTAGATGAGAAGCTTGTTTTTCTCATTTACTCTGTTCTGCACACAGAATTCAAAGCAGGAGTCAGCAAGTTAGTTTAGCTTTGGACAGAGCCCAGCATGAGTACTCAAAGCATGAGCAGAAAGCCCCTGGTAACGGTGTTGGGCTGTGAGATGATTTTACTTACTGGCCACTTTCGGTATTGTAACTGCCGGCAGCATCACGTGATGCATACTGGTGTGAAAAGCATTTTTTCCATACACTATCAGTGCACCTTGTGAAATGTGTCCATTGTACGATTTTGTCAAATAAAAACTAATCAAAGAAAACATCATCAAAACCCATAGTGGGTGTTGTCAGTTATACCATGTTGTAATAGTTCACACAGACAGTAGTGGACGGCCAGCTAGCAGTGCTAGCTCTAGCTAGTGTCAAGGGCCTCTGGTTTGCTACTGCTTCCAGTCTCTGCTAAGTTAAGCTAAGCTAGGCATTTGTTTGCTGTAACATATGCTTTTCATCTATCATCTACCAAAGCATTAAAGTGAATAAGTGTATGTCCTTACATTTTTTAACAGGTTGATGATTTACAAAAGCCAACCACAACATTTTATCATGTTTCAACCACTCAGCTCACATCTTCATGATTTATTCTGTTCTTTTTTTACCTCTCTCTTTTCAGAGTTTATTCAGAAAGTAGTTTTGGCATCCTCACTTTACCTCTTCAGTGGAGTGAGTCAAGAGTGAAAAGAGTACATGTAACTGGGCACAGTGATGCACAGAAAACAATGAAAAGGAGTGTGGTGGTGCTTCAGAGACACAGCATCCTGGAGTCTTCCAGTGTTTTGATGTTTGTCACTTTGATCTTGTTGGCTGCTCCACTAAACTAGATGGCACTCAGTCGAGATCCTACCTGTGCCAGTGCTGCGTAATTGTCAGAATGTGCCAGTTCTACAAGTCAGAGTTTCACCAAAAATTAATCTTTTTTTTTTTTTTTTTTTAAAGCCTCATTACCAACTTGTTTTATGTCAGGAGATGCACACATTTTTATAAATATACCTGGGTCATAAGATATTTCTGTTAATTAATTATCATTACTCCACACCACCACACACTTCATACCACAGCTCTATATTTTTTCACCGACCATTAGAGCTGACCTTGTACTGTTGCAGCTCCAGAGCTTTCCACAGCACTGGTGATATTATCATTGAGCAATGCAAGTGGCCACTTTTTAAGTCACAAAATTTAATGGAAAGTTGGAAATTAATGTAAGCTAAGAAGTCACGACCACACTGCTGCGTAGCCATTTGGTATAAATACTTTGTTAGCTTTTCCATGCCCTCTGACCAACCTCTCAGCTATGTTTTTGGCTTTATGAGATTTCCAGACACATTGGCAGACAGAGTGGAGATTTAAAATGATAAATGTTGCCCCGTTCAGCTCTTCAGGCAGGGTTAATATACCAGATAGGGACTAAACCACTGTGAATCATTCAAGGTGGGAAAACTGCTGCTTCACTGCTCTCTTTAGGCAGGAACTTGGCAACCTATTAAACCTATGGCAACCCCCCCGATCAGTGATGTCAGTAGGTGCTCTGCATCATCTGTCAAAGGTAAAACACCTGCTGTGACATCACCAGTTGGCGTATCAACAGCCCGTCTCCACCCACAGAGAGCAGTGCAGCAGGTGGTATGATTCAGTGTGGATTAAGGAAAACAAACATGCAACATTGGAGGGGACATGTTTTTCTCATCTTCGTGAGAGTGAAGATAGTTTACAGTGTGTCCCCTAAAGACTGTTACGGAGGTTATTAAGCATATAGAGTATCTACCATGTGGTATGTGCAGCTGGAGCAGCTGGAGATGAGCTGCACAGTAATACGTTTACTGTAATTACATTTATTACGTTCGTTATACTGATTCCAGCGCTTTGTCCAAAATTACCGCCTCATTTACTCATTCCCTATTCCCCTCTACACAAGACACTCAGTTTATTCTATAGATAGCAGTTTGCATCAGGGACTTATGAATAAACATCATTTTTGCAACATCTCTAACAGGTGTAGTGTCACATGACACTTGCATTGTTGGATTGGTAGCAGAAGGTAGTATCCATGCCATGGTCCCTACTTTTTTCACTGCATTTCAGGGCTTTTTACGGCACTATATAGCACATACATTTCATAATGAGAATTTGGACACTAAACAAAATGGCTGAAAGTTATTATTGTGCACTGCCTGGCAACAGTGACTTCTGACATGGCCCAGCAGATTTAATTAAAGAGTTCTTTAAAATCACATATTGGCCATTTATAAAAGCTGACATCTAAACGTAGAGAATTAATGGAATATTGTGAACTGTAAGCTCGCTGGATCCTAAAAACGGCAAATATAAGGACAAATACCACATGTTGATTTTTATTTTCTCCCAAAATTGTTTTATTTTGTTGTGCTTTAAAACAGAACATTTTAATATCCAGCTGTATGTCATATACACAAAATCAGCTGGATAAACTGCACAAATGTTTGACATCTTCCTTCTCATGGACATGATATGAGACCGTTCATTACCCTCCAAAATCAGTTGCAGTTTTCACCAGATTTTCCCTGAAATGGATTCAAAACAGTGTTGGGGCTCAGTGCCAGTTTGTATTTAAATATGATAATGTTCAGTTTTTGTTGATACTGTGTAAATTCAATTATATGTTTAAGATTGAGGTCAAGATTGAGGTCATGGTTGAAGGTGGAAGATGTACTGGACTACATTACATTTACATTTCATTGAGAGGTCTTATTAATTTTTTGTCCTCCCTGTTTATATAGATGAGTGTATATATACATAAATATAGACAAATCTGCAAAATTTGTTCCCAGTAAACAGAAAAAAAAGTTAAAGACACTCAGGCAACACAAGCATTGTGTGTGTTGTGTGTGTGAGGGAGAGAGGGGGACAACAATTTAAAGGTCATTGTTACAATGTGGCCTACGAAGGAGTGTGTATTGCGTACTGCCTGACCCAGCATAAAACCAAGGCAATTAAAGCCCAGCCACGGACAGGGGAATCGACACGGCACAGCAGTGGAGCAGTCCAACATGGCCCTCTTCGCAAAGAGTAAACAGAGACTGAGGGAGAGGCTGAGGCGACTGGCAGTGAGAGAGAGGAATAGGTTATGCAAATGACCCTGGCCTCTGACAAAAGGGAGTCAATGGAGTTCCTCCACGCTGACGGGAGCAGAAAGTTAACTACACGAACAAGTCACTGGAGCTCTGGACCCATTCTCTGCTTCACTCCACTGTCTCCTTCGCCAGCCTGATTTGTTTAACTGAGCTCAGTCTCTGCATCTCCCTGCTGATTGTAAAGTTCTGACCTAGATAAAAAGACGTTTGACGATCTGATAACTCCACGTTTGATTTTGAATTCAAACCAACCACAACACAAATTCACCTTAATGCATTTCAAGTATATTTTGGACCTCAGAAGCCACATCTTGTGTCTCCACTGATCCATCAAATTTCCTCTGTATTCCATTCAACCCACCAACCCTGTTATCTTTGCTTGTAGAGTGCAGCTGACTTGAGAGAGCGCGACAGGACGACTGGGTATATGTGGGTATATTTTCATGCCATTCTGGTGGGAGAGACTTGGCCTGGTTTTCAAAGCCTGGTGCCAGATGGTGGGAGCAACTTGCGAGGCAAAGGAGGAGAAAAAAAGAAAACAAGCTTGACTCCATAATGCCAAGACCAGATGAGAAGACGTAACCCAAATCACACACACTCATAGACACACACAGACATCCAATCTTGCATCCCGATCACAACTTCAAAAGACCACTTTAAGAGATGTTCTTTCACAGGAGCCTGAGATACGCTGAGGCACGCCGTCTGAACCGTCTGTTCAGCCCACTTAGAGGATCATACGTATGTTTGCAAAACAGATGTTGCAGTAGATACAACGTATATACATTTTCTCTTTACATGCACAGTCCATATATGTTCTTAAGTACCCATTATGTATCCCGCTTTTTCATTTCATAATAGGGTTGGTTATAAGTATGTACATGTTTCAGCACCAGGTTATGTAAATATTTCTCTGTGGAGACAAAAATATATAATGTGCTCTGTGTTCTTTCCAGCCATTTTAATAGGGGAGCATAGTTCATCCACACTGGCATGAGAAATTGTAGATGTTGCTGTAATCCATTGAATCCATTTGGTAAAGGGTTGGTCTGTTAGTTCCCTGTTGGATACAGAGAAGTGACTGTGGCAGTCGTTCTGGCCCAAGTAGCAAGTACTAAATGCTACTCCCTCTGGCAATTCCTATACATACAATAGTTCCTTCCTTATATTGATAGAACCAGGGGTTGGACTTGGGGAGGGGTTAAGTTTAGCTTGATAGCCCCAAGTGTTTGTTTCCAGGGCCTGTGGTCTTGAAAAGTCTGTAATAATGACAGGAAGAACTGAATTGTTGATTCTTGTTGTTGATTGTTCCATACAGGTACATACAACTAGGCAAAGCCTTTTTTGTATGGCTGACTGTGTTCAGATTATCACTTTATCACTTTTTTAAAAGTGTTGCCTGAGTACTGTAATGTTATTATAGCAACACAAATTCTAATGATACCAACTTGGGGCAATGTGCTGCAAGTGCTCTCCACCACCAAAACACCAAATGAGGGAACATTATTTGAAGGACTGATGTTGATCCCTCCACTAGAATCACAGAGACACAGAATCTATGCCAAGAAGCACTGAAGCTGTTTTGACTGAAATATGAAATGTGTGTGAAATGTGATGCCCATTGCAAGCAGATACCATGTACTGAATTTCAAAGTCATATGTTGAATGCAGGTCTGGATTCAGGGGCAGGGTGAGTGGGTCCTTGATGGCAGAGGTGTTGTTGTTAGCCAGCATATGGTGAGGCCAGACAGCTTAGACCCTGTTTGGACCAGTAAAGGGGTACAAGCCAGGTCAGGCCTCCTAAGCAAAAAGATTATGCTGACATGACCTCACAAACAGATGATCCTGACTTGTGTGCAAACCTCACATCCCCTCCACACAAACAGTGCATAAGATGCTGTTGTATTCAACACACTGCTCCGGATACAGGTGTTGTCAAATGTAGGATTTTAAGGCCTGACATGACCTTTTGTTTCCACAGATGACTGGGATCAGACAAATCGGATGAGACAGGCATTTTGGTTTAAAGTTGTCTTAATGATGCTTTTGGATAAAACACAATTGACATGTATGTGTCTACAATTGTGTGCTTTTAAAGAGGTAATTGTATTAAGTAATGGCATTAGTTAATTGCAATCTATTGAACACTTAACCTAAGATTAGATTGTAATTGGATAAATTAAATTTATTTCAATCTGCCTTTCTGTATTACAAATGAAGCACAGCAGAAATAAAACCTGAGGCCCACAATACATATGTGCATGTTTTAATAATAAAGTGTAATATTGTCCATTGCTCCAAATTCAAAATGCAAAAGTTAATGATCACTGCTCTCCAGTACAGAGAAATTACAGAGCAGTTTTAATCACAGGAGCTCATTGCCACTGAATTTTCCCCATTTATTCAGTAATTGGATTAGAACAAACAGAGATGATCACTGAACCCAGTCAATAAACTCTGACACAGAAAGTAGCAATATGTACACTGTTCATGCACACAGAAAATGACCTGCTAACAACTGAACTAAACTGAACTAATGGATGGCTGTGCACTTCACAGAGCTGTCAGTCATCTCAAGACTTGGTTTGACAAGCTAAGACTTTAAGGACTTTTTGAGGGGAGGTGAGGCCATGTTGAAATCTTCTGAGTGTAAGGTGATCAGGGGAAGCGGATGAAAGAATGATGGTAAATTGTATGATGAGACATCAGGTGAAGGTTGTGGTGGGGCAAAGTCTAACTGACCTACATACTGATGTAAAATCCTTATCGAAAATTTGATAAAGGACAGTGGTGATCAAATCTCTTCCTATACTATTTGATTTGATTATCCTGGTGCAGGTGAATTTTAGGACAATCAATAGTTAATTGTAATGTCAGGCACGTCTGTGGCTGTAGGTCCTTTGATTCACTCTCAGACTGTACGTATTTCACCAGAGCTTCCAGGCATCTGTTTGTGTTTTTAATGAGTTTACAATATGCAACAAGGCTGAAAGTAAACAGCAATGCTAGCGGGTCTGTAAGGCTGTGTTAGTGAGCTAAATATGAACAACAACATGCTAAAGTGCTCACAGTGACAATGCTAACATGTTGATATCTCAGATTAAAGTGATGTCAATGACATTAGATTTACAAGTATTTGGTCATAAAGTATTGGACAAAGTCCAATTTTGACAGGTGGTGTTAGATGAAAAGTTAAAGGATCATCAAAGTTATTACAGTTCACCCTTATGAATACCTGAACCAAATATCATGGCAATCCTACCATTTCATGGTAATCCATCCAGTAGTTGTTGAGATATTTCAGTCTACACCAAAGTGGACTGACCAACAGTCACTTATATTACCATTTCATAGCAATGCAGTTACACTTCTTTCTTCACTATTTAGCCTAATTAGATATTTTCATCAGAATAATATTGGGTAAAGAAGTCCAGCGCTAAGACGCGAAACTTCTGAGATTTCAAAGTGATTATAACAAATATCAAACTCAAGTGTGCTTGATGTGAAAAAGGCTCAGACAAGACTACCTCTGACTGTTATAACTGTTGTCAAAGCATTCACGTAATTTATTAGGAATTTATAGCTCTGCTATGAGAGGGCTTTATCTTCATTTCTATTCAAAGTGTGCTTCTGTGTTCAGCAAGGCAAACAGCTGAGCTGAGAGACTCTCTCCAGCCTCTCCTCATTTAGCTCTATACGACAGAGGGAGATGAGTTGCATTTTCGGATGCATTCATTACTCCTCCTCTGTCTCTCTTTCTCCCTCTCCCTCTCTCACGCACTCTCTGTCCTTGCTATTAAAATCTGTGGGTATTTTTGTTCCCATTAAATGAATTATACCCATTACTCTCTCTGACAACTCTGCATTGAGTGTGCGCGCCCCGATTTAACATTGTTTTAATTCCTCTCACTATTATTGCAATAAAACATTCATCATAATAATTAACCATTTTGACATCTAATTTAAGCTAATTAATTTGAGAGAAAGAATGCTTGTGTTATATGGAGCTCTGTGAATTGCCATGAAACTTCTGCTAATCATGGGAACAGCAGTCAGCTTTGATGAGTTTCAACATGCTTCAAGACTGAACAGGAAAGCACACATGCACACACACACGTTACATGGGTCACCAAGACAATGACAGTGATCCATCTTGAAAACGGCTGTAATGGCCGAGGCCAGTTTGGATAGCCGAGGGTGGCCATTCTTTTGTGTGCCAACATAATGATAGACACTTCACTGAAATGCTCTATTCTTAGATTGTTAGCACTGTAAACTATCTGGATAGAGGCAATCTAGCTTTTCAAAATCAGGCTATTGGTTTTCTCCTTATTGCTCTTCTGTTATGGATCCCTCTAGGCAGCACATTGATATACTATTATTTGCGTGTCTTTGTTCTCTGCATTTGGCTGAAAGCTTTTTTTGTTCAAAGAGACGTGCAAGCACAAACAGCAGTAGGCAGATATTGTTATTGGCAAATTGTTTTCTTTATGATGAGGCAAACTCTTGCATAGACTGCATTTTGAATTTGCGCATTGACTGTGATGTTGGAACTCCAACATAATCTTACCATGTGCTTTCTATCTATCCATACAAAGAAAATACATGCAAAGAAAAACTTGCTAACAGCTGTGTTTACTAGTCTAAGCTAAATTAACGGCCATGCTACAACAGATTTGTAAGAATTTCGAGGCAGTAAGTACACCGCCATACGTCTTTTTGTTGTCACATAGGGTAGAATCACTGCTGGTTGCACATCTTCCACCACAGTGACACCATTAGATGATATTTAATGTGAAATGTCTTCAGCAGTTCTCCGACAGGTGTATTTATCATACATGCTAATAGAGTGTGGAAACACTAATTTCGTCTCACGTTGTACAAGTCATTAATTAAACTTGTGTCTACAGTGATTTGTTAGCATGCTCTACAGAAGCGCACCAGTGATAAATACTTGTCTCGAGCAGAACAGATTGTCATTGCAAATATAAATTCCTATTAAAGGTGTATGAGAGCTAGATCCTGGGTAGCTTTTTGTCACACCAGACACGCCTATAGATAGATAGTTGCTGAGCTTCCATAGATGAGAAGGACATTATTTGCCGTGTTAGCAGCTTGGCTCTAGAGAGGGCAGTGGTAGTCTGTCAGTCCATCACATTGTACATTCATGGTTCTCAGAGGAGGAATCCTACAACCTTTATGTAAACGTTATGTCTAATATCAACAGCAGGTTGATATTTTGTAGTTTTATTGTTCCCCTGACTTTTGTTTTAGCAGCACTATGAGGCTCACACTCACTGAGTGAAATATCAAGTATTGATGGTGATTCCTTGACCTTTCTAACATCATCAGGCCAAAACTTTCATTTGTCCAACACTTTAGTTTATAGTTAAATACCAACATCAGCATTTTAGTATTGTAATTTTGAGAATGTTGTTATGCTAACATTAGCATTTAGTTGCAACCACTGCTGTGCCTATGTGCAGCCTTGCAGAGCATCTAGCATGGATATAGCCTCTCTCCTTGTTATTTTAGTCAAAGGGACAGGTTTCCCCCTTTGTTTCATTGAGGCTTATGTGGTGAATTTTCTGCTGGTTTTTCCTCAGAGATGGAGGCTTTGTGAAGGCAAGGTCTGGGTGCTTCAAATCCAGTTATGTGGAGCTTTTCTGAATTTGAATCCCCCCCCCCCTCAAAATATCAGTCCCTCAAACTGGCCCTGTATCACAGCTGCTTTCATACTGTATCCTGTGCCTCTCATAGGTGCTTCAAAACAATGACTTCACATCAGAAGATTACGATTTTTGTTCAGTTTTCTTAAACACAAATGCCTTACAAACATAGTTTTTGGAAAATCCATCAGATCCATCCAGATGTGGATAGATTTACTGGTCTAGGTATTTTAAAAGTAGTTTGTGAGCAAGGTGCAAACAAATGTTCTGAAATATGAAAATACTCAGTCTCCCATTTGTCATCATAGTTTGGAATGGTATTTTTCATTTCTCTCATTGTATCAGGATTGTGCAAAGTGTGCTGAAATGTTTTTTTTGTTTGTTTGTTTGTTTTTCAGCAGTTTACGTAACATGCCTTAAATCACTGGAATCCTTACATCTCGTCCTGTTCATCTTAACAATAGAAACACTGCAAGCATGAATGAATTATTGTTTGAAGGACATGAGCTTTTCAAATAAACAAATGAAAAAAATATGTAAATAAGTAAATCACAAAGAGTGCTTTTCTCTCCTCTACTGAATTCCTTTGCTGCTCTTGGTGTACTGGTCCTTTATTATCTAGGTTTGCTCTTCAGTTACTCAGACAACCTCTTTCTTCACAGTTCTATTATTGGTTTTATCCTCTCTTGAGCACTGAAATATTTGCAGAAACTTTTCCTCTTGAGTTTTTATTTGATGAAGGTCTCTTCGGACCAAATTATTGAATATGATGAACAACTAAAGCTTTGGTGTTTTTGTTTTTTTTTAACAGATTTTGTTGCATGTCATCTTCTCTCCATATTCCACCATTTAAAGGGGCAATCCCTTGCTTTTACATGCAAAGGCCAACTGATTCCCAACGTGGAGTGCTATTCATTCCATGAAAAGAACTGATAATACGTAATCTCAACTTGTAACAATAGGCCTGTGTTGCAAACTGGGTGCATTCAATTCAAAAGACACGGGTGTTTACCAGACAAGGAGTGTCAAACAAAGAAATGCCGTTGGTTGATGGTAAATGTAAGATCAAAATTTGACCTACAGTAAAGAGTAAAAGGTGGGCTATCCCAGGCTCTGCCGCATTTTACCATATTTTTTTTTGTTTGTTTTCAAAGTGTCTCTTATGAGTCCCATAACTCAAACTTAAAAATGTAACACTAAATTGCAGGAGTAAACTTCTAATTGCTTTAAGCAAGATCATGTTGTCCAGCAGTGGTTTGCACAGGGGATGGAGGATTGCCACTGTTTTGCTCTAAGTGCCAAATTGCCTTTTTTTAAAGCCCTAATTTATTAGGCATATGTGTGTCCTCGTGACATTTTCATGATTTATTTTAGACTTAATATCACGCCAGGTGGCTGAGGGGCACCTGGCATGGTAAGGCTAAGTACCTAGAAAGTGCTCTTTAGGTTGGCCCAAGTGCCCCTCTTGTTGGTTCAAGTACTGATCTGGTGTGATCTTTGGGCAAAAAAAAATAACCCCCTCCCTAATCCTGCACCGATGAGAGGTGCTCTTTTTTTTTTTTAATTTGTGCCCCTTAGAGAGTCTGTGCACATCACTGGCCTCACAGTCTATGAGTTGTTTTCATGCATTTCTATGTAAAGTTGAAAATACCCCAGCTGAATTCTCACAGTCGTGACTAAACAAAAATTCTCCATACATATCTCAGGAAAAATCTTGTATCGTGTCCTTTTCAATGCAGTGTCCTGTTGCCATTTCCAGACATGCTTAGCCATTAGTGCCAGGGAAATTGATGGGACGCACACATGGGTGGGGGGGGGGGCACACAGGTACGGAGCAGCGCAATGTTCATGGCTCTGTCTGCCAGACTTCCGTAGCTAACTGCATTAGTTCTGCCTCAGTCACAGTTGGAGACCCCACAGAGGAAGAGACTTAGCCACAATGATCCACCCAGGAGAGAGTGAGCGATCATTGGTGTTTACTTCTGAAATAAGTTTGGGTGTGTTGGGGAAGGAATCTGTGTATACATGTTTATTCTGAATCTGTGTAAACATGTGTGTTTGCTTTTATAATATCATTGTCATTGTCTGTGTGTGTGTCTGTGCTGTTGTATTCTTTGGGAGGCAGTTGGGATGTGGAGACAGCAGTATTTCTTGAATGGATATGAGGAAATGGTTTGGCATACATACACGTGGATTTGAGAGTCCCGCTGTGAATGTTTTTCATGGAGATGATTAAGGTTTATTAGTATGGGAATGTACAGCCCTTCTACCTGATAGTCAGATGTCGCAGCGGCTGTTGCATAAAATTCACTGACTTTATAAGGAGGGCAGGGCTGGGGTTTGGCTGGCAGGGGGGCACCGGCAGCTTTGTAAATGTTTGGAAGATAAAGAGCTGTGTGTATGTGTGCTTGTGTGTCTGCCTGTGTGAAGAAATCTGTGTCTGGCTGGGGTGTAAACAATGGCTAAAGGAGTCTCGATAAAATGTCACCACGGCGTTTGACCTTGTTTGACAAATTAAGGAGCAAATAAATAAATCGGCTTGGATTGCATCACCACAGGGGAGTAATGCGTAAGCACACACACACACACACATGCACACACAGGGACAATATACTTTTAGTATTTAGTATATAATCTTAGGATGTCTTCTCAGAGGTTGGATTCAGACACCTGGATTTGCTAAGTTAAGAAGCTAACTGATTCCCCTTCCTATCCATATATGTCCATGGTCCTTTTTATTAGCAAACAACAATGAAGACAAAGTTGAACATTGAAGACAAAACTGCTGCTTTAGCTGGTTGAAGTGATTGAGATTGTATTAGCTTTTGCTAATCAATGTTACCTTTGTACGCAACTTGACATAAGTCAAAATGAAACGCTGTTGTCCATCTCTATCAAGAAGGTTTCTATACTTTGCCACAGATTGCTTGCCAGAGAAACATCAATCCACAAGCACAAATGAACTGTGTTTTTGGAGTTCAACAAGATCTATCAGAGTGAGGGGTTTTCTCAAATGATTACAGGATTACATCAGTTTAAGCAGCTGGAATTTCTCTGCTACATTTTCATGGTTCACAGTTTAAACTTATTAGTTAATAGCTGTGAGTTGGGACCCTCAGTCGACTACACCTTTTATTCATGTGTGTTAGATACAGTTAATCAACACTTCATAACTTGTGCTGCTTATCTCATTTTCAGGTTGTGTTTACAGTTTGTTAATATAAGCTGCTGCTCAACATGGTAGTGTTTCTACCTTCTCAGCCAACAAATTGCAGACTTCAACTGAATCTTTGAATCAAGGGGTTAGGGTTTGGGTTATTGAGTGACTGAGTTTAGAGATTTATTTTCATTGTAGTATTGCACTTGCATAAAATTTGGGGGACTTGCAAGAAACGTTTATAAAATAATAAACAAAATTGAAACAGCAGAGGCTAGATAAGTCTGAGTTTTAGTCTCTAGTGTTTATCAAGCTCAAAAATGTGGATCCTAAAAGTCCCATAATGAAACAAAAAATGTAGTCTCCCAGCACAAGCTGAGACCCACATGACATAATTTAGGTTATTTTACCAAAACCTTTCCAAATGTTGAAAGCTGCACCAACTGGATTTGATAAGGGATTTGTGACTGGATTTGAGGAAATGCATCCTATTACATTTTACAAACCCTACATATGTCCTAGCTAGTTCATTACCTTGTTTGAGCAGGTCCAAATAATGAAACAAATAGCATTGCTCGTGGTACTTACTGATCGCATTAGTAGATATAAAGCTTTTATTTCTTTCAAATTTAGTCATTTTACGCACCCTGTCTACCTCCTACCTATATACCTTCCTGCTTTTTCTTCCCTGTGCACCAAGGACTCTCTTTAATACTGGTCCCTCCTGAATTTGACCTTCGTGTCCCACTCTTCCCCTTGAAACTCAAACTGTCCTTCTCCTTCAGGGTCACATACATGTAGCTTTGACTTGAATACAATACTTAACGCTCAAAAGTAGTATTTCTTTTTTTTCCTTCCATCTCAATCACTTTAGCTTAACCTTGACAACACACCAAACACACTTTCTCAACAAATGGCTGAACTTTCTCTAAGTGGAATATTAATATATTTCCACCCCGTGTGACGAATATTAACATCAATACATCACTCTGAAATTAATTTTGATAGAGCAGTCTATTGACTAAAGAAAAAAAAAGTTCATTACTCTGAAAACAGGTTTCTTCCTCCAGCTAGACATCCGTAGATTAGCTGTCATTATTAGCCCATTAGTTAAAATGTTTTGTTAGCAGCACAGATTCCTCATATTTAAAGCTTCGCTAACTCAGTCCACCTGTGATGCTCACTTACAAAAACTGTGTTTTGTCTCACAAATATCAGAAACCATAGTCTTCAGTGCAACAGTTGACAAAAATACTCAGGCTCAATGAAAGTGCTAACTTTTAAATCCTGCATACACGGGGGTAAATCAACAATGAATAATGAGCAGCAGGACAGAACACTGCTCCTGCACCTCTGTTGTACCTGAGTCGAAACTTTCAGCTTTGTAACAGTTTTTTCAATCAGTTTTTAATTGTTTATTTACCTTGTGAATTAGGGGAATTTCCACAAACCCTAAAAGACCAGTTAATCCCTCTGTTTAAAATGGTTTTCATTCTACATTGCTCTATATATAGGTACAGTATGTCCTATTAAATTACAACCAAGTTTCAACACAGCTTATGTTAAAATTCTACACTCTGCAGTAGCACTGTAATAAAGGATCCTCTGTGCACTAATTTACAATATCTTGCCAGTCAGTGCCAGTACCAACAGTGAATGTGCTTTACGGTTTGGTAACACTGACAAAAAAATATATGTGTGTCGATTGATATCATGTGCATTTGGAACACAAGAGCTGTATATGAAAACCGAATAAAATTTGAAACTGTTTATACAATAATACATTTTATTTATAGAGTGCTTTTCAAGATGCTCAAGGAAATGTAACATGACAAATAATTTTAATAAATATTGATTGAGTTCCACCTTCACCTGTGTGTGAATAGGCTGATTTTTTGTCTGTGTTTCAGGCAGTTGGATGAACAAAAAGAAAAAAACAAACATTTTAAGACAATTGTGGAATGGAATTTGTGATGTGAATTTTTCATTTTTTTATTGGCATTTTATACACTGAATGATTAATCAAACAAAATGTAGACAGGTTGATTGATAATGAAAATAACCATTAGATGTGGCACTTGAATGAATAGTGAGTGAAAAAGAAAAAAAAGGCGCTATTGCTTTACTTGTTTGTTTTTCTAAGCTATCACCAGAGCCATCACACCTTCAGGCACACTTTTGTTCACATTTTCCAGCTATCAGTAGCTGGGAGGAGACACTGTCCATCAACAAATAAGACTGCTGAATACCAAATGGTAATTTCAGCCCAGCACAAGATAACATGTTCTTACCCATACAAAAATAATAGGAGAAGAAAGACAGGTTTTATACTAAAATAATATGATGGTGTAGCCCAGGCAACATTTTCATCACATACGACCAAACAGATACAGTAAAATACAGTAATAAAAGAACCAAATATGTGCATGGTCATGGTAATAAAGATTTCATTTTAACAGATTTCAACTCTTTGAATGAGCGACGTTCATGCTATAAAAGTCAGCACTGACTGCTCCTAAATGCCTGTAAATAACCACACTTGCTTGCAAAGTTAACTAACTCTCAACTAATGTAATGACACGTAACAAGCAGCTAACTGCCAGACCTAAAATTAGTTTAGGATAGATTGGATGTAATAATGACTTAAGGTTCACTACCAAAGATAGACTTTAGATGCTTGTGTAAAAGTGAGTGGAGGAACACAGCGACCATAATTTTTTACCATCTGTGGGATAGCGGCTCTTTGAAAACTACAGTGTAAATTATGCACGATCCTCTACTCATCTTTCAAGTTTGTGGAGAAATATGCTCAAGTACAGACACACACTCGCAAACACACACAGACACATGTGCACAAACCCTTTTCTCTTTCCCAAAGCTTCTCTTCCTTTATCTAATCTGTGTTTTATTGAATATGGTAATTATAATGAAAGGCCTATCTTGCACTTGGTTTAATTTGTTTTTGTGCCTTTTTTCTGCTCTCTTGCTCTCTCCCTCTGGTGTGTGTGTGTGTGTGTGTGTGTGTGCCTGTGCCTAAGAGAGACACAGCATGTGTGCTAATGAGTGTGTGTTTGTGTATGAGACAGTAGTCCCTGCTCTGACACACTGCGTTACAGTGGGACCTTTGTAATGTGGAAATAAGACATGGCTGCTGATGTCACTGAGGTTTAACTGTGGCTCGGGGGAAGAAGATGCACACATGTGCACACACAGCGTGCAGGCAACCCAAGACATCAACAAAATTCTTCCAGCATCAGGCCTATGGGGGGTTCAGGGGATTAAATACAACATGTAACCTTGGAGACCTGCCTCTGGTTGGCTGAAACAGTTTCGCCCTCGGTGCTCCTGTGGTGTTGTTTGTTGTTGTGCTCTCGTGTTTTGTCAATAAAACGTAGAATGCTTGATTATGCTTAAAAGGCTGAGCCACGCAGCTCCAATTCTGCCACCCAGGTAAGGACACATTTGATGTACCTTGTTCTTTTATTCTCTCTCCCCGTTATTCACTCATCAGGACCTCAAAGGCGAAGTGAAATTAAATACAGAGAGGGAAAAGGTTGCCGGTTTCTTTTCAGCACAGTAACAAAACAGTTGCAAAAAAAAAGAAATGCTTCTACGGCCCATTTTCTCTCGATTTCATAGGAATACCAAAAGAATCAATTCCTCCTTTCTGGCCCTTGTTTTTGTGCCAACCCATGATTCTAATAAAAACAACCTCCCTTCAAAGAGCTTCCCCGAGCTCCAGACATGTTGAGATGGTAGCCTTCTGGCCCTGTTCTTGGTTGCTATATATTTTAATTGGCAATACAGTGAGAGGCCACAGCAGGAGATGTATAGTTGTATACATGTAATGGGGAGTCTTTTGATATAATGACTCCATTTGACTGGAGCCTTGTTTGAAAGCATTACCTTAAATGTGAAGCTGTCTCCACTCATTCCATCACCTCTGATGCTTGTCAGTGTTAGTAAGTAGGAGAAAGTCTTATCATTTTTCACAGCGTTTACTGTTACTGTAAGTCACACTCAACGGCTTTGAATATGAAACCTGCGAATTGTGTGTGTGTGTGTGTGTGTGTGTGTGTGTGAAACAGAGGGATAGAGTGGGTGCAAGCAATATTATATAGCAGTAGATGGTCGTAGCCTTCAGTATGAAATTACTGGTTCTGTACTGTGGATGAAATACTGCACAATGCACTCTCTGAAGTAAACCACACAGCTGAGTATGCACACAGACGCACATAGTCTTATTGAACATTTGAGACTTCTTACAAGATGAGACCTTAGAGATGAGATTTATTCACCGTGCTTGTAGTCGAGTTTCTTTGTGTGTGCGTGTCACTGTGTAAATAAGAGAACCCATACACTGTGTTTTTAAGTCTTTCTCATGCAGGCCATGGTGGATGTCGACCCATTAATAAAGCAGAGACGGGGCCTTGTGTGCGTGTGCATGAATGAGATACAAAGAGTATTTTAACCACCATATATACTTGAACCTGCCAACCCCTGCTCCCAGAGGCAGCGTGCTTCCTGTTCTGCCTCTTTTTGTTTTGCAGATGCATTGCAGATTATACACAATGATGTAATGGCATGCAACAGATCAGTGTATGTATTCTTAATGTTTCCTATAAGCATGTTCACCATGTGTTGTTTGTTTCCTATGTGTCATTTTCCACGCATGCACGCAGCATCCCTTTACCAGGTCCTGCCTTTTCTCTGAGGGCAAATGTGACTTGTCTCCTCTTGCCTCCACATGCAGTGTGGGATGAAAGTGCCACAGGAGTGTCACACAAGGGGCTTCCCATTGTGACTGACAGTGTTAGGTTTCCATTTTTCCCCTCTGCTGCTACTGTCTCACTCTCTCCTTTCATTTATACATTTTCAGTGGATATACCTTGCCTCAGTATACAAATATCACACTTATCTTGCAAAGACAGTTGTCAAAGACAAATTTATTTCCTCCTCAACACGCTAAGTAAACAAGACTTGAATGAATGTTTTGCTGAACAAAGACCCGGCTTTGATCTCTCATTGGCATTTGTTAACATTACAATGCTCGTCGGAAATAAAAAATACATGCTCATTTGCTTCCTCTCTATTACCCCTTGTACACCTCGGGAAGGAAAGAAAGAGCCCTGAGCCAAATGGCTTGGAGCCCACGAGGAATTGCACATTAATGTTGAACAGTCATGTCTCTGGATGTACGGTACAGTATTTCAAAGGGTGAAATGCTACTGACAGAAGGGAAAGACCGCAAACTAAGAAAGAAACAATATGCTAATACTACAGTGAGCTATCTTATATTTTACTGTGGGAGTAAGATTTTGTAAAGAAAAAAAAAAAAGAAAAAAAATCAAATGCCATTAAAAGAAAAGTATTTCTGGATCATGAAGGAACTGATACTTGATACACAGTGTTTCCTGAAATATTGTAGCTTCTGAAGGGCAACAGCTGGAGAGAAAGAAATAGTTAGAAATAGTTAGAGAACGTGACTTCCCATTAAAGCACATCCTGTTTTTTGTGACCATTGTGACCATGTCCAATATACAACATACATCATCAAAATGCGAAACAACATGATACAAAAAATAATTAAAATAAGCATAAAATAAGTCCTTTTTGAAATTTTAAGCAGCCTCAGTGATACAGTGCACTTCATTAGGTTTGCACATAAAGACTTTGATCAGCTGTGAGGCATATATTTTGGGCTTTGGGTTACATCAGTTCTGACGGGGCCATATCATCAATAGCACAGGTCTGTTTTTGATGATTGAGTAACAAGTAAGTAGTCTGGCTAACACACTGACTCTGAACGCTACACATCACGTCTGAAAAAACGTTGCAGATCAAAGTTCAGAGTCGGTGTGTATATTTTCTTTGATCTTGTCAGCATATCACACTGATAATGAAGGGGCTGTGAGCTCACTGGTTAGACGTTCCCATTTGATCTAATGAATCCCAATCAATCACTTATCAGAAAAACAGCTGTGTCATGGCTAGTTCATGCGTACAACAACACTGCTTATACAGTAACCACATTTTTGTTAAAGGAATAGTTCAACTTTGTGGGTTAAATGAGAAAAGCATGTCTGCATACTGAACTGATTCAGAGGATAAAGTCAGCAGGCGATTTGCTGAGCTTAGTATACAGACTGGAAGCAGGGGGAATCAGCTGGCCTGGCTCTGTCCAATGTTAATAAATAAATAAATAAAACAGGGAGTGACATGTTGGAACTTCTTGGTGACCAGCAGCAGGGTGCAATGACTTCTCCACTAGTTGTGATAATAAGAATCTAGGACTTATCTGCACCCAGCCAAGAAATAGATCCTGCACATAAGTCCTTGTAAAACTGCAACTGGTCATTTTTAGATTTTGGTTTGTGAACAAACAAAATAAGGTATAACTTCCTAATTTGTAACATTTAGAGGTGCTGAGCGGCTAAACTGTGTTGATCTGCTCATCTAACTCTCAGCAAGAAAGTAAATAAGCAGACTTCCCTAAATGTCAAACTGTTGCTTTTAACCTGAAATTATGACGCATGGCAAAATACATCTAAATATCTAATAAATGTAATAAACAGTTTTTACTGTTTTTAATCTTTTTTTAATGAAATGAAGTGGGATTTATGTTCCATATGAAGAAAGAACTTCTCACTGCAGCACAATTAAGAAACTTGGGCAGCAAACTTTCCTGTGATGTTTCAACCTCATCATCCAGTTTTGATTGCAATCAACATAAAATATCTCTGTAGGAAATTTGCTTTTCCAATGTTTTCATATACATGTACTGCCACAGACAGGGAAGAGGATGCAGACATACACCAAAATAAAAGGTGCTGATTGGCTGCAAAATCAACAGATGTCATTCATTTCTGCTATCAGTTACAAGTTTAGCCTGAGTCCTTTATGGCCTTTTAAGGTAAAGACTCATGCCATCATGCATGATGTCAAAATATGGACCTGCTTCACAACATGTGCACAGGTTGGACCAGTTACACACACTACATTTATATGCATACGTGGTGCGTGTGTATCAGCACATGTGTGTCTGGAGGCCTCCGTCCTCTCTTGCCCATCTCCCCAGGCGGAAGACCCCTGTCTCGCCTGCCATTTCTCAGTCTGACAGCTGAGAGCTAGACAGCGGAACGAGAGAGGACGAAGGGAGGGAGGAGGGTGTGGGGGGAGGAAGGAAGGGGAGATACAGAGCTTGAATTTGAGGAAGGTGGAAAGAAATGAGAGAGATGAGCAAAAAGCTAGACATTCGAAGGGGTGGCTAGATCACCCCCCACCCCCCACCCCCACTCCCCCACTCCCCTACTCCCCTACTCCCCTACTCCCCTATCCCCCATTTTCCCCTCTTTGAGGACCAGATGTTCTCCTTCTGAGGGGGCATGACTGGAGGGAGAAAAAAAGCCTACCCTCATGTTTCACTTGGCATCTCTGCACCTGCATCTGCAGGGTTGGGAGGTGGCGAGGGGGCAGAGACAAGGCGTCAGATAAGGTTGGTCTCCAGAGGCTAGCTTTGTGTTACACCACCCTACAGCAGACCTCTATGCCCCCACCAACACCTCTCCCTCTGCCTGACACATCTCCTTGAAATGAATTCCAGGCTTTGAGTCAGCAAGTCAAGCGTTCCTCTTTCCTTGCACCGAACTCTTTCTGTTTTTTTCCAGTTGGGCAGGTATATTCTGTTCAGCTTTTACTGTTACTGTTTTTAGCTGTTTATGTGACAGCTGGGAACAAGGTAAGCATTCTCAGTTGTTTTTTTTCGTGGCCCTTATTTACCTACGCTCGCACACTTTCCATTGGTTTTGTTGCAAACTTCACTGTTTCATGTTGTTGGTTTTGAATTCAGTTTTAACAACCTTTAAAATTCAATTTGTTTTCCCCTGCATCCACGAAGGCTGTTTTTCTTGTTCCGGCAACATACCAGCTTTAACCCAGTCCTCTTTTTTGCTTTGGATACAGGCAGTTATTGCTCTCAGTGATGTTTGTTGTTTTATAGTAGTCATCCCGGCTCTGTGGTTAGCCTGTTTGTCTCTGTCAGCCATGTTGCATTAGCCTAGCGCTGGAGGCTGAGGTCTGTCCTCCACTGGGTTGTTCCCCCCTTGAGGTCAGGGCGTGAGTCAGAGGCCTGATTCCGTCACCCCAGGTTACCAACTCACTACTTCCTGTCCAGAATATAGAATGAAAGGGGATGGTGGCTGAGGGCAAAACGTTTCAGGCTCTGTGAGTGTGTGTGTGCCTGAGCATGTGTGTGTATGTGTGTGTGCTGTTATTGGAAAAGCAGAGTAAAATCTTTTGTTTGTTTCGTATTTTTGCTCTGGAATGACAGAGCCCAGGGGAGTGACATACCATGTCTTTATATTAAGAATTGTCATTTTACTTATGGTATGTGATTGTACTCTTCACTGGCATTTCTCTGCAAATAAAAACTAAATTTTATTTGCAGACAAATAACACACACATATTACACATTGTTTATATAAAAACATCAACTAGTTCAGTTTTAATATCAACATTGTAATCAAAGCAAAATATGTTCCTCAGGACTGAAAACATCCTAAAATCTGGAATCTGAAACACTGTTGGCCTTGTACCTGTGTGTGTGGCGACTGTGGGCTCAGTGATTTGGAGAAGGTCATCTTAGGAAACTGAAAAAAACTCCTTTTCATTCCTGGGAGCGGATAAGAAAACCGCAGATGAAGGTAATTTTATCCTGGGTGGCTTTTCTGGTACAGTCTGTCCATGAGTTATCAGGCTGTAAAGGATGCTGTCAACAGCATCTTTAATAAGACCTGGGAAGCACGAAAGACGACAAGAATGAAAATAGAGAACGTCTGCTTTTGACAGTCTTTACTTTCTATCAAGTCAAACCACAGATTAATTAACCATGTTGTGTTTAATCAAAAATGTAATTAAAAATGTTTTGTCCCCACTTTGAAAACATTCACATTCAGAGGAGTCATTTCCATAAGTGATTTAATTAAAAAATAATCTTTGGACTTACGATGCTTCATTATGCATTCAAATTACTGTTTAGCAACCAATACTTATTTTAAAGGTTATTTGTATAAAGGTGTGATTCCAATGTGCTGTTATTGCTCTTTGGGGGGAAAAGATTTCAGTAAAGTGGACTAAAATTGATTCACGCTGACAAGTTGTTACTCTCCTGTAACGCATTGACATCGTGACATCATCCAGACAACCATTTGGTCCAGGTGGCAAACACAATGTCAAAGCTGCCTTACCTGAAGTGAAATGAATGGATGGTTGTTGGATAGAGTTTGGCGGGTGGAAAGATAGCAGGCATTCTGTTAAATGCACACAGAGTATGTCCAGGTCAACGGGGCAGCGAGGCTACGTCTCAGGTCAATAGGTTGTTGCAGACCTGGCCAGCCAGCAGATAAGGAAAGAGATGGGAAATGGGCATCGGGGTGCACGCTGTAATAGCTGTCTGCTCTTGCCTGATGATGTGGCTGGGGAATAGAGCCCAAGGATGCCTGAGTGTGTGTGTGTGTGTGTGTGTGCAAGTGTGCGTGCGTGTTGATTGATGGGGCCGGCGAGGGATAAGAAGGCAAAGGAGAGCGGTATGTGCATCCACTTTGTGCATGTGTGTCTGCATGGGTGTGCCGTGTAGTGCATGTGTGAATGGCAGGCTGCGTATGTCTGTTGAGGTGGCAGTGGTGAAAGGTGATAGGGCTGGGCTGTGTAAATGATGGTTGATAGGGTCTCTTGAAAGTCTATTTAGCCAGAGTAATGAAGTGCGTCTGCCAGGGGAAGAATATGAGGGACAGCCTTGGAGGCTCAGACAGACTGCTAGGTCACCTCAGTCAACCTTGGACAGAGAGAAGCGGAGAGATGGACAAGATGATTCAGTTGTAATGACTCTTACACTCTGTGTCAACCAGAAAACCAGGATGTCAGTCTCCACCTGTGGGTTTTCTGGCCTGCCCTGTCAAGTTAAGATGTTTGCCTATACTTGTTTGATTTCTTAGTAGCACTGGATATTAAACTTCTAAATTTGTAGTATTTCTGAAGTTCATTCTTATTTGTTCAACCATATCCCATGGTCCCTTTCACTCCAGTAAAAGCTGGTAAGTGAATCTTGAGTTTCTAATATTTTATCAGACTTCCAAGCACTGGCTGAAACGTGTCGGTACCATTGTAAACTGTCAAGTAGTCAGCAGTGAGAATTTTATCAGTGATACATTGTGCAGTTTGGCATCATTGGTCAAATTAAACAGGGGAAAATATGTTCGTGCCATATTCAACAAAGTGAGGTTACTGAAAAATAATTTTCAAGCAGAATCTCAAGTATTGCAGTGGTACCCATATCAAACATGTAGGAACAATACCCAGCCCCTATTACCCATTATATTAATGTTCATTATAGAGAGATAATAATGGTGTTACATCTCGGTAACAACAGGGTGAATTCATTTTGTAATACATTAAGATTATTTTTGTATCTTGCTGAAAACAAAAACCCGATGCAGCCCACTTTCTCTATCCTGCTCTCTCTCTCTTTTTTTCTTCTTCACAAAACTACTTCTGACAAATTTTGTGTGTACAAACCAGTGCAGAACTATAAATGCCTGTTGAAAATGTTTTCCTTTATACCCATCAGATCAATTAGCGCATCTCTCTTTTGAAAAGCCTGGTTTTTCACGCTGCCTTCAGATGTGGCAGTTCGGAATAACCGTAAACACTTCACGTCGTCAGCAGACATCTTATACAAACTAGTTTGTTTCCAGCATGCCCCAGCCTTTACACTTGTTTACTTTAATTGTTTATCAGACAATTCATCATCTAACTCAGGAAACTTTCCTGACTTTAGACTGTATTTTATTCAGGTAAACTTCTTTAACACTGATGCACTGACCAGTTTTACATGTTTTGAAGAGAACTGAAAAGTATCGCTTTGGTATCAGTACCAATAAATAGATATCACTGGCAACGCCATCAAAGATTTTCAAGTGATACTCAGCCTGTGGCTGCCTTTTCCAACACATTCATAGTTTGTAATAAAAGTAATAAGGACATAACATCTTGACAACAAGATGGTAATACTGGACAAATACCATATTGCTGTATTACAGGGTGGGGTTCTTTGAATAGGAAAATATCACTGTAAAATCTTATTATAGTAACAATGTGCACACTATTAGCATGAGGAAAGGGGGTAATTGATGTTGAAGATATCATCTTCCTTTTTTACCCACTTTTGTTACCAAACTGAACCAAGCTCTTTCTTTTTATTTGCTTTTTTTTCCCTCCGCCATTTTCCAGTCTCATACATAAACACACGCCGGATTGTTTTTGAGTGAGATTTTAATCAGAACCCCAAAGGCCATCCATTCCAGCAGGCAGCCATCAGGTTAGTCACATGCACTGGTCACATGTATTCCTGCTCGTGAAAGAAGGCTAACTTGTGATAGACATAAACAGATTGTCTCCGTTTTTAGGCTGTCAAGTGGGGGACTGCTGTGTCTCCCCCATGACCCCAGACTGCATTTGCAGCAGTATAACCAGACTCCAGTGCTCTTCTTCCTCTTCTTCATCTTCTTTTTGTGTCTGTGAACTTGTGCCAGGCCATGTGAAGATCACACTGGAGTGAAAAGGGGTGGGACTGGGATGTAGAGGGGACGGCACCAGTGGTTTTTGAAGGAAACGGACAGAAGGCTAGAGTGACAGGCACCAAAAAAGTTTTCTTTTTCTTTTTCTTTTTTTTTTTTTTGAGCTTTTGAGGTCAGGGAATGAGGAAAGTAGAGCACAACCATCTTGAAAGTCCATAAGATTCTTTTGGGATAGCTGAATATCTTTTCATGTAAATTCATGCTCTAAAAACAACAGTGAGAGCAGTGTGCTCTGGGAGGATTTTAACTAATGAGCAGGTTTATTGCTTTGATGGGACGAGTTTTTCAGCTGTTGAACAGACGCTTTTGGCTGTGAATATTTCTACCGCAGGTTTCCTCGAATTCTAACAAAGAAAGCACTTTAATCCAAGTTTAGAACAGTATTTTTAGCCAAAGCTAACTCCATGGTTCAAGGAAAGGTGGTGTCGATCTGTTGTTGGTCTGTCATTGGTCAATCAACCAGTTGACGTCTTTGGTCCAGTGTGAAATATTTCAGCATATATTGAATGAATTGCCATGAAATTTAGGACAAACATTCATTGACCACAGAGGATGAATCCTTGTGGGTTTGGTGATCCCTTGACTTTCCTTCTAGCAGCAGCATGTCAGATTTTCACTGTTGCAGTGGAAAATCTTAAATCTCAAATGGATTGGCATAAGATTTGTAAAGACATTAATTCCCAGATGTTCCTCATGACTTTGCTGATCCCCTGAATTTACCTCTCATTTCCACCAACAGGTTGACATTTTTGGTTTTAAGTGATATGTCTCAGCAATTACATGGATTGGCATGACATTTTTTTACAGACGTTTGTGGTCCCCAGAGGATGATTCCAAATGACTTTGATGATCCCTTTAAGTATTATATTACAACATCTACAAGGTGGATTGACCTTGAGTGGCCAATGACTTCTCGTCAAGTGCCACCATCTGTTTTTTTTTTCTTCTTCTTTTTAAATGTCTCAACAACTGTTGGATGGGTAGCCATAAAAGTTGGTGCAAACATTAAAGTCTACAGGGTAAAGTGGAATAACTTTGTTCAACCTCTAAATTTTCATTCCATCATCAGCTCAAAACTTGGATCAGCATTCCCATCAGCCTCAGCTGTAATTTGTGCTTAGTGCTAAGTGGCAAATGTTCGGATATAAACACATCAAACTAAGATGATGAACATTTTAAAGATTACACATGCTTAGCATCAACATGTTTTTATTGTCCTTGTGAGCATGTTACCGTGCTGAGGTGAGCATTCACCTCAAAGCACACGTGTGCCAAAGCACAGCCTCACAGAGCTGCTAACATGGCTGCAGGCTCTCAGTTTTTCATTGATCACTTACATGATATTATTCCCATGTGAACGTGACAAAACACACAATAGAGAACTTCAATGACACTGTTTATTTATCACCACTTGACCTGTGTATGAGTGTGCATGTGTTTTTGTGTGTGTGTGTGTGTGTGTGTGTGTATGCGCGCTCCGTATTAAGCCTCACCATGTATGTCTGTTTATGTCCATATTTATCTATGTATACCTCTCCTGTATGATTGTAAAACCTTTGATATCTAGCTCGATTGTGATAGTCCTCCTTCCTGTACATGAACACATACTGTGCTAGTAAAAATACACAACAGGCCAAAACAACTCAACTGGTGTCTTCGCTACACACAACAAGGCCCAGCGTCTGTAAACGGTGAAAAGTAACAATCAAATAAGAAGATCAACTTAAGCCATGGTAGATGTGAAGGGGTTTGCCTGTTAGGCTGCAGCACTCCTCCATTTGAATCGATACAAGTCTTGATTTTGTAGCACTTCGTATTATTAGATTGAATGACAATGTGAGGTGTAGAAACTAACCAATGGTTACACAGTTTTCAGAAAAAAGTATATTGTATATATATATATAGTTATATATATAGATTTATATTCATTTATAAGCTTTTTAAAATAGCACAGTAAACACTTTGCACACATGATAAAAACCACTGAATGTGTCTGATTGTTTATGTATAGGCCAATGGCATCAAGGGAACCACATCATGGTAAAGGGTCATTTCACTTTCTCTGCAGTCAGCTCAGGAAGGAACTTGAGAACTGTTAGTCACTAGTGTAGAAATGAGAACATTCATTTGTGATATTTTATTGATAAACTGAACATGAGAATCGTTTTAGCTCCTTTTTTTCTGCGCAGTGCGTATTTGTTAAAATCGCCTTCCTGAATTGGCTAAACTTGAAAGAGGACTGAACCCGGCTCCGGACTGCGTGTTCCTGTCTGTAACTGTAAGTTGGAATACGTTAGAGTCTGCACACTTTAACCACACAGAAAGAACAACAGAAACGAAAAAGAGAAGTTATATAAAGACAGTCAAGTCAAAAAACCGGAGATACAGAATTTATAGTACTGCACATCATCTCTGCTTGTCCCCTTTACCTTCCTTTTTTTTTCCTGCGTCATCTCATACCTGTACAACACCTGCTCTGTCTAATGGTCTGTCTCTCACTCAGTCTCTTTCTTTCACTCTGGCTGTCAGTCTCCTGTTTTTTTTCCCCCACACAGTCTCTGTACAGTTGGCTTAGTGGTGACCATAGAAATAGCTAAAGGGTTCCGTGTGACGTTGGTTGTAGTTTTTACAGAAACATTAGTTTTTTTTTTTTCTTCATGTAAACAGGCACACACAGATCTCTAAAGGCTAACTCCTCAGTCCGAAAAAACCAAACCACCTCTGTGAGTTAACCGCTCTCTCTTCTTCTCGTTTGTTTTGTATTCCTCTGTTCGTTTCAGTTCCTCTCTTCTTTCTGCTGATGATTTTATAATCTTCACATGTCGAGTGTTTCGGCCCCAGTCTCAGTCCTGCTGAGAGGAATAAGGCCTTGGATTGCTCCTCAGATATCTAGAGGCTTATAGCTACTCAGTATTTATTTCTCCTTTCCTCCCTCGGCGACCACTGCCAAGGCTTCGTTACAGTTCGCCAACCGAGATAATGAAGTTTAACCAAGGTTGCTGTTGTCCAGGTTGCTGTTTGTTTAGTTTTATTTCGCTGTCTCTAGCATCAGTGTTGGTGGTCTGGTACAGGAATTCACGCTGTCTCCGACAGGTCCACATGGAAAGAGCTAGCAAATCCTTTTGCGGGCTGAAAAGACAGAGAACACACTTGTTAAGACAAATGACACCCTTTCCCTCGAGACTCTTTAGTGACACAATCGGCTCGAAATACCATCTCTTGAAGGATACATGCCACAAAGGACTCTCTGTGAAGTTATTTATATACCCTAAAGGCTGGTCCTCGCAGTATAATGGTAAAACTAATTTGGGAATTGGGTAAAAACATGTCCATCAGTGAAGATAAATGTTCAGAATTTGGTGGCAACATAATGCATGCATAGAAAATACACAGAGCACTAATTGCTTCATTAATTATCTATAAATGGATCATTAAACATTTATAAACCCTTCATCAAGGCAACCCTTGTGATCAGAGCATTGCCATAGCCAGTAGTAGCATACGGTGCTATTTTTAAAAGGAGAACATGATGCCTATTGGTTAATAGAGCCTCAGCCTCTGGGACTATTTTCATATTTTTTATAGACTGATGAACAACAAAATGTTTGCTGTGGCAGCGTGGGGTCGATTCATTCAACAGACCGGGGAAAAAAAATGGGAGAAATCGTAAATCAAAAAAAGTAAAATGAAGTCAAGTAAACTTGTGAGTTTTGGACTGAGCGAATATGGAGTGCATTTATCCTAACCCTGCGAGGCAGACGAGATGAGCAGACGCACAGGCAGCTATATTTGGAGCAAAGCAGGCTCTGGCACCTAAAGGCCAAATACCAATTATTTTTCACACAGACCTGATGTGCAAGAGGAATATTGCTCAGCTCTGTTTGCTAAGTCGCAAACAAGGAAAAAAAATAATAAATAAATAAATGAAAAAGCCGGTTATGGTGCTCATCGTTTACCTGAGAGACAGCCCACAGTCAGCATGCAATATCATGGAGGATGGTGGTTAACATGGCGGTGACTTGACTGGAAATGACTTCTCTACTGAATGTGTATATCGAATCCATTCTCTACTCTTAGAGCTAATAGAATATTCATGTAATGTGTGAGCTTGTAGAGCAGTTGAAAGTGGCAAGAAGTGTTCTGCCATCCTTTTCAAAAGATTCACGTTCAGTTTCTTCAGAAATTTTAAGCTGGAAACTCAGTTTTACTCCAATGTATATGAATGTGTTTCATTTGCCAAATTAAACTGACTTTATGCTGTAGCAGTTTCTGCACAAAAAAAAAAAAAACTTGTGTGCGTGACTTCTCCAGCAGAGGAATCTTGACCTCACGGTTGACAGCCCACCTCACCCACCCTTCTTTATGTCAGGTGTTGATCCACAAACAGGCAAGTATAGATACCCGAGACTTTCTTTTTAGAACAGAGTGGACTTCAATCCTTGTGAAAAAGAAGAAGCGTGGGTTGTGTGTTTCACCTTTCAAGCAATTCAGTAGGGAAGTCATCGTGCTTGAGAGAAAACTCTGCTGTTGAGCAAATGGGAAAAGATGTCCTTTACAACATAAGATGATCTAGCTTTTATTTCCTCACTATACACTCAAATCATGTTTTAAACCGTGAAACAGTGTTTAATTGGATGCGTGCAGGATGGTAAAAAATAGAAACGTCAAGTGTGCTTGTGTTGGTGACCTTTACTTTTATGAGCATCAGATAAAAAGGATTTTTAGGGGTAAAATTTAGAGAAAAAAAAAAAGAAAGAAAAAGGGGCCACAGCAGTTTAACACGAGTCCAATTCAAATTTTGTTTATTTTAGATTATGTCACATGATTACAGACAGTATTTAGTATTAAGATGGGGTTAGATTGAAAATTTCAGAGGGGTTTTGGAGGAGTGGAGTTAGCAGTAATAGATTACATTTTACATTTGACCAAAAAAAAATTAAGTTACAAAATAAAAACAAACAATACAACAAAACATAAAGCCGTATTTTTAAAACTCCTTAAAAATAGAAGAAATAAAAGTTGATAAACAACATAAAAAGTCCAGATCAGAATCAAGAGGCAGATTCATTGTCCCCTTCTTTAGTATCTGTACTGGACCAGACCAAAGTCATAGGGTCCCAGGGAACTTTCATACTGATACTCACAGAGAAAGGTGGGTTTGTACGGTAGGGTCCCCCTATCATACTCTTTCCTCTCTAGCGTGCTGGAGCTGTACTGCTGCTGTTGCTGATGGAGGTGATGGTGAAGGCTGTGGTGTGACTGTGACCTTTGACCGTCCTTGCCAAAGGTGGAGAATGACCTATCGTTGGACGAAGCGGTGGACGAGGTCATGGTGAGCTGGTCGGAGAGGTTGACGGAGGAGGGTACCTCAGTGTCAGGCAGTGTGGCGTCCATGCCGGGGACATGCAGGTTGCTGCGGTAGTCCGGCCCCTGGCGTCCGTCAGACGGCACGAACGTCGGCATCCAGCAGCGGTCGGAGTGGCCCAGGGCCTTGCACTCCTCCGTGCAGTTGGAGAACAGGTCAGCACCTGTGGAGATGATACAGGCAGTGGGATGGAAAGTGGTAGCAGGAGGAGGAGGCAGGGAGAGATGGAAGGGTGGAAATGTGCATGGAAGATTACAGACATATGAGGGATGATAAGTTAATGGAAAAAAAGAAGAGGGAGCATTGGAGGAGAGGCAGCAAGGGTATTTGGAGTGGAAAGGCAAGATGGAGGGGGAGATGAGAGAAAGAGACCAGAAGAGAGAGCACAAGTTAGCAATCATTTGCCAATGTCGCAAACAGAAAAAGTGCAGCAAAAGCTATTCATCAAAGAGACAAGGCCAACACTGATGAAGCGAATTGTTTGTTTTCCTCCTCACCTCATTCATTCCGAATGAAATGTGCAATCAAAGTGATGTGGTGTTGCGAAAACATTTCACCCCCTCTCCACATCAACATCCTCAGACTCACAATTGATTCCCAAGCACCAAGAGACAAAATGTGAATCCATATTTCATCATCCAGGCACAAAAAAAAAACGACAATTATCTTAAGAAATGTGCCACAAAAACCAACAAAATATTCACTGGCTGCTTAATCACACTCTAATGTCAATCATCCCTATACAAACCGACAAAGTGTGTAATTGACACAGAGCTACTGCCAAAAACAAAACATCAGCATAAAAAAAGAGTGAATTAACATCTGAAATGATATAATAGAATAACACACACACACTCACGCACACACACAACCAGCATGAAAGAGGTACCAGTTATGTTAATTATACTCTCTTAGAGAGAATAAAGAGAGGAGGACGGGGGGAAAGAAGAGTACGAGAGAGCTTATAAAAGGCAAGAGAAAGGAACAAGAGACATGAACAGAGTCATCATAATAATGAGTCCCTGCAGCCGTTCTCTACTCATGTGCAGATTGGATTTGTAGTTTTCCTGGTTTTCCAACGGAAAGTGGGAAAACGTTTAGAGTGTTTAGGGTGAGAGGAGGAAAGAGATGCAGGAAAAGAGACAGAGAAGCAAAGAAAGCGGGCGATCTGTAATCTGCTATCAGAGGGTCTACTTACACAAATCTATTCTACTGATCAATCCTACTGATAATGCCACTGTTCCTCTATTACTAAAAGCAGGCGCACACACACAAAACTATGTAATGGAGGTAGGTACAAAACAATAGATATTACACTAAAGAAAGAGAAGCCTGTGCAGAGTATTTATACACAGAGACACAAGGATCATTTTTAGAGGGATGGTCAAGGAATACTGTGCACTGCATTTAGTCATCAGAATAAATCAATACAACCACCCCAATGAAGTAATATAGTAACTCATTATCATCCACTGAGACTTTTTTTGTTTAGTTTTGTTTGTTCTGTCAGACAGAAAGCCACTGCTCTACTGGGCTGTACATTTCAGACATGTTCCTACAATATGACGCCAATTTCACAAGTCTGAGATTAAAACAGTAAATAAATAAATAAAATCTAGTGTGTGGGAAGCGCTGCATTATTGTGGTAAAATAATATCAACTAGTCTTCTTATGACAACTAGGCAAGGGTGTAATTTCCACCGGGGACTGGGGGACATGTCTCCTTCACTTTTTGAAATCCCTTTATTGTTCCACTCCCATCTATTGTTTCAGGTAGATTTTCTTCCTGAAATCTCTCTAAACAGTGTCCTCATACAGTGGAACCGCCATAGCCCACATGAGAGAAGGGAGGACTTGATAAAAATGTTGATACGCTCGTATGAGTCGGCTTCAGTCATTACTGTGCGCTCGAAGCAATAAGATTAAGGAGCAGCAGAGAGTCGCGCAATGGGCTTTTTGGCCCTGGGTTTTGCCTCTCGGGCTACGTATATATATCTGCAGACACAATTCAAGGCAGAAAAAGTAATTTCAGCTCCTCTGCATGTTTTTCTGGTTTCAAAACATATATAATTTAATGTGTATTTATACTTACAGTTTATATATTATTATGATGGAAAGCATGATAATTAATTTCAACAGTATTTCTTAAATGTAAGAAAATTTAGAAAAACATAAGAAAAACATAAATGTAAGAGTAACTAAAGATACAGATGATAGATACAGTAAAATTTGAGAAGCCTCAAACATACTTCAGTGTTAACTTCTGCACATAAAATCAAAGCACATTTATAGCTCTCACTGTTACAATATCACAAGTTACTCGAACTGTAAATGTCATCCAGTATCATCCAGTGTGCATGTAAATACCATATATTATTAACAACAGTGTTAACATGTTTCCTCAGAACTTCAACTAAGGCTGATTTGTGTTTGGGTTGTTTTTTTTTTTTTTTTTTTATGTTTGTGTGCACTGTGTGGAGCTAATTGTGTTGCTAATTCAGGCCTCACGGGGAGCAAGACAGGCAAGACTGTGCAGTGACCAGGAAGCCAGAGGAGACACAAAGCTCACCGACAAGAGACGGCGAGGGCCAAACAGACGGGGGAGACGCAGATCTCACAGACAGTGAGACAGCAGGCAGGAGAAGCAGCAAGACTGCAGGAACCATAAGGAAGGGGAGGGAAGACCCAGGCAATCACAGATGGAAAGAGCAATGGCCAAAAAAGACAGGGGGAGACCCGGGCCTTGCAGATGGAGATAGGAGAGGGGTTAGACAGAGGTGGGCAGAGAGGGGGAGGACTTTGATTTAAGTACCAGAAATGAAAAATCTCCAATTAGATGTTTGTAACATCTATCCAACTCTCCACTTTCTATACCCTCTTATCCAATTGTTCAGGGTCATGAGGAGCTGGAGCCCGTCCCAGTTTAATAATGAAAAAGAATAAATGTAGAGAATGTAAGAAAAATGCAGATGTAAAATTATGCTTAAACTTTGATAGAGTTAATTATATCAACCGAGGATTACGTGCTCATGTTCCCGTGGGATACATGGAGTTCACCACAACCTGCCTTGCAACCTGTTATTTACCTGAGTAAAACTGCAGAAAAACGCTGAGAAAAAAATAACCACATAGACGGGCTTACAGATACTTTCTTTTTTTATTTTATTTAATATTTTGTGTTTAATTCAGCAAGTTTTGAATATGTCAAACGTCTATTTGGTCTTTTTACCTCTGTCTTTCCCACCTGGGCCACAGAATCAGCGCAGCTGAGTGTTTTCGTTGCTGAAGCCTTCATTTGTTTTCATCACCACCTAGCACGTGTGGGCTGTGTGTCAGCAGCAGCTCTGTACTCATGAAGAGAGGCCGTGATCAGGTGCAGAACGAAACAAGAATCTCTACATTTGTAACCAGAATAGTGTGGGAAACCTACACCGCTACGCAGATGTGTGTAAATGTTAATTCAGATTTTAAGCTGCGTTTACTTGCATTTACCCTCCGAATCAACCCCTGTGTATTTATGCTGTCTATAAAGGTTGGGGGCATATAAATCATGCCGTTTCTGTTAATTCCCACCTGAAAGTTAATGAACTTTTTGCTAATTAGTTTCCTTCCCAGATGCACACGGGCGTTGACCTACAGGCCCTCCAATCACCTCTGTGCTGTTGTGTAAATAAAGTGGTTCGTAGCCACAGCACGTATGCTTTTAAATGTACAAGCAAATGAACAACAGAAGAGAGAAGATGAAAGATGAAAGAGAGAAGCACAGGTGCAAAAAGGAACACACCAGCAACTATGCAGAAAGCTCATAGACAGGGATACAGATGAAGGTGCAGAGTTAATGTCGAAGGATTAAGAGAAAGCGCACTTTGTTCCATATCTCTCATATCTGAGTATATTATTAAGCAGGCACAAGGGCGTATTGTACTCTGGAGATGATGTGTAAATATAGTCTGCAGCAGTCACTGTGTATGAGGCTCAGAGAAACTCTTGTCACTAGCTTCCAAACTACTCAGTGATTTTTGCCTGCCGGCTCCCTCTTAAAAAACAGCGACATCAACACATATGTTTGCAAACACACACACACACACATACACACACACACACTTAAAAATACTCTCTTAACGTAGAGATGTGTAAATGTACACAAGTAAACAGACAGGCCACATGCACATGACACCCAGTGGCTGTTGATCCTCACGAAGCACCTTTTCTTCCTCGGGAAGGAAGCAAAACAACAACCAAAACAGTGACTGGCAATGACAGGCCCTGCCAGCAGCCGTATCTCTCAACGTGACCTCATCAGGCAGGAAGAACACACACACACACACACACATGCTGTACACGCACAAGGAGATGTAAACAACGCTACATAATGCAAACACAGTCTACTTGCTAATAAGCAATCAGTACTTCTGTTCTTTTTTTTTCATTACATCTCTGCGTGTTTCTGAAATCCCACGTCGGTGTGATTTGACTAATTGCGCTGCCTGACATACATCCAGCAAACTGGGAGCAGGGAAATGAAGGAAAACAAATCCTGGGAAAAACAGGAGCCCCATGTTTCACTTCACTTTGAGGGTATATATCCGCTGCATTCGGGTTTTGCAGTCATTCATCTGCCTGTCTCCCTCTCTCCGTCTCTATCAGTCCCTCAGTGTCACATTTAATCCTCTCTGTCCGTTTCTTCCTCTGCCGTTATCTTGTTTTGTCTCAAAAAAAAACAAAACAAACAAAAAAAAAAAACACTCCACATCCCCCAGGTAGAGGGTGTCTTCTATCCACACCTTTGTTTTTCATCTTGTCCTCTAATGTTCCAGAGAGAATACAGACACAAAACGTCAATATTTGGACAGCAGCTCAGGACAGCAGGGGAGAAGCATAGCTTCCTTACACGAGTTGGCCAGTGAGGCTGTGATGAGTAAACCAGAGACCTCCCAGGGCCAAAACAGAGCAAGATGGCTCCCACCATATCCAGTAATGACAAACAGAGAAATTGTTCTTAGTCTCTAAGAGGCACCTACCATTTTCAATGTTTGTTACACGGCAACTAGGCTGGAAAGGAGAGCCAAGATGGCTGCTTGCCCTAACAGTGTCTGTTTGATTAATATGGCCCCTTATATATTGTTAGAGCCAAAGTTCTGGATGCCCTCTGAATGGTCTCTGGCTTGTATGCTTTTCAGCACTTGGTTTGCTCTTTGAATACAGCATGTTACAGTGTATAGCCATGATCAGACAATACCTCTGACATACGCGTGTACATACTCTGAGACATTTTGACCGCACCATTTACTGGTGATTCGAATTTATTACAGCTCCGGTATTATATTCTTTGTAATATAATACATATACAATGATAACTATAATAATATAATGACAACTTTGCACTCTGCAGAATAGTAAGTAACACAGTGGCCTTGCTACAGGGAGTATGGCAGGGCAGACAGACAGGTTATACAAGCTAATATGTAAGCCAGATTACCTAAACCACTTTAACACCTTTCTTACAGCCAATGTAAAGGTTAGACTAGGCTAATGTTTAATATTGTAATAGTTTGAGTTTGTTTAGCTAGCTGATTGCACCAATGACAGACTGAGTAGCAAAGTAGTGAATTTCTGTGGACGGGGTTGGAAACCACTGACCTATATTAATTTGGAAGAAAAACTGTCAATGATGCACTTTTGTTTTTTCTTCCAAATAGGTTTGGGAAACTTGGCAGTTAAAACCTGCAAGTAATCCGTCATAGTTCTTTTCAGCAACAGCAGCACCCCCACATCTCAGCAGTTAACTTGGTTAATACAGTGTCACAGTGCAAAACTAGCTATCAGCCAAAACTGCAGAAGTAAGACCAGTGTTGTAATTAACTGAAGCTACTAGATCACAGATCCCGCTGTGCATTAGCAACACGTATCTCAACGTCATGTGTACTGTTTTTTTGTTTTTTTTTTTGTAGGAAGTGTAGCACTGCAACCTGGATAGAGCAGATGTTCACTCATGTTAAATCTCTGGGCAAGAAGGATGATATGTGTTTTACTCATAGCCAAAGCATCTTTATGACTCCCAGGACTTCACTGAGATTTACATTAGTCTTACTACCTTATGTTTCACTTCAGTAATAAATTTCCAAGGCTCCTGTCTCAGACAGTGAAAGCTCATCTTTTTTTCTTTTCGCTTTTTGATCCAATGTTTTCAGCAAATTCCAAGGCGGTAATGAAAATGAGGATTCCTTGTGTTGTCTTTTTCAACTGTTTCAGGGTTGTAAACACTTAATTTACCCTTCAGCTCATTCATAGAGCACAGCCTACACATACCAAGAACATATTCATCAAGACACTCGGCGCTCGACAATCATTACAGGTCATGATCCTACTGTGTTTTGATTCATTCTCACACAGAACTCAGCACAGCGAAGTGAATACACTCTTCCATATACCTTAACTATGAAATAAAGAGGTCATGAGAAAAATATTTTTTTTCTTTGTATAGTTTGAGTTAAGAATGTCATGTTGCAGGAATCTAAACAGTTTAGTCAATTAGTTAATCAAATTGATTGATAGTTCCTTTTCTCCGCAATGACTTTTACAGACTTTTATTGATATTCAACAGAGCAGTCAGCTTGGAAGTGGCGACATCTCCACCTGTTACAGGCAAAATGCAAATTGATTTTTTAATGAGGCAATGTTTTTATCCTATTTGCTGTAATAGATTTTTACTTCTTCTTGTCACATTGAGATATTTTCGCTGTCCTCTACTTGTGGGCTTTGAACACTTGAGTGTGAGCCTATGCTTTATGTGCATTTTAACCATGTCGCCCCCTGTAGATGTCCTTATTGAATGACTGTGTCATGCTGTGAGTAATCAAACGTACTGATTCCAGCTTCTCAAATGTGAGAATTTGCTGCTCTTCTTTGTTATACATGATAGTGAACTGTATACCTTTGGATGTGGGACTGCAATTCTGAAACAACACCTTTGCCTCTGGGAAGCATGTTTAACTATTTTCTATAATGGTTAATCGAGTAAATAATCAGCAGGAACATTGATGCAATTCTTTTTTTTTTTTTGCAGCTTTAGTCGGATGTTGACTGCAGAACTGAAAATGTTTCCTGACTGAAAGGTTTTCTGTTCAATAACCTATTTTTTGTGCTCTTTTGTCATTTTATCACCATGTAAGTGAAGCTGTGGTCTTTTGAGTGCATTCGTCTCTTTTTTCAACGTCTTTTTCTTCACACTGAGAAATCTGTAATTGTTTTTTATTATGAGAGCTTTTGAACTGAACCTGAGACATTCTTTGTCATTTCTGTCATCACAGACATAAATATATGTCATATTATTTTAACTTAAGTCTATATTTCTGTTCCTTTCGTTCATTCCACTGGCCCCGGATTTGTCAGTGTCTTGGTCCTGTGAGGAGGGTGTTTCAAAACCCTGTATGCTAAATTTCTCTGACAGCTCACTGACATGGGAAACTGCAACACGGTGCCCACCACTAATTCATAATCAGCCGTCTAATACACCATTGCCACAGTGATTTAATTGTCCCATTTGTCACGGCTGTTGTTCTCACCAAAACAAACGTCATGATAATGATCGTTTCCAGTCTCCCACCCGTCACGCAGCCTTCCACAGCTGATCGAAAGTTTCTGAGATGCCAAATTTTTCCACAGATGAATATTTTATCCTCTCTTTTCTGTCACCTTTTTTGTTTTGCTTGCTCACTCTTCCTGCCACCTTCTATTAGGATGATGAGGGAAATAATGAGGTAAACGGTGCCTCGTATGAATCAGACAGCCTAAAAAAAAAGAGGGTGTGGGGAGGTAGAAGGTGTAGCAGTCAATCAATAATGCTTTGGCTCCTGATGCAGCGGTGCCTCACTCCAGACACGCTGCTTTCAGAAAAGCCATTTGCCCACTTTTTAAAGGTATCCGGTGATATCCCAGCCTCACAGGCACTGTCCCTTTGATTTAAAACCACGTCAGGAGACTTATTTTCTAAAGTGTCAGGCGAGCGGCCGAGCGGGAAGCTACGGCAGGTATAGTTGATGATATGCCAACTGGAAATGGTTTCCTCTTGATTTGAAATATTCCGAGGTGCACCAAAAGGGAGAGTGTACCGCGCGGTCCCGTGAGGAAACCTTGCCTCTAACCCTTCTTTGATAATTGCTATGCAAAGGTTCTAGAAATGAATTACTGATCAGCCGAGTGTTGCGGAGAGCCAACGTGTGGGGGAGACAGAATGAAGGATGAGACCCTTCCACAAACCCTGGAAGAGAATACGTGTGTGTCAGACAAATGCACACACATAGAGAATGCACGTATATTTGCATGCATGCTAAATATAACTGTGTGTATATGCGCGTGCACACACAGATTTGCTTATGCACACAAAACACACGTAGTCTATACATAGTCTTGGCTCAGGCCTATGCAGTTTGGCTCTCTACTTAAGAACATGCGTTGTGAATGAGCACAAAGCTCATATAGATAACTGTACACAATTAGATACATAAACATAGCAAACAACCCACACTAGACAATCAACCATATTCTCATTCCCATATACTTACAGTAAAAGAAGTAAAAAGAGTCACACATATACACACGGAGACATAAATGAGCAGTAAGCCTATATAGAGGCAATATACACCTGGAAGAGTGCCAAGCTCTTGCTACCACTCTCTCCTCTTAAACTAAATCTCATTTAAGCTTCCTAGAGTACTGTCTCAAAGGAAAACTCCTTTCCAATACAGGAATCATCACCCAGCCTTGTTTTCTCCTCCACAAAATACACACACACATACAAGGAGATTACATACAGGTATCATGTATACCCCTACATATTAAATCAGACAATGGTATACCTTTACACCCACACACAAACACACACGCATACACTCGCCGTCTGGTTTTGTTTACAGAAGTCTGTGAAACTCAAGTGTCCCTCTTTCCAAAATACCAGCCGTGTGATATTACCTCCCATGGAGTAGTAAGCTGTTCCCTTCTAAATCCGACATGAGGAACAAATGTGGGTTTCTTCGTATGAAATACAGAGTATGGCACCAAATGGGTACACTCCCAGGCCAGCGCCAAACGAGCTCGTTAGCTCGGAGCCAAATAAAGCAGAGGAAACTTGTTATTGGTTCATAAACCGCCAAGACGGAATTCAAGACAATATTCCGCATAAGATAAATTTTAACGTGCATTCACAGGCCCGTCCTGGAATATCTTGTCATGGATGATTTCTTACTGAGGCCTGGTGTTACTTGCTGGCTGAATCTGCTAAATGCATACCACTTGTTCATAGTCATAGCACATGTTCCATGTTGTCCCTTCCCTTCTGTGTGTGTTTCAGGTCTGTTGAGTGGAAATGCTTATGGAGCAACCAAACTCCGCATGTACTGTTTCACATATGCATAGTTCACATTCTGATGCAAGATATCCAACTCAGAATGTGTATTTAAACAGGCATGTTAACATTTATTTCACCAAACAGTTTGTTCTTGATGGAGAAAGAATGGAGCCTCTGGATTTTTTTTTCCAATTCTGCATTTCAGTCTCGCACAGTTTGACCTTCGCAGTCTGTTTCATCAACGAGGGCCGGGAGTGACACTACAGCTGATGCATATTGGCTCTCTATTTTGGCTGGGTTCATTAATAATATCAAACTCTGTGAAGCCCCGATGAGGACCATTCACTATCCTAGAACATCTATCTAATCTGCTCTATTTGTATTCCCAGCACTGATATGATATTTGGCAGGTTCCGGTCTAGGCAGGGGTCTTACACGAGCCGTGTGGAACAATCCCTCAGAAGGAAAGGGCAATTCAATATGAAATGAGATTTTGTATTGCTCCGCTTTTTGTCTGACTCCACTTTGATCAATAAACAGGTACTAACCTAATAGAATTTTAGAGAGAACAAGAGGAGGCTTATGATAAGACCTAAAGCCTTGTGTAAAAAAATTCTACTGCACTGTAAAGTGCAGAGGAAAAATGGGAGCCAGTAAATAGACCTGGAGTGAGAGTGTGGATTGGGAAATGCTCTCTAATTCAAACATTTTACCTTTGCTTTAACTAATGCCAGAGCCAGAAGATTTTGGCTAACACATACTAAGAATGTAAAAGCTACTAATGTGTTTGATCAGCTGACTGTATGATCAACAAAGGCTGTACAATGCACCAACTGTGGGGCTGATTGAAATGCATCTCATTATATCAATTTAGCTTCCATGCCTTTTCCTTTCACTTGAGTGAACCTATTTATTTGTGGCACTAAAGCACTATAGGCCTCACACTGCCACGCTGCGAGTCGCTGTCCTTTCAGTACCACTCGGTGAAACAGCAGCGGAGTTAGAAAGAGAGAGTGGAGGGGGAGCAAGAGGCAGAGAAAGAAAGAGAAGAGAATTCCCCTCCCTTTCATCCGGGTGTGAAATACAATCAACACCTCTGGGGCTGTTCATGCCAGCCAACAACCCCGGAGTCCAGGCCTTCGCACACTCTCAAATTAAGGAAATTAAAAGTCAACGGTCCGCACCAACAATTCAGCATTATCCCATTCACAATCGCAAACACACACTGTTGAAACTAAGGCAGGACGGGGGGTGTTTGAGCACTGAAATGACAGTGTAATTATGTGATGTGGAGTGGTGGTGGGGGGAACTTACCGGCCGGATGACCCCGGTTGGTGGCATCGTGGTCACTGTCGCCCTGTTCACTGTCGCCATGACCACTGTCTTTGGAGCTGACGATGTCTGCTTCTTGGAATGCCGAACTGGAAGGAGCAGGGGGACGGTAGAGACAGACGTGTCAGAGAAGGAGGAGAAAGAAGTATGAAGAGTAAATGAAGAGGGCAGTGAGAGAGGTCGAGATACAATATCGGGAAGGGGAAGATGAAGGGAGAGGAGGAGGAGGATTTAATGAGGGGCAGAGAGACGGAGAAAGAGAGGGAGAATCAGAAATCAACACCACATTAATACAGTCACGGTGGCCGTCAGGAGTCTAAATTAGATGTTACACACGGCATGTAATGAAATCCAGCATTAGGGCTTTAATATGTGCAGCTCTGTCAGTTATGGGACTGATGCCAAATTGAAGATGAAGGTTATGGATACACTGGGAATCATGTAGCCTCTCAAAGCCACAATTAACAATGTAGAATATATGGGATTCACACTGATGGGTGTAATATTCAATTTTACAGATATGCGAACATGTTGTGGATCCATGAGGCCTATTGGATGTTAGAGGTCCTCTGACGGTGCTTGGTATGTGCCTCACTGGGCTTTGCACATTCGTAATAATAAGATGTGCGTGTGTGTGTGTGTGTGTGTGTGTGTGTGTGTGTGTGTGTGTGTGTGTGTGTGTGAGGGAGAATGTGTGCTTTTCACTACCTGTTGACACGTCTGGGTCTGTCCACCAGATAGCTGAGTTCTGCTCGTTGGTGTTTTGTCTGGAAAACCCACAGAAACACACGTGATGACTTTGACAGGCCAAACACATTCATAAACATAAAAGAGGAACGTTCGTAACTAAATCACAGAAACACAAGTGACCACATATAGGCTACATACACTGGTTGTCAGCGTGTAACTGTGTTTGACGAGTCTGTGGCAGCAAGAGGCGGGGACCCGACGGTGCGCGCATCCACTCGCTGAGTGAGTGGGCAAGAGGAGACGAGAGCAGGGGAGAGTGGGTTAGGGAGGCGATTGAATGCGTAAATGATTGAGCCGCCCGATGCTGAAACTGAACAACCTTTGTTCACGGTGCTGCCGTGCTGGGTCGTGCACGGAATGCTTAACGCACAGCACAGCACAGCAAAGGCAAGGCTGTGACTGGCTGTCTGGCTCCACTCCAGCCGCACCGCAATCAACAAAAAAGCCCCAACTCCACAGCTCCCCGAGCAGTGCGCACAGGCTGAACACAAAACACGGCCGTCAAATCACTCGTCTCCTCCCTTCTCCTGTTGATATTTGCCACCCAAAACTCCATAACCTGCTTAGGACATATCAGCTAAGATGTTGGGTGCTCAGCGAGGAGCAGAACACAACTGATGTAACCAAACTATGTTGCACGCAGAGATACGCGCAGTTGGCGAGATTTTTACACAAACTTCCTGATAAATTTTTGGCGTTTATTCATTTATTGTGTGTCACCATCAAATATCTACATTTTCGGGCTCACTGTGCTCACCAAATATTCAAAGTTCTGAGTATATTAACAAAAAGCCTCCATCCATCTGTGCGCGCTCAGGTATGATTTGGTAAATATGAGTCAGGTTAAACCAGTGGCCTGTCACCAAAAAGAGAACAAAACCAACAAAGAAATAAAGAAATAATAAAAATAACTGTTTTCCAACCTGGTGTTTTGACTGGAAATTATAAGCACTTTATACCCCAAGTCAAAATCTCTGTCACACTCTATTGCGCGCGATATAAAGGCCGATCTGACAGCGCTCTATTGCGAATAAAACTGAAAGGGCACACGAGATTTAACCATTGACATGTCCAGTCACTATTAAGCATGACAATGATTAAAGGCCACTGAGGAGAACAGCCAAGTCAATAGCTGATACCATTTCCATCCTCTCGGAGACTTTTGCTGCGCGTGACCTGAATGGATAACACGATTTGACGTGAAGCGAGCACAGCTGTTGATTTCTGAAGGAGCTTTGAAATTGGGTTAACCCTTTAAATCGCAGTTTTGTGCACTTTTAACACATCTGATAGGGAGGTAAGTGGAGCCTTGGGCGACAGAAGCTGATTCGGGCCTCTCTTACCTCATTAGAGAGAATACTGCCATTGGATATGATGTCCGGTTGTTGGTCACTGTAACCCGTGACTATGGCGCCGCAGGGGTTGGTGTGATCCGTGTCAGTGCTGCGGGAGGGGCTGCAGGGTTTGAGGAACATCAGATCCGTTTTGGCGGACTCCGGTGTCAGACACACCTGGTAGCAGTAGGAGTTCTGGTTCTGGTGGTGGTGGGAGCCGAACCCTCCCCCCACACCGCCCACACCAGACTCCTCCACGGGCACCTGCCCCACGGGCCCGACCCCTGATGTCACGTTGGTGCTCTGAACTAACATGATGTCGGATTTACTCAGCTTCTTCTGTTTCCGGCCGCGAGCCTGCCTGCTGCAGCACGAGCCGCAGCACAGGCAGCAGTCACCGGCCAGCAGGCACGTGTACAGGTTGAGCGTCTTGTCCTTTTGGCAGCGCACGGCCAGCACAATCATGGCCAGGAGGAAGATGAAAGAAACGGAGCCCAGAGCGATGATGAGAATGAGGGTGAGGTCAAGGGAGGTCTCCTTTGCCTTGGAGGCCGAGCCGCGATCCCCGCTGCGGCCCTCGACCACGCTGTCCACTAATATTACACTCACACTGGCGGAGGAGGAGAGAGGGGGCTGCCCGTGGTCCCTCACTTCGATCAGCAGGTCGTAGTAGCCCTGCGGGTCCCGCTTTGGAGAGATCCTGCGTGCTGTCCTTAGCTCCCCTGTCCTCCAGTCCATGCGGAACATCTCCATCTCGTTGCCCCGCAGGATGCTGTAGGACAGCCGTGCGTTCTCGCCATCATCAGCATCCATGGCCACAATGCGCGTCACCAGGTAGCCCGGCTCCGCAGAGCGCGGCAGGTGCTCTTTGGCTGTGCCGTTTTTACCGATGGGGGCTATTACAGTAGGAGCGTTGTCATTTTGGTCAACTATGATCACATTTACAGTGGCATTAGAGAACAGCTCAGCAGCACCTGAGTCCTTCGCCTGGACCATGAAGCTAAACTCCTTCAGCTGCTCGTAATCAAAAGAGCGCAGCGCGTAAAGGTAGCCGGTGTCCTGGTTTATGGACACGTACGTGTCCACAGACATGCCCTGTATGTCACACTCCAATATGGAGTAGGTAATGAGAGCGTTTTGTCCAATATCAGGATCCAAAGCGCTCACGGCGTGAATGAAAGCACCGGGCACATTATTCTCAGTTACATACACATCATAAACAGCCTGCGTAAAACGGGGCGCATTGTCATTCTCATCGGAGACATGCACTTTAATGGACTTGCTGGTGGCGAGTGAAGGCTGACCCTTGTCTTTGGCCACCACGGTGATGGTGTATGAATCTGTGTTCTCTCTGTCCAGCGGTCCGTCTGTCACGATGGTGTAGTAGTTTTTGAAAGACGATTTCAGTTTGAAAGGAACGTCTCCTAATATCTCGCAGCTCATTTGTCCATTTTCTCCTGAGTCCCGGTCTGAGACGCTAAAAAGTGCGATCACGGTGCCCGGGGCGTCCTGCTCGCTCACGGACTCGGTCACAGTGCTGAAACCGATCTCTGGTGTGTTGTCGTTCACGTCTACGAGTTTGACCAGCACTTTGCAATGCGCAGGGACCGCATTAGCTCCCAGATCTTTAGCCTGGACATAGATCTGGTGCGTGTTGCTCTCTTCATAGTCCACCTCCCCCGCCACCTCTATCCTACCTGTTCTGGCATCAATATTGAATAAGTCCTTTATCCGCGGGGCGTTATGACTGCTGAAAGAATAAACTATTTCCCCGTTTTGTCCCTCGTCAACATCCGTGGCGTTGAGCTGAATGACCAGAGTACCCACGGGGGAGTTTTCCTGCAGGTTAACAGTGTACACGGACTGGTCAAATGTGGGCGCGTTATCGTTAGAGTCCAGAACTTTAACGACCAGGAGAGCCGTCCCGGTCCGCTGCGGGATGCCCCCATCCACAGCCGTCAGCACATAGCGGTGCACCGCCTGCTGCTCCCGGTCCAGCGGCTTCTCCAGCACCAGCTCTGCAAACTTGTTCCCGTCGCTCTGTGTCTGCACGTCAAGGTAAAAATAGTTATTATTCGTTATGGCATATGTGCTGAGCGCGTTTGTGCCCACGTCGGGGTCGAAGGCGTTCTCCACCGGGAAACGGGTACCGGGGATGGCGCTCTCCGATATCTCCACGGAAATGTCCGTCTCGGGAAAGCTTGGTGGATTGTCGTTGATATCCATCACTTCAATCTCCACGCGAAAGAGCTCCAGCGGGTTCTCCAGAAACACCTCCAGGTGCAATAGGCACGGGATGGTCTGCTTACAGATTTCCTCCCGGTCAATTTTCTCCTTCACCACGAGCGCACCGTTTTCTAAGTTCACCTCCAGATACGGTGTCCGTGAACTGGGCACCGTCTGAAAGCGGCGAGCGGAAAGTTTGGTAATGTCCAGCCCCAAATCCTCTGCAATATTCCCAACCACAGAACCAGGTTCCTGCTCCTCTGGCACGGAGTAATGTAGCTGAGAGACAGCTCCATCCAGGATGGAAAGCATGAATATTAACCAAATCATGTCCTCTCCCTCTCTCAAAGTGCACTTCAAGACGAAAAAAAGTGTTATTCCTTTTTCTTACAAGAAATGAGCATTTCCCATTTCCTCTGTCCGTAAAAAGGCAGTGAAATAAACAGCAACAAGGCTGTCCGCTTCTGAAACTCCTCTCCTCTGCCTCGGGTCAGTGGAACATTGTGTCGTTTCAGCTGTGAGAAGCACAGCCATTTGATCCGAGCTTCTCTGTTTTAATCAATTCTGCACCGGTCTGTGAGTTTTGGCGTCAGCGCAAACATTGCAGGCTGGAGCCAGGACGCATAGCCAACACTCCCTGTGCACAGAACAGACTGCCCCTTCTTCACAGAAAGTCACAAAACAAAACAGGAAATTCCACACGAGAAGAGAAAGAAAGCAAAACAACCTCCTATTTACGCAGCGCCGAAATATGTAACGAATGCAACTTCTAAATAAAGACTGGCGAATAACGGGACTTTATCTCTCTCTGTGAGGATGTAATCACTGCGCCTAAGCGCTCAAAGCGGATGATGTTCTCAGCTCGGCTTCTGTAAGGCGAGTGTGAGCAGCGGGGTTGGTTTTGCGCACAGCTCCTTTCCCCACCAGCCAATGGTATTCTCAAACACCGGGTGTAATGGCACCTGATTGGGGCTCTGCAACGCCAGCCAGAGCACACATCGGGCCCTCATAGCAAAACCAGTTAAGTGCCACTGCGCTCCTCTGTTCTCCTCTTCTCTCCTCTCTCCTCCAGGCCCAGCCTCAGTTGTAGCAGGGAAATTAAATGTTTTACACATCCAGTGAATTAAGAAAGTCGAATAAAAGTGTGTGACATTTGGCATCGGCGCGGGCTGTGTGCAGATAATACTGCAGCTGTCATGGGAATGCTCTGTGTTTCTTAAATATTATATTAGGGGGAAAAAAGTGCTTGTGTTTATTATGATCCTGATTTTTCCCCCTTTTTTCCCAAATGGATGTCAGTTTGTTACATAGAGGGAGAGATTCATAAGGTCGCCCTTGACGCAATTATTTCAACAGGCTGGTATCAAAGCTTTGCTCTGATACCAATGCATGAGTCAGAACGGAGCAATGAATGCCCACTGCCAAAGACCACCATGTAAAGAGCCTGCGCAAGTAAAGACAAGCTCGTGACGCAATACCTCACAGATCCGTGGCCACCCCCCCCCCCTCTCTCTCTCTCTCTCTCTCTCTCAGATGAACACACATGTAGGCACACACACAATGGAAGGAAAACAAATAAAAACATTTTAAATAAAGGGATATCTCCGGTGCTGTTTGAAAGTGAGCATCAGTGTGCTACAAGGTTCCGCCAGAGCAGGATCACACATAAGTTACTTTAATTCAGTGTAATGAAGCGTCATACTTTAGTTCTACCGTGTTGCTAATAGCCTGCAGCCTATTAGTTCCCCTATCTTCCCATTCTTATCATTAACCCCCTCACATGCTGGCCTTAACTGTGATGCGGTTGCGTCATGCGGTAATTTAATTCATAAAGCATAAATTAAAAATGCAAATGGAAGAGTGGTGGAGGAAACACAAATAGTGGGGGTCTAACTACTTGCGCACCATTTGGAGGATGATGACAAAAAGATGAAAAAGAGAGTAATTGAAGCTAATTAGCATAAGTCTCTAATTCCAAATAGACGGAGCGCAACATCATCGGCCGTAATGCAAAGCGACGTGCCCATTGTGCAGTGGATTAAACAGCGACTGATACGCGATTCTGCATCTCGCCATATAAGTCAGAAGAAACAAAGAGGAGACGTTAGATGAATTTCCACCCATGTCTGAGCCGGAGCTGTGTGACTGAATCGGGCTGACACTGGAGTCGGATCTCGGAGCAGTGCGCTCGGTAGCTCCACTCTCTGCCTCTCTCTCTCTCTCTCTCTCTCTCTCTCTCTCTCTCTCTCTCTCTCTCTCTCTCTCTCTCTCTCTCTCTCTCTCTCGGTCTCTGTCAGGGTGATACAGAGACCGACGTCGCCCCCTCGCGTCTGCCCACTTTCTTTTTTAAATGTCCCGGAGATGAAAGAGGGACCACCGGAACTTGGACACTGGTTTCCATTCAGCAGTGCAGGTGATGAGTTTATTTCTTTAGACAGAAGCAAATTAAATTGTTAAACTCCTCTTCTAAATTTAGTTTGTGCTGTCCGCATCACTTTATTTTTATGTTTTCCTTTTGACAAGTGTTGCTGAGTTATCTATGTACAGTGGTAGAGGAAGGATTCTGATGATTCTTTATTAAAAGGAGTAGTAAGACATTATAAATACTCCAGTACAGGTAAACGCCCTGCGTTCAAAACTGATCAAAGTTAATGTACAAAGGTATAAAACTTTCCTGTCCTTTATGTCCTTTTATAAGTATGGAAAGTAAAGAACTTGTCATGTGGACAAATGGCCCTGTATTTACCTGAATCATTATTACTGACATGTTAATGTGTAGGTTTCATTTCACTGTTGAATTTTATCAACTTTGTATACAGTATACTTTTAAAGCTGAACACATGTATATAATGTATATACATTATATACATATATACATGTGTTATATAACTATAATCAATAGGTGTCACATAAATATCACACACACACACACACACACACACACACA
>JBBMJY010000020.1:21180403-21196260 GCA_037833715.1 Toxotes lorentzi | reverse complement strand
CCTAATATTTTACAAGGCACCATTATCTTATTAAGTTTAAACTTTTTAAACTTTTGACCTTAACCTGTTATATCCTGTAAATGTAATCTCCCCATGCTTCTAATAATTACCCATACTACCAGAATTATCGATATGGAGAAGAAACTGTAAATCTTTTAATTTCCTTTTAGTTCATCGTAACACTTTTAAAATTGCTGTGCCTAAAAACAGACTAATTTAAAGATATTCACCTTAAAGAATATCAGAATCAGCTTTGAGGATTTTAACAATCTGCTCTGGTTGTTAAAATTGCCAAAATCCCAGAACAAACACAGACAAACATCAGTTCCTAAATGGTATCTACGGTATCGTAACCCACGACAGTGTTTAATAGTAGTGTTTGTATACACCTGGCACTGCTTACCTGTTAACTGCAGCAGCCTGCAAGCAGAGGAAGGCATCAGTCAAAATGCTTGTTATTCTTAATGCATTCCAAATGAACACATACAGGGGAAATAAGATCTTCAAAAGACTTTAACATTGACTGTGAGCCACTTAACCTCTAGTTATACTTATTTTAGGGAATTTTTTTTACATTTTTTACAGTGTACAGGCTCTACCTGTTCCGAGTGTTTTCAGCCGTGGCTGATTAGACGGCTGCTCAGGCTGAACTTAGGTGGAGGTATGCTGGGAATTATGAGAGGTCACCAGACTCCTTGTACAAATGGGCCTTTTCACAGCAGACAGTTTGGCTTGTCGTACTAAGAAAAACACAAGTGTTACTAATAACATTAACAATGGCTTCATGTCAGTGTGACAGTGCGCCTGCACCATGAAAACCAGAGCAGCTAAATGGAATTCAGCCATCATTCATTTTAGTATTTACACCTGTGTTTTTCCTTCTGTGAAATGTCAAAATATCTTCTGCAGGGGAAAAAAGGCCTATAAGAATAATAAAGGTGTAATGTTTCACAGGCATAATGAAGGACATGTCAATCAACAACAGTCTGTGCACAGTCCTGAGAGGACAGCTAATCAACCAAAATATGGGAAAACATCTGTGTGGCTGTACCATGGGTGTGCAGGGTCTTCCAGTTTTTCTCAATTATGTAAAAATATGTGTAAATAGATATTCATTGAAACAAACCTTAACATTAGCAGGTAACCCAACAGTAGTCCTTTCACATTGACATTTTGGGAAATACCTTTGTTTGTGTACTTGCAGAGAGTTGGATGAAAAGATTGATACTGCTCTCATGTCGTCCTCATTGTCTCCTGACTGTGCCTTCATATTTAACAGAGAGATGTGAGAGTGGTACCACTCTTATTGTTCAGGTCTCTTCAAGAAATAATATAAGCGTATTTCCTGAAATGTGAAACTGCTCTCTAAAGGGCCTTTACATTAGTGCAGTACTGCTTCCCGTAATTAATCTGCATGGTATACTTTCATGTAAATATAAGGAAAATAGAAAGACTTTGGTTAACTGCATTTTGCTCCACTTCATTCCTGGTTATTTCCTCATGAGTAAGAACAACATCAGTGGTCGTTCACCTTTCATTCTCGGAACATTTATAATTTAGTTGCTCCAAAATGACAAATGGGACATAATTTTTGACAAATGATATCATAACCGGCCATGATGTGAGGGGCTAACAGACTGAGGCCGGTCTGTAGGTGAAATCTCAGAAGGCCATTAAAATTTCATAATATGAACAAAAAGGCAATCAAGATATCATTAAGGGGGTTAGCACTCAAAGGATATACCTCAAGCCTATTACAGTGCCCTTTGATAGGCCTGTACCCAGCTGCTGCTTATGAACTGCACTAGACCGCAATAGAACTGAGTTGTAGCACAATGACAAACTAGTAAATAGGAGGTATAGACCCTTTCAATATGTCAACAAGAGTCCGTGTTGTTTGGATTTAAGTGCGCAATCACTGCTCAGGAAAATTAGTCTGGGGCTGGTTTAAATGTACTCCTGGTGATCAGTAGAGAAAGAAAAGAACCTTGTTAATTTCTGTGATGTTAACTCATTGGCTTACCGAAGCCCCGGGGTCGTAAATGCTGTGGAAACTATAAGAGAACAGAACAGGTCAATAAACAAACAATGTAAATGAGAGTCAGTCTGTCTCGTTGTTGCAATAATCAAGGTTGAAAAGAAAACTGATCGATACACACCAAATACAATTTGCTGTTAATAACTGTCCCACTCCTACTTGATAGATTCCATTAAGCCATCTCATAGGGTTGTAAAGAAAAAATGTTGTGTATTAAAGGTATGATATATTCACCCCTTAACCTTAAATGAGTGTGTTCAGCTTCATTTGTACCATACCGTTATTGCACTAGTCCAGAGAGTACAGTGTGCTGTGAGCTGGACGAGACCATGTACAAAATGGATGGCTGTGCCCTCAGCCCAAAGTGACTGTGTGTGTGATCAGTGTCTGTCCCAGACAGCTGCAGGGTGACTCCCTGCCCTGATGGCCATTACTCAGTCTGATGGATGGAGGGATAGCAGAGGGAGTGGTGGGGAGAGAAAGCAAGGGGTGGTAGGAAGGAAGAAGGCAGAGATGGGGCTTAAAGGAGGGAGCGGGCAGTAGATTAGGGCAGGATGAGCAAGAGAGCATGAGGGAACAGCGGTATAGATGGCGGCCTCTGGAGGTTGAGGTGTTAAAACGAGATGAGGAGAGGTGAGGAAAAAAGGGGGGAGGAGAGATGGCAATCTGGGATCTGGGCATGACAGCAGTGAATGGTACTGATGAGAAATGAGAGGAAGAAGAAGAGGAAGAGGGAGAAGAGGGGAAGATGAAGCTGATGCTACTTTAGGTAATTGGTTTATTTTCAGAGAGAGAATCCATCACCATTTCTGTAAATACATCAGTAACTGTCAGCAAGATAATTTTCAAGTCCTGCATCTTGGCATGATGCTAAAAAACATGAAGAAAAAAAAACAGACCTCAACGAAAGCTGGTGTCAGTTAAAGCCATGAAGAACATAAACTTTATATCTTATACTGTAAATAAACATAACAGCAACAACAACAAAGTAAGCAAGAACAGATGACATACAGAGGAAAACATGTAAGCAACATGGATGTGAGTGATTAAAGGCCAGTTTAGGTAAAGCCTGATTTTCAGGCTGATTAATTCACATCGTTTCACAGTCGTACACATGAGACATTCAGAGAGTTTGTGTGTGTGTGTGTTTCTTTTATTCATGTATGCAGTACATTTACATTTGTTCTCATCTCCGTCTGACGCGTTGTTGAGATTTGGGAGGCGTGTACGTCAGCTCTTCAACGAGCCTTGGTGACCTATGGTTACCCATAGCACCCTTTGCTGTGTAAGTCTGCGGAAATGTTTGCGTGTATCTTTGGGAAAAGCATTTTCCACCATCAACCAATCATACACAACAAAAGCTCCAAATGGCAGATTGCCGTTTTGTTTACGTAATGCCACAGCCAGTGATCTTTAATAAAGCCCATAAAAACCCTACCCAGATGGTGGCACTTGGGGACTGTTTTAGCAATATCAGAATGGCGCTTGTCAAAAGCCGGGTCCACAAAATATTGAAAATGGTTCAGAGTCATCGTGTCCTTTCCTGATGCTAACCTTTTTTTAAATAACCAAAGAGACGTCTTACAGCAGCAATAAGTTTACATTTTGGCCACTTGGAACAACCTGTCAACACACCACTGACAACATACAACCTTATAAAGTTATTATGGTGAACATGTTAGCAAACAGCCTATATACACATTAGATTTTATCATTAATTTGAAGTCGTGTTTCCAGCTACCTGGTGAATTTAAGTCTGATATTCGCTCTGCTTTTAGTTACCAAATGTGTTGGACAGGTAGTGTAGAATCAGCTTATCTGAGCTACTTTCGGCTGGGACTGGAAGTGGGGTTCATGAGACCAGTGAGACTGAACCAAAACCATTAAAGTTACATGCCATGAAACCATAACAGTGACCTGAGAGATGCTAAAAATGACCAACTTAGAGTTGGTTGATGATTCTCTGAGAGTTCCTCACTACAAGCAACACTTTTCATATTATTACAGGTCATTTAACCTCACTGGTAACTTTTATTTTTATTTATTATTTATTAATGCATCTATAAAATCACATCAAAATAGATATGACTGCTATTCATGCACTTATTTTGCTAAAACATTTTTAGCATTTGGTTTTTTTTTTGCCCCTTATTTGTAACATACTGTAAGAAAAGACCTTATCTTCAATCAACAGGGTAGCTGAAGTAGTGACAATAATATTGATGATGATGATTATGGTGACAATTAGCTAATAAGTGGTGACACCGGTTAATGAACACCTCATGTGTCACATACTTGACTTGAACTAATGATGGTAATAATGATGACAGCAGAGAAGATGGAGGAGGAAAGTCAAGATCATCACCAAAGCAATCACCAAAGAAATTTGGAATAATAATATCATTGCCACTATATAACTGCAGGCAAATTAGTATATAATCACCATCTCTCTGTGGCATACTGTCAAAGCCACAGAGCATGAGCTATTCTGAGAAAAACACTTCTTCTCACCCATATGCTGTTAATACCGTCACTCTAAAAACAGCTCAATAAGCAATCTGAATCTGTCTCAGCTTGGCCCTCGGCTCTGATGTGCTCCGCTCAGGGTCTGTTTGGTTATGCAGTGATTGCCTCCTTCCCTGCCCTCCTCACTCTCTGCCTCCGAGCCTTGCAGCTTCGGTGTACACAAAACTGCATTTCTGAGTCTCCCCAGACAGTAGACCAATCTATGTGCTCATATTCATCTTAGCTGGAACTGATCTGTTCTCTGTCTAATGCACTGGCCTTTCCCCAGAGGTTAGGTGAGGCCCCCATCATATTCCTCCCACTCTCTCTTTCTCTCTGTCTCTCTTCCTCGCTCTCTGAGAAAATGAAAGATTTAATCCAGTGAAGACGGCGCGGACACTTAACAAATATAATGCTCGGTATTCGTGCAGGTGTACTGTACTCCTGCAGACTCAAATTGACATGTGTGGGCTGCTTGGGATTGATTGACAGTGAGACAGGGAGGCCCCTGTCACAGTAAGAACCAGGGGAAAATGCTTGAAAGATTCAGAAAGGGGGATTGGTTTCTATCAAATCCTTTTTAAAAATGGATGAATCGTCTAAATGACTCAAGAGGCCATCTGCCCCACCCCAAACCCCCCCATCAGAAAATAGATGTTTATGTTCAATATCCTTGCTTTTTTCCCTCTCCAACTCTACTCATCCCACAGCCCGGCCTCATTCAGTCCTGAAATTATTTTGTTATGTGGTTGGCATAATAAGTTATGATCGATTTCTAGTGAGTGTGTGTGTGTGTGTGTGTGTGTGTGTGTGTGTGTGTGTGTGTGTGTGTGTGTGTATGTGTGTATGGCTATGGGGCCTATGTCTTGAGGCTGTCCATAAAATATTTGCTAAGCACTCCAACTTAGCTGGAAGACAAGGAGATAGAACAATAAATATAACCTGATACTCTTGCCGCTGTGATAATTGAAGGATTCATGGTCTAATGGATGTGCAAACTACAGCAGTGATAGAGCATTTAAGTTAGCAGAAGGTTTTGTGTGTTTGTGCTTTTCGTATTCAGAGCATCAGCCAAAATACAAAAGCCTTTAGCTTCAAACTTCAATGCTGAATGTTTTCACTTTCCTTTGGGCTTTTTTGAATGTTTGAACACATCTTTGTTTATTCAAGCAGTGATGCATTCGAAGTTCGTGACATTGGATTGGTTCTGCAAGAATGTGCTGTATGTAATGCAGTATATCCCCAAACCTCATAATCACCAAGGTACAGCTTGCTTCTTCGCTGTATTAAAGCCTCAAAACTCCTGGCAGTCAATTAGGGGCCGTTGTGCGTGTCAACGAAGCGAGGAGAGTTTGCTTGCTGATATTATGGCTAATTAGCTCAACTCAGCTCCCCCAAGACGGAGAGGGAGACACAGAGGTATTGTTGTGGTTTCACTGACGTTCCAGGCGGAATCTCTTAAGTCTTCACTGCATAATCCTCTCCTCAACATTTCTTCAACTGAAAAAGTAGAGATCGTTTGTACAGTTGAGACTCCGAAGTCTTTTGGAAACAGAGACAAGCTGAGATGATTGGAATTCAATAGTTTCCCCTGCACACTTTATCTGTTTCAGGATTTGTAAGAAACAGTAAATACAGAGGACCAGAATTTTGTACTGAGTTCCTTCGAGCTGTCATCGGTTTATTGAAAGGTCTGTCAGTTACTGAGCCTACTTCAAAACCCAGTCATTCTGTTAAAGTATCCTGATTATTGTTCAGTATCTACAGGAAACTGATTTATTAGACATAACGTCAATGACATACCTTGTTTCCTTAAAAGAAACCAATTCATTTTCTGCTGGAAACAAAAAACGCACGTTTCTGGGTCATGTATACACTTCACTAGTTTTCTAGTGGGTGATTTTAAATGTGTGCATTTGCAGCTGTGACAAGGGATGACTGTTGCAGCACTGCGGTGGGATGAAAGGAGAGATCTTTGGTTGTAGCAGTGAATCCTCTTTGCATGCAAAAATAAATCTATCTTGTGTCAGCTGAACCTAAAATAAATATATCAAAATATGTTGATGTGATCCCCAGCTGAGCAGTAGGTTATCTGTAAAACAGATACATGCTCAGAGTAAGGAAAAACTGTGGCCTCTAATGACAGAAACTGTCATCTCTGCACTGTCAGCCCAAACGCTTCCACCACTAAGAACCTCTCCAAGCTGCAGTGTCATGTATCACTAAAATGGTTTTCTTATGTTAGAAGAACATGCATTGTTTCTAAAATATGTCAGCCTTGGTTCCAAAATGTACAGTAGTAAAGAGATGTCTTAACCCACCAACTGTATTTAGACCACGGTTTTTACAATAATCAGATCAGTCATTATGCTCTCAGTCACAGAAATTGGAACCTTGGTTTCACTGCAGGAGGGAGTGTGATGCTCATATTGCACAGCAAAAAGAAAGAGGAAGGAGTCTGAGGTTGTGGATGCGTGTGAAACATACATTCCTAATTCGTGCGAGAGATTTAAAGTCTCAGTGTGGTTATTATGACCTTTTTAATATATTTAACTATGACAACAATCTTTCCATAACCAAGGAGTTTTATTTACCATAGCCTTACTGTAGCTGCCATGCTAACGTCATGCTTTGAGCTAAATGCTAACATGCTTACAATAACAATGCTAACATGCTGATGTCTTATTGCTCTGTGTGTGTGTGCATAAAATGTGCTTGATGACAGTTTCAATAACAGTATTGCTAAGTTGTGTTCTGTTGTGTACTGCTTTGAATGGCTTCATATACTAAAGACTAAACGTTGTCGCTCTGTCGTTGCCTAGATGTTTTGCTGCCTCTTGTTTCTCTGCATGATTTGTCTTGTGCATGCTTATTTAGTTGATCTTGTTGCTATTTTGGCTTCTTGTTAATCTGTCACATCATTGATTTTAGACCATCTTGCCAATGACCTGCAGTTGAAAATTAGCTGGCTCGCTAGCACTGGTGCATTTAAAGCAACATTGAATATTGTTCAATATCCTTGAATGATGAAATATTTAACATGTATAATGTTTGCCATGTTCACCAACTTATTTTAGCGGACTAGCATTTCAACACTTGTCAATTCTGTTAAACACTAAGTACAAAGTACAACTTTAGTGGGAACATGGAGTTTTGCAGAATCTGTCATCTTATAACGTTACATCCAAACTAACTTAGCTCTTTTTTACCTTATATACAGGCCTGTTAGTAAAACAGTTACTAATACTATTTTAACAGTCCAAGGGATATTCAAATTAAATCACAATATATGTTGTCGTTTGTGGTAGATTTTTGGTTTCAGACAATCAGATATAGCTCACTACAACAGTCTTCCTCATAGTCGATCAGTTCCTCATATAATAGAGTCAGGACATTTATGAAGACTAGCAACAGCCTTCCTCATAATCTCTCTGTTCACATCTATATTAAAGACAGTCAATTAGTATAGATTGGTGGCAGTGAATAAACTTTGATTAAGAATAAAGCCAAAAGACAGCTGTTGGATATCAAGTCAGTCTGTTTACTGCCAGCCACTTTTCTTTTGGATTTTAAACTCTCTCTCTCTCTCTCTCTCTCTCTCTCTCTCTCTCTCTCTCTCTCTCTCTCTCATCAAAACAACACTGCAAGAAAATGCATGATTGAAAGAAGCTCCAGTCCTCTGTCTTGGTGCATCTGATACAGATACATATTGACAGTCATTATTTTCACATAAGTAGCTATTGTCACATAGGATTGATGAAGGCTAGTGTTAAATGTGTCATGTGCAATATTAATTCAAAGGCTCAAATTTTCTCTCGGCCAATATCGGATCAGTGCTGGTGCACATGGCCTCAGTGTGGCTCAGGCAGAGGAGCTAGAGAGGGAGAGAAAAAAAGGATCTTACTTTGAAAGAGTGAACAGAAAATGATGAAACGGGGCTGACACACTGTAGTTTTGGTTGGCTGAGTGGGATGAAGGGAGGGTAAGGGATAGAGTACAAAGACACAGGTAGACAGGGCTGTTATGTGTGGGAAGGATAAGGAAGTGAACACAAACTTTCACACACAAACACACACACAGACAAACACGTGGTGACCATAATTAACAACACCTCAGTGATAGGAACGATATTAGGGCAGCAAAAGGGTATCTTTTTTAATTAAACACACAATTACCACACTGAACACGCACACATACACATTATGCACGCCATTTTGCACTGCTGGCGTCACCATTAACAAACCACAGCAATCACTTTTTCCCCCTCAGTGCTCCCTGCTCCTTCTCAACATGGTGTGAATGGACACACCTCAGCGTGCCTGAGCTTGTCCATGCTCGTGTTTGTGTGTGTGCGATTACCACAACAGTAACAATCAACAAGAGGGCGATCCATCAGTTGTCAGTCCCACTGTGAAGTTTTAATTAATTACATAGAGTGAGACAAGGTCAACGTTGCAGACCACAGTGGAATGCTAGCCTTGCCTCTCTACAGGGGATCAATAGGGCTTTACACGCGCCTGTACACTTCTATACAGAGAGTTATTAAGGAAGTGGGACCAGGCCTATTGTGTCTCCAGCAGCCTGGTCAGAGTGAACGGGTGTAAAGGATGTCAGTTTGGTTTAAGTTCACAGTAGGGGATATAATGAATGGGACTTAATGGAGCTAATGGATCTGGGAAAGTGGGAGTGTTGAAGAGGAGACAGACAAGAGAAGGAGAGGTACAAGAGGTGGGCTAATGTAGTGTGGCACACGCAGAGAGGCAGTTTGTTTGGGGGTAGTTCCCTGGGATTTCACTTCAGTGCCAGCGTACAGTATGATTTCGTGGCTTCTCACACACTTGCTTCTCTTTAAAAAAAAAAATTTCACTCAATATCCAAGAGACATTTCAGAAAGTGTAAAAAATAAATATTTATTTTTTTTAGCATTTGTTCACAGGGTGTGTATCATTTCAAAGGGCATATCATTGCTTAACAAAAGGTCTGGTTGACATCTCTGGTGCCCGCCCCTGCCGTCCTCATCAGTCAATCTGGGAGGATCGTTAAGAGAAAATGAAGTAGCACTCGCGGAGAGGGATCAAGACCTTCACTTTATTATGAAGTGCAAAGGTATGAAAACACTTGAGACACTGTACGACGGTGAGCATCGCAAACACTGAGAGAGAGGGGAGAGTGAGAAAGGACGGGAGTGAGAGAAGCAGGTTTTGAAGAGGCAATGCATTATTCATTGCAGTAAAGCATACAGCTCATTGATTTAATGGAAATACGATTCTTATCTTTAGATCTCGCAAGACAAAGGCCTTATTTCGCACCATATGTCACTGTCTGATTGGATAATGCTCTGACCGACGGGCAGAGACAGTAAATGTCATTGCAGTGTATACGTTCTGGCCTGTAACGGGATAGCTACCTTTTTGTTATAAAGTCTGTTTCATGAGCACTTACTCCAGAGGGTTCACGTGTAACTTCATCTCTTTTTATACAAAGGATTGCAACTATAACATTTATACACAGGGCATGCTGATACCAGTTATTGGTTTAATGCACATCATTTGTTAGTCTGCATTTTAGTCCCCTTTTTTGGAAATATTGTATCTGCTACTTTAGGAAAGAGTATTTTATAACAAAAAGAAAAGATGCACACAGAACACAGATATTATTTCTCCAAACAAGAACTTGTGTCTCTTTTAGTCTTCCCATGATTTGTCCCATCATTTGTTATCACTCACTTTGTAATTGTAGGTGTTACAAAATAACACATACTGTGTGCTGACAACTCAAATTGGTATGATTGAATCCAATGCCAAATCTGTCTTTTGTGCATGAGTGCAGTGAAAGAAACCACTTGGGCTGTTTTGAAGGGATTTAAGCCTCACATTTCATCATGATAGAGTAACATCAACTTCTATGAAGCTTGTTTTCAGTATCTGACACTGACACAAAAACAAGACTACACCCTATGCCCCTCCGTAAGAAAAGAAAGAAAAAAAAAAGATCTGCCCTCCTGCCCATGTCAAGAAGACAGTCTCAGTCCTCATCAAAGTTAAAATGATATATACACTAATAGAGCAATGTGGAAAAGTTGATATTATTATTATTTTTTTTACACCTGTCATTATCCTTTGTCTTATTTCTGTTTAGTAGATAATCATGCTTTAAGTTTTGGAAGTAAAGTTCCAACAATTTAGGGAATGTAAACAGGAAGTATAATGTTGCCATGGAGTAAGTTAATTAGCTGCGGGCTACAACTTAAGCTTTTTCAGCAGGTATATGTTATAAAAGCCATTAGCAGTTTCTATATGAATTGTACCCATGAATGTACAGACAACTATCACTGGATTACTTATTAAAAAAGTGATGATTTTCTGGCAAATTCTGTGCTCATAAGGAACATTTATTTTCCATCACTTCTACGCAGATGATGGATGTTAGTTTTTTACTGAAATGGAGATAATAAGATGCTTGGAAAGTGTAAGTTGCATTGTGTCATGTCTGTGTATCAGGAATACAAAGGGTTTTAAATTACCTTAACTGCCTCAGTGAGCTGTGTCACAGTCACTGCTCTGACTGCTGACCATGTTGGTGAGCGGGCCAAATCAACATGTACACTACAATAAGTAGCTTCCTGTTGTTTTTATAACGCTGACATACACCTATCCCTTTCACCTCATTCATTATCTCTCCTCGCAATTTAAAAAACCCTGTTTTAAATGGATAGAAAGCCGATATGACAAAGTGTTGCAGCAAAAGTGAATACTTTACTTCTGGAGTATACCTCAGACAGTTTTGGCTAGGTCAAGAATTTGTGTGTATCGGGAAATGAGAATGCATGTCGATTTAAGCGGTTTATTCCAACATGAAGTTTTTGAACATGAAGGATTATATTCTGTAACGGCGGGTATGGAGGAAGTGTGTTTCGTCTGTGTCAGTGTTGACAGATCCAGTTAGATGTTTGGCTCCGGGGGGCTTAGCTAGTCTGAGATGCACTAAAGCGAAAAGAGCCAGGGGGCAATGCTCAAGTGTCTGTCTATTTATTGCAGACAGAAACACACACACGCATACACAAAGATACACTTCATCTCTTTCCTACAAAAACACACACATAAAGCAGGCGCACACACTCATCACCAGTCATACACTCACACCAGCTCGCTGAGGCGAATCAAACCTGCATCTCTACCTCAGTGGAGTGAATTTTTTAACCATTTATGGTCTGCAGTGGAGAAATACCTCAATCCCTCTCGTCTTCCCTTTACATAGCCCCTAGGCTTTCACAAAAAGAGACTTAAACCTTCCACAACGAAACACACTTCACTCTGAGTCCAATATCACTTTTTTACCTGTGGTTACCCAACGTGCCCCGAGGCAGTTGATGCAAAAGCAATGGGCTTCTTTTGATTCTTCTGTGGGTTCATCCTCAGGTGGGTGTAATTCTCTGGGTGGCAATGACTTCTGAAAGTGGCGTAAAAGGTGAAGTTGTAGGTGGAGAGTAAATGACACTGGGGGAATGAATGATGGGCTCAGGATATATTGAGTTGGTGGCTAGATTCTGAGGCACAGGACTCGTGATTTGTGCTCTGAATAGATGGAGCTGAAAATCAAAAGATTTGAGTGAAGCGGAATGGAAAAGATGGAGGTTTCAGATTTGGTGAGTGCAAAGCCTCAGTGTTGCTCACACACAGCTTGAATTACAGGTAGAGAGACTTTGAAACCTTAAGACAAGCTGCTTATCATAACACTGATACGGGCTCTATCAGACAAGCAATCAACCTTAAGATCATGATTAACAACACCAGCTCTTTCTTCACCGTTTAAAAATGAACCAGTCTCAACAGACTGTAGCAGGTGGCTACAATCTCAGTGAAAAGACTGAAATTGGCAAAATCATCTGATGCCCCGAAAGGTTCGATGAGTATGTACGCAGGTCAGTGGTACATGAAAGAACCTGGAGTTATCAGGTATTATACAAAGGTAATTTCAGCCTGGTAATCTCACTGGTTAAAGACACACTTCAATGGTTTTGATAACTCCTTATTTTTTCTCTCACTGTGCCAACTGTGAAGTTGTTAACAGGCTTTTTCATGTTCTCGTCTTCTCAGAAGTATTGAAGACAATGAGGCACTGCTCTAGACAAAATGTCAGTTCAAACTACATGAGAGACAGCTTGGAAAAGAGGTGCGCAAAAGTGGAGAAAGAACCATCAATATTCGTTGTTTGTTCAAATTTCTAATATCGCCTGTGTTTATTTCCCACGACAAGGACTTCTCGCAGCCGTATAAATAATGGCTCTTTTCCAACATTTGTTCATATCTTTTAGAACAACACATGGAGGTGTTTTCTGATCTGTTTTCTGATGTGACAAAACTGTGCTTAAACTTTGGTTAGGTTTAGGCACAAAAAGGATTTGATTGGGTTTAGGGCAAGATCATGGTTTAGGTTGAACTGACTACTTCATTAAGGTTAGAGAACTGTCATCATGGTTACAATAATACCCATGTGGTCTGGGTCAGGGTCATAGTTTAAATAAAGCAAAATGGCTGTCTTTGGAAAGTGAACAGCGTCCTCCCATCTCAAAGTCCGATATTTTGTTGACCTGTCCATCATTAGGCAGACTTTTTTGTGACCTTATTTCTAACTTATTTCAACAGATGAGTCATAATTACTAAGGGTTCTACAGTGCTTTGTCACTGGATGTAAAAATATGTAATTTTTGGGTACTTGCTGAAACAACTGACCATAATTTTTCTGTTGCAAAGATGTAAATAGTGTGATGTGGGGTTAGCATGTAACTTGCTGTTTGGTTCCCGTCTCCTACTGACAGTCAGCAGTGGTTTCTTTCCTTGGCCTTAAGCAAATAGTTTGTCTTTGAGAAACAATTATAACGTGGTAAAAGCCCAGCAGCCCAGCTTTGCGTCTCGTTGTCAGTGGCAAATGTTTTCCTGATCTTTTCTGATTTCCTGATTTTTTTGTTTGTATCACAGCCAACAGAAAGAACTCATTTTAATCAAAACACCACTGGCAAAAACAGTAGCCGTGTTAAAATGATAGTGATTGAGAACGATGAGCTCAAATTAGCCAAAGTTTGAGCTACGGCTGCAGCTGGCTAACTGAGACGAAACTGTTGACAGACAGAGGCGATGAGAACTTGATTATCTCCTTCATGCCAAGCTCTTTGTTCCTTTTAACCTCAATTAATCTGCACTGCTTTGTATCCTCTTTACTGGGCAATGTTCAGCTCCTTGCTAAATATCAAAAGTTTCATGTTTTCCAGAGAAATTAAAAGTAATACAGTTAAAATACATCATGTTGGGGCCATGATGTATGAAGTGAAAAAGGCCTCTTTTTATCGCTTTGACACAGTGGATCAGACCACTCTGACTGATTGTATTTGATTGGTTTGTTAGTTAGTTGGCCGAGCAGAGTCTATTGCTGAGAAAAGAGGCATATCAGTCCAAGGCAATGTCGTCAACACTGCTGCTGTAAATCAGCATGGCCTGACACACTGGCTGAAAGGCAGCGCTGAAGTCCAGGAGGACAAGGAAAATACAATCAAAAGAACTGAACGTAGACTCTTGAAAATGAAAAGTAAAGAAAAACTATCTCAGAGAAAAGAGACTAGTCTAACAAGTGTATTTGTGTATTAAATCCAGTTGTGTTACTTGCTATCCACATTGCCTCTATTTGATGTGCATTTTATTTGACTACAACGCTACACAGATTAATTAGAAACAAACAGCGTCTCAACAATTCCTTGAAATGACTGGTGTGAAATGAATCACTTCCTTTGAATTTCTTTATCTAAAAAGCTCACAAACAGCGACCGTTGCCATGTTGGTCCATTGAATTAACTAGCACATCAAGATGAATTAGTGTTGTTGCCACTTTGCACCCCTTGTCTTTCCTTTCTTTCCCATCTCATCTCAGCTCTCCTTTCATCAGGAGCAGATGTTGAGGTCCACTTGACAGATAAACAGCATCTCTCATCAAGGCTGTGAAGAGTCTAAAATCAGCCCCTTCACTGTCACTTTCAATGTTCATTATCATGCTTTATCCTGACTGTCACAAGCAGAACACAGTTGTCTTGTCAACAGAGTCTATTTGAGAGAGCGGCCTTGGCTGATTCCTACGTGCAAGCTCAAAATATTGCGAAAAGTATGGTACAGAGCTGCTTTATATAGAAAGTGCCCTGAGATAACTTCAGTTATGATTTCACTGGTATGTAAATAAAAGTCATGTGATTTGACTAGAAATGAGAAATCAACTCAGAGCAGACGCAGTAATTTTCTCCTGATATGTGATGCATATACAACTCCACGTGATGCTAGCTAGGAGTAAATGAGTAAAAGAGAATGAATTAATGAGGATAATCCAATGTAGTGGTAATGTGACAAGCTCTTGAAACAAAACTGAATTACAGATGAGGACAAAATTATTAGCCCCCCCATGATTTCATTTTTTCAAAACTATTTCCCAAATGCTATTAAACAGAGCAAAGAATTTTTAACACAGCTTTTTCCTAGTTTTATTTTGGATGCTTACATTATTTTACTTTGCACACAGAAACAAAATTATTTCACAGCAACCAAAAACTACCAGGGTCAAAATTATTAGATGTTAACTATTAACTGATGTTAATAGTTGTGTATCCTTTTTGCTGGATAACAGCCTGCAGTTGTTTGTTGTAGTTCAACATTTCCTGAGAAATCCCAGCCCATTCTTCTTTGGCAATTCTCTCAAGCTCCTTCAGATTTGATGGCCTTCTGGCATGGACCTTGGTCTTCAGTTCACCCCACAAATTTTCAGTGGGATTCAAGTCAGGGCTTTGTGCAGGCCAGTCAATAACATTCACTTTGGTCTTCTGGAGGTAGGTGCGACATTTTGGGTCGCTGTCATGTTGGAAGACAAACTGACGACCCAGACCCAGTTTTGCTGCTGACTGCTTGAGGTTTTCTTTCAAAACCTTCACATATCCTTCTTCTTCATGACTCCTTCCACCTTGACGAGATTCCCAGTTCCAGAAGCACTGAAGCATCCCCACAGCATAATACTCCCACCTTTGCTGGCTCCGCTGGCTCTATCCCACAATTCCACAGTCCGTCTGCCTTACCGAACTTTGACCAGATTACAATTTCAAAATAAAATACCATACACGAATCACAAATGCTTCTTAACACTTTACATTTAAATACATTTTATACTCTAGTACCTTTTTTTAATCTATTATTTTTAAACTGTATGAAATTATATATATATATATATATATATATATATATATATATATATATATATATATATAATATATATATAAAAACATATA
>JBBMJY010000020.1:21139269-21180303 GCA_037833715.1 Toxotes lorentzi | reverse complement strand
CCTCTAGTACCTTTCTTGAATCTACTATTTGTAAACTGTATGACATTATATATATATATATATATATATATATATATATACATATATATATATATATACAAGATATATATAAAAACATATATATAAAGAAAAAAATTTTACTTTTCAAAGAGTTGTTGCAAAGAGGAGCTAACTGATTCATATAAAACCGAGTTTTGTTTTAAACGTAAAATAAAAATTATCTCTTCCTTTGTAGAACCTTTGTGAACTTCAATGAGTTGCCAAATGACTCGGTAGCTAAAATAACAGTGTGCATATCAGTGGGCTGTTCCTAAATTATAGGAACAGCCCTCTGTCTAAATCACTACATTTCATCACTCCACAAGCTACACTCACCAAAATGACCATAAAGTTGAATCAATACATCTCTGAAAGAGTTTCAACAAGTGGAAAAATACACAAGAGCAAGAGGTGTGCAGTGTTCTTAAAGCCCCAAGTAGTGTCTCCAGGTTTAGTTGTCAGGCAGCAGATATAACCTCCACAGATCAGAGGGCAGGCCGGCAGCCTGAGAGACAAATTCGGGAGCCAAAATAACAGTCGCTCGCTGTTCGCTGTTGTAAAGCATAATAACTAAAGACACCATAGTAATTGAAAGTGACCTGCATGAACATATCAACATTTTTATCAAGTCCTCGCTCCTCTGCTCTGGACATGTAAACTTAAAAGTGAGGGGAACAAAATTAGGATTTTGAATGTCCCTTACATGGAACATAATCTGGGATTTAGCACAATCATCCACTGTCAACATTCTTGTCGCATAATAGTTTTGGGCTATCAGACCCAAACATACTCACATTCACAGTTTCATATGTGTTTTTGATTATGACAAACATAGCAAGCCAAGGCACAAGGTGAGTCCTGCTGAATGATTTTAAATAACACACTGTGCTAAGCTGATATCTGCTCCAGTAAGCAGTCCAATAAATCTAATGCCTCCACCTTACAAATGCAACACCTACTGTATGTTTGCGTGGCTCAAACCAAACCAAGCTAGTGGTGTTTGGTATGTAGTTCTGGTTGCCTGGGAGATCAGAGTACTCACAGCACAAACAAAAGCGTGCTGGGATGCCTGATTAGAAAGCTTGAAATATCAGCCTTCATTGAGGTAACAGAGGAATTACTGGAATGGATCAACAACACTTATGAGTCCCCCGGCCCTCGACCCCCACTCATAAATTATGGTCAAAGTCTGCTGTGGACATACTGATGTATAAATTATGCAAAGTGTGCCCCTATCTGTTTTCTAATTTAGAGTACAGGGGCCATGCTGATGGTCGATTAGGATGATAGAGGTTCATTGATCATATAGCAACAGTGTACTGTAGTAGATTTTCTGGAATTCAACAGTGATGACAGTCAGTTGTGTTTCCTTAACATGGAGATATCATCTATTTCAGTAGCACTGCATATCTGTGTACAATAGCTTTCTAGCCTTTGGATATGTTTGTAAGGCAACACGTTTCATGGCTGATTACAACAGCAAATTTGATAAATCCAGGGGGCCACAGTAAGTCTTTTTATTTATTTATTTTTCGATTTGATGACACTTCTGTTTTCTTGTAGTTCATTTTTATCTTCAGTTCTAGAAGAAGGTGAGGAGGGCTGGGACACAAAACCAGATTTGCAGATCCAAGACTGCAGCTTTGTATTTGTGACCATTCAATAACGTGAGTCAACAAACTAACCCAAAAGTAAACTTTGAGGTTTTTGGCTTTTTTTCTCTCTCTCTTTTTGCACAAACAATATAACATGTACATGGCTTATCCACAGAAATACTCTGAAGAAATATTTTGTCAAATTTGTCCCTTATGAATACACCAGTCATCTCAATGCTGCATCAGTCTGTTTGCCTGTTTGAAGACATGCAATTGGCCATTAATGGGACACAGAGGCCACCAAATCCCAAAGTTTGTCTGGTGGTTCACAGATACTTTATTGTTTGCTTGCTGGGTTTGTTTGCAGCTTGATATCACAGCCTCATACACATACCAAAACACATCGCCTTGGCCCTCTGATCTGTGCTCCTGGAAACTAGCACCGCTGGCTGCCACACTCAGTGTAGGATGTAATGTATTTATGAGTGAGGAGCTTTTTTGACTATAAAAATCAAGGAATATTCACAGTCAATATGTGGTTTGACTTCTACATTAAAAAAAAGAAGAATTTTTGTGTTTACCAACTGGTCATAATTGAAAATATTCTGCACAAGCTCCAAGCGCTGTAAGGGAGCACACAACTGTCTGTTTTACTCCTGTACTTACAAACATTTCTGACCTGTAAGCACATAAAAACACTACTTTCCATTTATTTCTCATCATTTCTTAGTTTGTGCACCTGAAGATACGTCAACAATTTGAAAGTGACAGCAGGTTCCAAATATTGTGTTTTGAATTTCCTCAGTACCTCGACCCTTTTGTTTTCATGTGGCTCATGCGTCTTAGAAACAAGAAACAAGGCTGTTTATGTTTAATGAAAATGCATATTATAAACAGATGGAGAAGAAAGAGCAATCATGACTAGGACCGAGCCAGCCATTAACGTGATTGCAGTTTAAATCATGCACAGACTCATTCTCATTTTGTTTTTAGCTCTCTTAAGGGCAAATCTTCTCACTCATCCAGTTCAATTATACACTGATTGTTAGTGGGGCTTACATCCTCATCATGTGTTGCTCGTGATGTGGAATCACATGACCTGAACCTAATTGTATTACACTGGCGTGCCAGCAGTGGTTGGGAGTGCTGTGACAATTTTCTCCCTGAGAGAGAGTTTTATTTAGATAAACCGGTGACAACTGCAACATCACAGCAGCAGGTTTGCTCGTTTTAATCGTCCAATCAGAGCAGCGGTGAAGGAGGTGTTACTAATTTATATTGCAATATGAGCCCCACTCACATGTAGGGGCTAATTTTTGAATCACATAAACAAACAAACAAACAGATATTTGAAACAGTTTAAGATTGGATATAACAACACATTTGAACATGAAACATTTACAAACCCTGATTTTTCATTGTTCTTCTGGATACCTTCATAAAATTACCATAAAACATTAACATAACGGTGGAGGCATTATTATTTACATTACAGTACATTATATTCAACCCAGAATTTTAGAAATAAATTTAGACATTTTTATTTATACAGTTAGAAGTTCTGCTTTATTTTCTTCTCTTTATTTTCATTTCCAAAAATGAATAAGTTCAACAGTCTGATTCTCCCTCACACTGCCAGAAATAAAATTCAAAACACCGGATCATTCATTTATTTTGTTGGCCTCGGTGGAACCAAATTTAAACATCTTGAGTCCAAAAATACACAGATTATCCCATGAATAATCCATCATGACCAAGTTTTTTAATTGTTTCTCTTACTGTCAGCAAAGACTGAGTGTTCATTTGAGTATTATTCTTTATCTTTATATGTTTTTTTTTTTTTTTGAATGCATAGTATCATCATTATCATTACAGTATGGAAAAACTAGAAAACTAGTTAGGAACTGAATTTGATCGACTGGTTATTGATGCCCTGGGAGTCACACACAGTGTATGCTGATCTTGTATAAATAAACATGTCCAAAAAATTGTGAGTGGACTGACTCACTCTCCCTTTTTGAAAGAGATGTCTAACAGTCTGATAGAGGCAGGCCTTGGGCTCACTGATTCAGAGGCAGTGGAGGCCAAGCTCTAAGTGCAGAGTGATCAGTCTTTTTTGATGCTCAAATTAAATGAAAAACCTGTTAATCGTGAAACTTTGTGACACTGTTAAATCAGTCATCACCTTTCCGTGATCTGAGGCTAGTAAGCAATAAAACTCTTTCACATTGTTTGTCCCTAATTTGGTTCAACTTTTGGTGCTGCTGTTCTGTGCTCATCTTTGAAGTAAGCGCAATTTTCCCTCATCACTTTCTGTTGGGTCAAAATCATCCTTGATCCAATCAGCTTTCACCTTGCTTCTCTGTCTTCCTGTCTCCTCAAAACAGCGCTCATTCCCACGGGTATTCTGTATCTGCATATATTCATTTACTTACTCGTTCCCTCTTTATTTTCTCTGAATAATCTCCTTCATTCTCCCCTTTCTCCTCTACCACCCACTGAATTATCTGCTAATAACCTGAAATTTGTTTGTCACTATGGTGATATAGTGGGGCGCTGCCTGTCCTATAACACCTCTTATTGAGTCTGATCAGAAGCCAATTGAATCCCAGTCAAATATTTGTATTTCCCCCTTGTCTGTTTGATTTAACTGCCAATGCTGTCAATCCCGCCTCTGCTGCTACCTTCCTGAACCCTGCCACAGCTCACTGCCCCGCAATCTAGTTTCCAGATTTACTGTGTAACAGCTCCTAATGACAAAGAGAGTCCCTGGATCCCCAAGTGGTGCATTCAGTGCCGCGGCAGTCAAGGTTATTCAGGAATATAAAGCAGGGATTTGTTGGAACAATTGGCTTTATTGAATGAGTCTAAAACAATGTGCATAGTATTCCTAAGTACCAAGAGAGGAGTTTTATTATTGAGTGAGACATGGAACGTGTGACAGAAATTGCGACATACATGCAAAAAATAAATAAATAAATAAATAAAAATAAAAAAGTAAAGTACAGAAGGGTACGTGTAAAGTACGTTGGGAGGCATTTGATGAGAAATTGCTTTGGAACTCCTTTCTGAATAAATCATTTTTGGTTATTCAATATATCACTGATGACAAGCAAATTGGAACTGGTGCGGAAAATGACTGTTTGTATGACTTCATGAGAACATCTGCTCACACAGTCCACATATGCCTGTTTGTGCTTGTATACTGTATGTGCATCCCTGCTGTTCCAACTTCTGCTCTAGAAAATGGCAACAGAATCCCACCACTATTTCTCAGGCTGAAATGAGTGTGCCCAAGTTTCGAATGGTCCTCATCTGTTTCCTTTACGAGTGTTGAGGTGGCGGTGTTACCCCCTGGCCAGCCGTATCGCTACTCTCTATTACACTCTGAACTAGAAGAGAAGGAGTGGGGTTATAGCTGTTAAAGCCTGCTACTACCTGGTGCTACCTGATTCTATGGCCTGTTGGAGTGGCTGCAGCCATGATCAAAGATACCCCAGGGAATAACACACATACACACTCACACTCACACACACACACACACACACACACACACACACACACACACAAACCTAAGCACACAAAATGCACATAGAGGCTGACTCATTCTGTTTGTAGGGCAAGACCTCATTTTTTTCTGTACATCTAAAATATCACCATTCCCACCTCACTTTTGCAATCCAGCATATTTCCTTTCTCCTTTGAATCTGTTTTCTATTCTACTCTTGCATCTACTTTGTTGCTCTCTCACCTTGTCCCCACTCTTTTTAACATTTATTATTCTGCTCATTTTGTGCCATAACTCCTCTTGCCCCTGCCACCATGCCAGCCTTAGAAAGTGTTTGACCCAAGTGAAGCTGGAAACCTGCCACATGGCTGGTGCCCCGGGGGGGACTGCCATCGACCGAGCACTGTAAGGGAGCACACTGCACGCGTTCCCCTCAGCTTGACATCAGAGCTGCAGAGCAGAACAACCTCACCTCCACTACTGCTGTAGACAGATGGTTTAGGTGTAGGGTGTAGACTCATTTAGGAGGCATTATCCCTTCCCTAGCTGTCCTGCTGCAGCATTTAGCTAAGACTCCCATCTTCTGGCTGTTTGCTTTGTGCCCAACACTAACCAGCAGCAGAGATGGTGTGAATATAGAGACGTCTCACTTGGCAGCTTTGACAGCCTGTCTACCATGAAAGATGCAATGAAATAATCAGGTCCACTGGGGACATAACTCAGGACAGCGACACAATTGTGGACGTAACTGAAGACAGTGGCATTAAAGTGTCTGCTTTCCTCACTTCATTTTCTGAGATGAAGGCAGAGTGTGGATTAAGGAAAAAAAACATATATTCACTTGACAGGAAGCCACAGATACTTGATAACCATTCACTGGTCATTCTGTCCAAACAACCTGATCTATCCTGGACCCCTCATGGGCCACACTTTTGTTTGAATGGCACATTTTAGCAGCTGGGCACACACTCGCTCCTAGAGACCAGAAAGATCTTACTTTTATGTTTCAAGGTAAGACACAAACATATTCTTTGTTTTGCCTTCAACGGATTAGACTGCAAATGCAACTGGCTACCATTCAGGTATTCCTATTCACCAAACACTTTCTCAAAGTGTGTGGACTTGGCACTAGAACACTTGAGACACCAGGGGAGACCGCGCTCTTCTGTCTGCTTAGCCTCATCCATTCTGACTGGTGATGGCAGTAAGCGGTATGTGGCTTAAAGCTGAGGTTTACCACATCGACCTACTGGATGTTACGATAGTGTGAACACCACTGGAAGTGCTCCCACCCCCTTCTCAGAGGCAGACGTGTTTTATGATACGATGGCATACACAAACAGGCAGCATCTGATCCAAATTGCTTGATGCAGTGACAACTCATGCTTCCTCTGAGTGCCATGTCCACTTCCCTTTGTAATTTTCATTGTTCATGCTCAATGATCCAGCCTTAGGGCGGATGTGTTTTTGGTCACACCCTGCCCCATAAGGTTGCTGTATGCACTTCCATTTCCATGTGATTCTTCCCCAGCTTTGTGATAGCCTCTGATTGCATGCCATATAACAATATGCTGAATACACAGCTGTGCTATGCTTCCTCTGTAATTCTACCACTAAAAGGATCTGCAGAGTTTAGAGACTACCTGTAATATATATTATATCCAGGCTGATACATAACAGAGAGACCTGGGCATGGACAGGCCTGGATAAAGGTAGCGACATTACTTGTGCTTCAGTGGGTCTGCAGAGATCTGTAATTTCAATTGCTTGCCCATCAAGGTCAGCAAGGTAACCAGCATTCATCACTATGACAGTGTGGTTATTGTCTATAAGGTCCATAGTCATACCTAGTGCTTTATGCTAGGGATGGCCAATGTGCCACAGAGAGCTGGCTCAGCAGGGGATCTCACAGGAGTTCTTCCATCTACCTCACTTAATGTCGATCAGCGGGTGGAGTCTTTGGTTTATACCTTGCTGATGGGTGGCTCAGTAGGGAAGGTGGTTGGCCACCTCTGCTAATATGGTACACAGTCATATGGCCAATTGGCTGTGCCTTGGGTATGGGTTTTCGTTGACACAGCAGGGGGTTTAGGTATCAAATTCCCCCCCCTAATCCCATAAAGCCTCCCACTCCACTAGCCTCTGAACTTCAGTGGATAACTGGTTAGTTATATGGGGCTCAAATTTGTGGGCTTATCATGGGTTGACTGGCTTACCAAGCATTATTCAAATTTTCAATGTGTGAATCTGTGAGCTTGAGAGTTAAAACCCATAATGCCCTTTTAGAGGGCTAGAATAGAGGTAGAATTATAATACCTAATCATTGTTGCTTAGCAAGCCAGTACAAGTCAGGGAATGTGATTTTCCACTTCAGCTTGATGCAACTGGCCACAGAGGTGAACCCGATTGGGAAATATAACAATGTGCAGCAATATAAGCAACAGCAAAAGAGTAAATTCAGTGGATGGTGGGAACTACCATTAGCTCAACCACAGTAACCACTATGATAATGAAACATGTTATTTTTAAATGCTGAAAAAAATTATAATCACTACTTTATCTTCTTACTGTAAATAGCATTTGAAGTGGAACCAACATTAGCATAGTCTCCCAGCAGGCCTAGCTCTCTGATTGTTGAGGAATTACCACCTCTGACATTTCTCACACCACCCTAGCCACGCGCACCAGGCTTTCTCCTTCGACTTTGATTTGGTTGTAGCCATTAAACTGCAGCTTGTGCACCTCCCAGAGGGTCTCCACAGGGTCTCAGGACCCTTCCTACTTCTTTTTTTCAGCATCTCTTCTCCTTTTAATCCCTCACATTATAAATACATGGAGAAGGTAATTATCAACCATCGGGGTACATGGGTCAGCACAATTACACCATTAACATGTCACCCCGGCTGCCTGCATGGAGTTAGCCTCTGCCAATAGCGAGTTGGCACCTGGGCACTAATGAGTAGCTACGTAATTAGAGGTTGGCTTGATTCTACCTCACTCACAAGCAAACATGCACACATAAACACACACACACTTACACACATCTCCATAACACATATCTGGGTGAGGGTCTGTGTCTGTGTCTCTCTCTCTCTCACTCTTCCTCTATGCCTGAATGGGTGGGCTAGCCATATGTCACAGCAGTTGTGCTGCGTTAGTGCAGTGGGCGATATGCTTTAATGAACCTGGTTCTGAGGAGGGAAGGGAAGGAGCCGTGCTTCTTACATTTGTTTTAAATGGTAATTAATGTGAAAGTTTCTGGAGGTGGGAGGGTCAACAGCAGTGGGGGGACATGTGAGAGTATTAGGCAGTGGTTAACCAGAGTGACTGATTGCAGGTGTGAAAGTGTGAAGCCACGCTGACTTGAAGTAGGCTGATACTAAAAAAAGCATCCATGCTCACCAAACCCAATGGAAGAATAAGAAAAAGAAATAGGGGTGTTGTTTTACTGAGTTTTGTTTTAGTATATCACAGGTTTCATACAGGACCTGGGAGCTGGTACATACTGTAGACTTGCAACTACTCTTGCAAGTACAGGGTGTTTCATTAAAGCACATACCTGCTTCTAGATCTTATCTTTTCACAGGAAAATTACCATCCTCACTATATCATGACAGCATGACTGTGATATCACACGCAGCTCCTGGCCCTGGTGTGTCGTTAGAGAAGGAAAAAGCAGCTCTGCTGCTCAACATTATGTTGCTCATTCTCTTTACTTGTCACTTTGCTTTTTATCATGCTCAGTTCCAGTGTTTTCTGATTGTATAAATATCTAATGACACAGTGTAAAATTCATTCAACGCCTGTCACTGGCATTCCCCTAGGCAGAGAGAATCAAACGGATGCAAGGACACAACAGTGGGAAATGTACAAGTATCATCAAAACATCTTGCACTCAGTTTATCCCTCTGGTGGTGCAACGAAAGCCCAGGCAGCCCGTTCTATGTAGCAGGAGCTTCTGTGATACTGTCACACTACACTGAGTTGGATTCATCACTGGAGATCACTCACTATCAAACCTAGTAAAAATGAAATGATTTGTGTAAAATGTTGAAACATGGGGATGCCTGGGTCTGAAAGTGTGCCCAGTGGAAAGGCGAGCAAAGCTTGGTGGAGCATGCAATGACTAAAATCCAAAGAGATACAAATCAAATACAGCAAAAAAAAAAAAAAAAAAAAAAATGGAAGCACTTTTGGCAAATCTGAAACCTCTGACACAGCTTACATTTGTAAACCACAGAAGATCTTTAATACAATCAAAATAACCCATTTACAATAAAAATGACACAAGGGAAATTTATAGTGAAGTGCTGCAAAATCCTTCACTTTAAACTGTATTAATCAATATTTGTGTATTAATAAACTGCCAAATTATCACAGACCCTCAAGTCTGTGGATCTACGGCACAGTAGGCAGCTGTTTTCAGAAAAAAAAACTCTAAATACTCATTCAGTGCTACCTGTCCAGCACCAAGAGGACATTAAAGACCCACATATTTCCCAAGTTGGGGGAAACAACTCTGTTTCAAGAGTGAAATAGAGTAGTAAGTAGCAGTAGTAAGGAGACTGATTATTGGACTTGGATCCATGGCATGGACACATACATGACATACATAAATATGCTGTTGCTCTGTATCTGTGTGATGTATAAATAAGATTTGTTTTCTGGCAAAAAAAAAAAAAAAAAAAAAAATCAATGGATACAGGTTTAAGTAAGTAGTAGTGTAAAAATGCTTAAATGTAAGACCTGCAAAAGTGAAGAGTCCTCATGAAACAGACCTCCCGCTTTAAGAGCGGTATATTGTTATATCTTACATATGGATGAGATGGAGTTTATATAGTGTAACATTTGATTTATTGATTTGATTTTATTAATCACAAATTAAAAATTTTGCATGTAGCTAATTGTGTTGGGGAATGGCTTGTCTTGTTGTTACTTTCTTTCTTTCACTTTTAAATCTCTCTTCTCACTATCATGGAGATCACCTCATAACTTACTCCTCAGCAGCCTAATCAGTCTCACTGTATTGAAATATATTTATCTTTGTTGAAATCTGAGGCTCTTCCCCTGTGTAAATACCTCCTCCTTTGTAAATGGAGATTAATTTGACCAGCTCTCTCTCCGGTCACATGAGAAGGGAACCTAAGCTTCTGTGAATCACAGTTATTTAAGAACATGGGGCAGAGAGGCTGTTAATACCACCCTTTCCCTCCTGTCAACCGATGAGATGGCTCATTGCCATGCACACGTGCATAGAAATGGAGGGACATAAACTTACACACACAGATGTGTACACCGTTCGTGATGAAACACACAACCACATATACTCACATAATCTCCCACAGACACACATTTACTCCATCAAATTTTGCTGAAATAGTGACTGACAGAAACACGAAGTGCTGACATTCTCTATCCCTTCTCTTAGATGTGTGTGCGTCTTATGCTCTGCAGTGGCTTAGTGTTTATGTGCGGGATCTGTGTGTGTGTGTGTATTTATGCCATTTCCTTTCTGAGATTATGCATATGTGTGTATTCATACATATGCATGTGCCCATGTCTATCACCGTCTTTGTCTCCATGCCTGTCTGTAGCTCCTCGCCCTCTGGATTCACCAGCCATATTAACATTAGCCTCTCTGTATGCTGTGGGGATGGGACAGATCTTAGCTAGAGAGGAAATGAGGGATGGGATAAATGAAGGGGAAAGAGGTCATCGTTGTCAGAGGAGGATGAGGGTGTGAATATTGTCATGCAGGAAACACGTGAGAGTGGCACTTCGTAGCCGGGAAAGGGATAAAGAGAGGAGTAGAAGAGAAGCCAAGCGAGCGATTGTCAAGTAGGGAGAGGGAGAGGGAGTGGCAGGTCTTAGCTGGAGCATGGCTAAGTGGAGGGGGCATGGCTCTATGTCGCTCAGTTTGAGTTGAGTTTAACTAGTCAAACCCAGCGTACCATGTACCACTCAGGGCTTGCAGACATAAGAATTTTTTTCCTTTTAAAAATTTTATCTGAAATGTACATGATTGTAACATCTTTAAAATCATTCTGATGGAATTTGTTGTTTGGCGCAAGATGAGGCAATCGCACTGAAAACTGATGCAGGCTGTGTGTTGATTTAAGGTCATTCATAGTCAACGGGTCGAAAGGGAAAGGGGTGTATGAGAAGGCTTTGCTGTCTGCCACATTGTTGGAAAATATCAAATTAGACAGTTGTTTTTATTTATTTCACACATCTGTGTAAATGTGTTTAGAGTCCAGATCTGGGGGAATTACAGCAACTTTTGTACAAATTTACAACATACTCCATCTTTTAACTGGTTATTCCAACAATATTCACTACCATATAGTGGTTTAAATATGAGTATGATCAGGGAAGTAATCATAAAATCTGTCCTCAGGGTGTATACCATCCAAACCAGTGAAACGGCAGTTAGTTCATCTTCAGCTTCTGTACTGTGACATATTTCTGAGTCAAACAAACTATGTTGGTAGGGTATAATTACAAGAGGGATCTATGTTGAACAGGGTTGGCTAGTCACCCCAAACCACATTTGATTGCATAAATTAAAACATGGTGACAGGATAAGAACTTGAAAATTGCTTTTCTTTCTTTTTTTGTGTGTGTGTCTCATTGGGTCCTGAAGGTGTTGAATGGTTTGTGCTGACTCCTTGTGATTTGAAGCCTGTGGCTAACCACGTGAAGGAGCTCCACTGGGAGTTCTGGGGCTCCCCGTTGATTTAGCAATGCCTGTTCCAGTCTTAAAATGGCTGTAATCATTTTTTTAAAATATAATTATAAATCAAAAGGCAATATGAAAACAAGTGTGAGAAGGGTCGCTCTTGGTGATGAACATGCACCTGAATCTGTCACTTCCCCTCATGTTTATGGAGCTTTATAGCAAGTTTCAGCTCATTGTTTAGATGTCTGGCCAGCAGCTTTACTCTTTTGATTCATTCACTAATCTCACGATGTAATTTTAGGCCATGGCAGGCAACTGTTTTAAGCAAAAAATGTCTATTAACCCACTGTGCACAGCCTGCCCAGTAACAAACAGTAGACAACTCCCTTTAGTGACTGACTAGTGAACTTATAGTGAAGCATTATCAGCTACAGATTCATATATTACTCTCAGGAGATGGTGGAGACCAAAACAGAGCTAAAGGAGAGGGAATATTGAATGTTTATTCACCAGGTGGACACAAACATGACTCCAAATGAATGCTAATGTGGCCCCATTACTACAGGATCTTTAAATACAAAACGGTTTGCTAACACAAACATCTCATCTCATATCATCTCATATCATCTCATATAATGGCACTTTATGTTGCACTTGAATGTGAAGCACTTATGAATATCTCCATATTTTTCAAATTTGGCCCACATTTTCAAAGGAGAAATATGTTGCCACTGCACAAAAAGTCAGAGTAGCCATTTTAATACCATAAAAAGGACTACTTGAAAGCAACATGTCTGGAAACAGGCCATGATGTGTGTTTTGGTTGGATGGGTCAGTGGTTGTGAATACTACGTTTTTCCCTTACCTCCTGCAACCTGTGCTCAAATTCCAATTCTTGCACAGGCATTAAATACAGTGAGAAAAGAATAAGAAAAGTTCCACTTCACTCTGTACAATATTTATTTATTAATGGAAGCCCTTGGTCAGGAACATATTTTCAATCACTCAATTCAGTTTTCCTTCACTGAGGCAAGCTTTCGGTCAGGGTCCCTACTCACTTACTTGGTTCTTCTTCAGCGATGGAAGAAAGTCCGTGACCAAAAGGTTGTATGTACAATACAAGGGCCTCTTAGTTCCAACACCTCCACTAAGCTCCTCTCCTCTCCTACAGTGAATGAATACAATTTTAATAAATAAAAAAAATAAATAAATGTTTAATAAAACAGTTGTTTTGTTTTGTTTTTTTGTTTGTTTAAATAAATGAAACGAAAACATATTAGTTAATGTTTTCATTTCATTTGTTTTCATGTATTGGTTCCACTCATGTCAGTACACAGTTCCAGAAGAAGGTGTGATTAATAACCGTAATACAATTCAATTTCCTTGAGGACATGCCATGTTTGAAAAGAAGCACGAGTGGAAAATCTTACATTTCCTGTCCCTTACTCAAAACATAGACTAACTATAGAAATAGATGCCCTGTAAATTCCAGCCACTTAACAATGAGATACCAGTGACATGATCAAAAAAGATCAAAAGCCAAGAAAAAGCTGTTATTTGTCAACTTCATATCTTATAATTTTTCTTTCCCTGAACTGAAACATATTCCCACAACCCTTTAAATTATTCTCTTCTCTGCTTATAAAGTAGTCTGTGAATACTGATGCTTAAAATTTTTCTTCCATGGTCGTCATCCTCAGATCTTGAAACACATTTTCTGGCAATGCTCTGTTTTTTGCCCTGTACATAACTAACAATGTCTGTGACTCAACCAGTTAATCAACAGCCAGTAGGCTGACTTAATAAACATTCTGTTCGTATGTTCCCTTGAATCCACCTTGTGTGTGATTCTCATTTGTAAACAGTGGTTTTATGTTGCTCATGTATGTGTTATATGGCACAATTGAAATACTTTGCTTTGTTCAAAATGGAAATATTTGTTTTTATGTGTGCTGTATGAAATTCGCATGTTGGTCTGACAAAACTTAAAACTTACAAAAACCATAAATTAAGTTTTGTTCAGATTTAATGATAATTAATTGATGTTATTTTCATCAAACCATATTTTAATTTTCAACATTTCATTTTACAATACTTTATGGTTAAGCTTATATATATTGGATGCTGTAATTTAGAATTTAAGATGGTACTGAATATATCCAAAAGCTATATAAGAGGTACAACGTCTTCAAGGACTTTAAGTAAATCCAGTGGCCTTTGTATAGCTTTTGGAAATACCATGACCTGAATGACTGAGAGTGTTCACAGATAGTTACTAAATATATTATCAAAGATTTTTATTTTGTGTATTTTTGTCTTTATAAATGTGCATTTCTTACTTCATAATGCTTTTGTAATTTCGTCCATTACTTCCATTAATACTAAAGCTGAAGATGTATTTGTCCAAAATCCATACGGATTCTCAATCACATTTTTTCTTTAAAAAAAAAAAGACCTAAATTTTGTACAATGTTTCAAGCACTTCAGAAAATTGTGAAAGCAAAGACACTGGCCTGGTCAATAACAACGTTTATCTCCAATTTAAAAAGTGGAATGAACTCTGCTATTTTCATTCTGTCTATCTGCAAAGATACCTGAATGAAAGGAAACATTTAAAATATAGCTAAAAGCTTTGATTATACAAACAATAGTCTTTTTTCACTGTAATCATGTTGATCCCATCAGTTGATATCTTGTTTTTGTTTTTTGCGGCAATGGATCTAATTTTATTTTCACTCACCTTTCCAAGAAGCATGGACTGCAACACTTCACTTCCCCAGTTCCAGCCACCCACTTTTTGCCCATCCTTATATTTGTTAGTAGAATTTGCAAGATTATGTTCAACATCTTCAAGACAAAAGGAATTAAATTAATTTTTCCCTTCATTCAGGTTGTTTATAAGATACAGGTGAAAAATAGTGCGTCACAGTGTCCACTTTGTATTAATGTACTGTATTTGAGTCCACAAAATACTATCAAATGGCTGCTCATGTCATCAAATTATGACATCCCACAAGTAAATTACCGAATATAATGGCGTAGGATAGTAAGTGTAGGATAGTAAGGTAAAAGAAGATGGAGCTGAGGAAAATGAGGGATACAAAGTGGAAAGGACATGATGAGAATAAAAATCAGATTATTAAAAGATGGAAAAGGGAGGAGTATAACATTAGAAATACAAGACAAGGAGGTTGAGGTTTGAATTAAGGTAAAATGAAAAACAAACAAATTAGAAAGTAAGGGAAGGATATCTTCACCAGGAAGATGGCAAGAAGTGCCTCTTCTCATTAGTGGAATTGAGAAAACCTGCAAAATTGGCTAAGAGCAGATGGCTGAGAAAAACTCTAAGGTTCAAGAATTAGCGTCAGAGTGTGAGGTGGTCAGTTTAAGTCCCTGGACAATCGAGGAAAAATTAGGTGGTTAAATAAATCACACTAAATCACTGACTTCTCAAGATGTCCTAGCCTCAACTTGGCTGTTTTTTCCCCCATACTTGTCTTAAATGTGTGTCTCTCTGTTATTGCTAAATTTATATTCTTTTTGTGTGCTTAAACCCATTTTGTCTTTTCCCCTGCCTTCGCTGCTCTGACAACCTCATTTCTCCATGGAAATCATTAAGGTTCCTTTGATCTTATTTAAAGGTTAATAGAGTAAGTAAAATATTAGGAACACCTTACAGATACTTAACAGATATCTGCCACAAGTGATACAGTCCCTAAGTAATTTATCATACTAACACAGTAGTCCCCTCGGGATGGCATTAGCATCAGTGGGTGAAGTCTGATTTGATTTACAGATTCAGTCAATCATCCAGATTGTGGAAATAATTCATTTGTAATCCTACCACGACTTTGAACGACAGAAAACTGCAGCTGAGTCATGTTCTGAATTTTGTTCATCTAAATGGAGGTACTGTAGTACTCCAACAGTTTGGCCATAATGTCCAGATGCCAAATATGGAATTGTATATGCTATATCGAGCAAGACTAAAATCATTCATGATGCCAGAGTTAACAGAGGTGGGTCATTTTACCAGGGAGAAAAAAAAAAATCACTGTTGGTTTCAGATTAGATAAAATGTCCACAGTCCAAAGGTAAATGTGAATTAGGAGCCTCTCACAAAGCCATCACTGTGATCCTGAAAGATGAAATCAAAGTGTGTTTTCTGTGTGTATCCAAGGACAGTGCCATCTGGGCACAAAGCACCAAATCTGGGAACTGTCCCTGGGAAAACATAAAAGTATCTGACTTGCAAGGTTTCTTAACACGTTGCCACAGGTTTGTTTTTGAAGAATTTGTCCAAAATCCTTGAATTAGAAAATCATTTGGCATTCTAAACACCAACTTTTCAGCTCAGAGAGTGTAACCAACAACGTAACAGACTTAATGTGAAACTGTACTTTTAGCCAAGTCTTTGTCTTGGTGACTTCCCTGATGTCGCATCTGGGTGGTTGGTCATCCATCAGTCTTGGTCCTGACTTTTTTTTGTTCTTGACCTCTGATTCACATGCTTTACTCTGACAAAGAGATGAGGAACTTCCTCTCTAGGTTCCTCTGGTTAAAGGTGGAATACTTGCTCAATGTCCCCAGAGTAAAGGTTAAAAGACAACAAAATGAATCAGGGAAAAAATAGTACATAAACTGAGTAAATGGCCACTTAAAGTGAAGAGAGAATAATAAAGGAACATTGGACACGATGACTGAGTGCAAGAGCCGTGGCTTTGAGATGCAGAGAAAATGAGGGCTGTGTCAGAGACTGCGCTGGTGTCAGATGGATTTACATAAGAAACACAGCGATCTAAGAGCAGAACCCGGCTTTGGTGAAGGGGCTCAGCTATGGTATGACATGACACAAGACCTCATTTCAATGCAGAGGTTCTTAGGGGCTTCAACACAAATGTATGCACACGGGTGAACATGCAAGTTGTATATATTAATATTTTATATCATTATTTCTGGAGGAATGTAGTACTTATGGTATATCTATGTATCAACCCATTAATCTAGCCAATTTCCACCACTTTCCTTGTTTAGGTTTTTGTGGTAAATGGCTAAAAATAATATCCCAGATGTCATTCTCCCCCACTATGTGCTTCAGACCTTCCAGGACCTGTCAGAGACATTCCCTGGTCAGGTGTTTAGTCTCCTTCCATATGGATGTCATCAGAGTAAAGGCGTACTCAGAGCAGCATTTGAAACAGCAACATTTTGTCACAAGGTCAATTACTTAATGAGTGAAATCAATGGAATAAAGTAAATCCAAGTGAATTATTTGCATCACGTTCAGCTTTGGTGACCTGTGACATGCAAGTTTGCATAGAGAGAAGCTTGAACAGCAAAATAACTGAATTGCACTAGAGTGTTTCCAGACTGACTAGTGTATTAGTGGACAGCTCACCAACTACAGTAGTTTTCCAACTAGCCCTGTGAACAGTCACAACGTCACCAAGCTTGTTAAACCACCTCTTTCACAAAGACTTGTAGATACATTTTGCTGTGCCATTTTCCAGTGGGACCATTGGGGAAGAAATTCTAATCAGATGCTCAAACCACCTCGTTCATCCATCGTGCTCTCCATCCACTCATCTCCAACCATTTATCCAAGTCTGGGTTGTAGTGGAAGCAGGTTAAGCAAGGTAGCCCAAACTCCCTGCTCTCCAGCCACGTCCACCAGCTTCTGCTGGCAGATACAGGGTGCTCTGGGTCTTCATCAGGCATCTCATTTCAGTGGATTTTATAGGAAAACTCCTAAAGGAAAGACTGAATTGTTGACTTCTTTTGATGTGAGAAAGCAGAGGTTCCGGTTTGTGCTACTTTCCTATGTCCAAGCTCCTTACTGTTGAACTCATGAAGTTTGACCCCTAGCGACCCTCCAAAGTAAGCTCGTTTCTGTTACTCATGTCCATGATCTTCAATTCTTCTGGCCTTGTGTCCACTTCAACTGCCACGATTTGGGCCCAGTGCCTTCAAGGGCAGAAATAGAAGTCAGGCAAAGGCGCTGTCCCAGATATGCTGCAGAGACTAGTTCTAGGGACCTCATCTAGCTTCTTTCAGTGCAATGTAGCAGTAGTTCTATTCCAGACTCTGTGTAGATATGTGAGTTGTTTATCTGTGAGTTAGGAAGCTGATTATTTTCTTAGATTTTATTCTTTTGGTCAATAGTTCATGAACGTAGCTGAGGGCTGGGACATACATCAACTGGTAAACTGAGACCTTTGCCTTCAGGCTTAGCTCCCTCTACACCACAGGAGTGCGGTACCAGGCATCACATGCATTGCTGCAGATGCCATGCCAATCTGCTTGTTGAACTCATGTTGTCAGTCTCATCTTCACTCATGAATGAAATCTCAAGACACTTTCAGGCAGCATGGACATACTGTATCATTTGGCAAATAACATGTAAACACACAAAGATACTGTACATCATGTAAATGTAAAGCAAAGGTGGGTGTAAAGAACGTCCACAGTTCAGTCCACTTTGATTTCAAATTAAAAGGTCCAGATCTCTCTTACACAGGTGTGAAATGCAATGAAAGCATGTTGAAACACACACATACACACACACATACCACTGCCTCATGACCATAGTAAAAATCTTGCCAGGCTGTGTTCTTCACTCGAGTGTGAGAACCTTGTTGCTCCATTACTCTCTGCTTCTCAGTCTCACACTCACAAACACAAGGTTTCACAATTACACATACAAACACATGACACAGATTCACATGTGCACACTAACATAAACACACACAAACTAATTCATTCTCTCACACACTTACTCACAAACTCATATACACACACCACGCCGCGCCCCACTTCTGTTTAGGGAAAAAAGTAATTACTTTCTCTCCCTGCCTCAATGCCTTCAAAAGCCTCAGTGGGGCGATTCCCCGGTGAGCCAGTGAAATTCACTTAAACAGCTTTTGAGAGAGTAAGCAGTCTTATTGTTGTGCACTGAAACTTTGATTGGAAAGGAAGAAAAAAATGAGAGGAGGAAGAGGAGGGGGCAGGGGAAGATTGGTAAATAAAACTGTTGGCCAGTATTATTTTTCTCTGTCTTTTTCTCCATTTCTTTTACCTCTTGGAGTTTTTGTTCTCTTTGACTCGGCTAACAACTGTAGGCAGACAACAACAGCAGGTAAAGCAGAGCTGCACAGTATCATGCTGTGTCTTTTAAAACACCAGTAGGGCACAGCATGTGTGTGTGTGAGTGTGTGTGTCTCCCTTTGTGTGTGTCACACTCCCGCCTCCATTAAAAATCCATATATCCTCAATCTTTCAGAATCAATTTTCATCACACGTCTTTATGGGCACACAACTCTATTTTAAGATTGCTCAACCTTGACTTTGAGCCTCTCACTTGGTCCACCTGCAAGACTTTTCCTGTTGGGGCTCTTTAAGTGGCATCAAAGTTGGCACACAAGACAAGTAATATCCCGCAGATCCTCAATCAGGGCAGCTCACATGAGAATCCCAGTGGTATGCCATGGAGAGAAGAAGGACTAAATGAATTAACAAAGCTCACTCTAAACTCTCTGATGATGCGTCCCATGGTGGACTTGGAGGGAGGGGAGCGGACTTTTTTGAGCAAGTTATCATGTATAAGCCTTATGACGCACTGGAGAGATTTGCAGAGCTGTATTATAAATTTCATCACGTTGCTGTAGTGCTAATATATATATATTTTTTTTTTTTTGTGAAGTTGTGCAAACATTGTGTTTAAATGCAGGCCTTATGAATACATTAAATGGACGTTCCAAGAAGCATGTGCACACATACACACTCTCTCACACACACACTCTCTCTTCATTCTCTTGATCATGACTTGTATGTGTGCATCTCTGTGTGTTTGGAGACTGTACAACACTCTAGGGGAAATAGAAAGGGATGGATGAAGCAGCTTCGAGAACAAAGAAAGTCTAGAGGGACTTTATTAACATATAAAGAGTTTGAGTGTATGTAGGTGTGTGGTGTGTAGTTGTGTGTGCCTCTCTGCATTTGGGTAAATATCTTTGCACATGTATGTATGCCCACATTGCCACTTGTTCAAGTATGTGTTCATGTTTTGTGTGAACATGTGTATGTGCTAACAGGTAATTCCCCTGCTTTATGGTTAAAAACAGAAAGACACTGACACTAATAGGGCTGTGAAGAGAACACAGATGCATGGCCCCCGTGGCAGCTCCAGGGGCTGAGCATCTCCATGTATGTAGGAGCCTGTCTCTTATTCTTTCCTCCCATTCCTTTTCTTTTTTGTTTCATCTTGCCACCTAGTGAATCTTTTAGAGAGAGCCGGTTTATCTTTTGCATGTTCCTCATGCATGTTTAAGTGATTCCCTGGACTGACGTCAGCTGTAACGACATATGTTCAGATCAGAGGAGAACGAAACAAGGAGAAAAGGGGGTAAAAGAGATGTGGTGCAACGGGAAAAAGACAGTACAAATGAGATGGCAGGGTGGAGAGTGTAAGAGAAAGAAGATAAGAGATGGAATGAGTATGTCGGGGAGATGTTTAGAGGGAGACAGACTTTAAGACTTAGCAGCTGGAGTGTGAATAATAAGGAAGCGCAGGGTAGATATATGCGTGGGGGTTAGCTTTGCCTCTTTCCATCTTTTCCTTCCTTTGATCTCTGTGACTTCTTGCCTGCGAAGAAAAGTCGGAGAAAGTGATAAAGGTAAAGAGAAGGAATGAGAGGCCGAGTCATGAAGGCACAGATAAAGATGAGGAGGAAAGGAGCAAATGAGAATTTGGGTGAAAGAAGTACAGTGGGAGAGAGAGAAATTCATCAAGAAGTGGAGGAGAGGTGAGAAAGAAGTGAGAAAAATTAAAGACAGGGAGCTTGAATTAGAGATATGGAGAGAGAGCGAAAGAAGCAGCTGAGTCATGGGGAGAGATGGAGACAGAAGAGACGGCGGGGAGTAATACTGGAGGGGAAGGGGGTGAGGAAAAATGGTGACAAAGTTTCACAGCGCTAATTACTATTAAGCAAAGCAATCAAAGTCAGTTAGCATTTGAAATCAAATTAGCTGCTGATGGTGCAGGTGAGGTTATGTGCCTGAGAAAATAGAGCTGAAAAAAGGGTGTGACCCCTGAGGAGGAGTTGGAGGAGCATCCTGGGGACTTTTAATGTGCCTCAGCCTTTATATATTTAAAGCAAAGGTTAGGAATGTCCTCAGGAAAAGAACACAGCAGCTACTGGAGGTAAGGTAGTTGCAATAATAGATATGGAGTTGTGGAGAAGAAGCAGATGCTTCTATAATTAAAAGTCTGGTTTGTTTTTTTGCGTAGACAATGTTAGGTAACTTGCAGCACATGCAATCATCAGAACCAAATACAACAAAGTATAGTGGGTTCTTATGAAAAGGTAAAAGTCTGTGTACAAAAAAACCCTTAAAGCTACACTAATCAATATTTTATGTGAACTATTAGTTAAATGCCTTTAAATGACCACCAAGTAGTAGGCAAGTGTGTCCCATATCAGAGAAATACCAACACACAGCACACTTAACTCAGCAAATGAGGCACTTTTTCTTAATACTGCTTCGAAGCAGCATTGAGACCTAAGTGTATCTTACAATTAACCACAGTCTACTTGCACACTAATACTACTATAAGTGTAGGTACTGGGACAGACCATCTGTGTATCTGTGTAAAGTGAGAGGTTGCTCTTGTAATGATGAACCTGGAGAGAATTATCACCCAGTTCTGCAGTTCCTACCAGCACTACAGAGCGTTTTAGCAGCTTTCAGCTCACCGTTTTGGTTTTATGGTGCACAGCTTTACTGTTCCGGTTCAGTCTCACAGCTCTCATCAGCTCTTTTCAGCAAGAAAACTCTAAAACCCACCGCTCACAACCTGCCGAGCATCAAAAGACAGACAGACTTTTCTGTTCTGTTCCTAATATATTCTGAAAAACTAATTTGCGTCTCTGTTTGGCATCTTCTCCATAGCAACAGCTGTTTAAACCCCTAACATTGCTAGAGCTAACTGCTACACCAAACTGACAGAAAAAGAATTATTATCAACAAAGTTGAAACAATTAAAATTCGTGGACCTTACATAAACCCATACAATTGTCAAACTATCCAAAAGATCCTCATGACTCTATACTGAGAAACACTGATGATATCACTGGAAAGAAAACTTTCAGATGGGAATTTGTAATGTAAAATATTCCTGCTTCGTAATTCTATTAGACATTTGTGAGGCAGCAGGCCTTCATGAAGTGAACTGAACTTTTTCTTCAGCTTCATTAGCAGTTGGGACGAAAGACGCTTTAATCATGAAAGTTATTCATCCTGTCCCTCCATCTTTCTTCTTTCATATTTAGACACAAGCTTTTCGTCTCATTCTGCCAATTTTAATATCTAAATATTAGTAATTCAAAGCGAAAGTGACAAGAATAAAATAACTGTCTGTGCTGTGTATGTGTGTCTGAATTTGCTCCACAAATTAGTATGCCCTGTGTGTTTGTCTGTTTGAGTCTGTGCTTGAGTCTGTGCCTTCATGCAAACTCTATGGCTTAAACTCCTGGGCTCAGGTGTGTGTATGACAATTTGCCCCCAGTTTGTTGGCACATCCGACAAACAATTGATCGGCTAATTGAACTTGGGAGCTCTTTCATGTTTCGACATGTGTTCCTGGATAGATGATGGTGATGGGACGTTTGAAGAAGAAAGCTGCCGCCGTAATCAGGATGCCCTGTCAGCTTCAAATGGATTAGTGCTTGATTTGCGTGCTGGCACTTCAGAGTTCAATTGTGTAGGGGTGGAGGGATGAAGGGGGTGGGTTGGAAGACAGAGAAAGGGAAATGCATTTCAGAGAAGGTAGCGCTCGGTGGATTCGAAAACAGGATGCATCCTTTTCTCATTAGCACGAGGGAAAGCCGTTTGAAGTTGGGTTGTTTGGTGGTGTTGACAGCAAATGCGACAAGAAGGCTCCGTAATGAAATTTAGGTGCTTGTTTTCTGACAAGCTTTAAGGCATGATAGGAACATACCAAAATACCTGGCTGACAACAATTCTGTGGCTAAATGTTTGCTTTGGATAAAAATATGTAATTTATTATTATTATTTTATTTTTTAACTCTTCAGATGGGTCTCTGCTTTGTTCACAGCTCTATAGGGCTTTTGCTGTGTGACGATAGGTATCATTGGAGCTGTAAATTATACACAGTGTGAAATCTCAACACTGCAGCACTGTGCCATCTGTTTATCCTGATGAATTTGGTATGCTTTACGCATGCTACATAAACACAGAGGTGTGATCATTTGTTTACGTATTCACATTTCTTTTTTAAATTTGACTTATCTGTGCATTTTCACCAACTGTACAACACAGTGGGGTTTTTTTTTTAGAGTGAATTTCACTTTAGAGTGGCTGTCAGCATGTACTTAAGTACAATATTTAATAATCATTACAAACACTTTAGCTGTAGTTTATTTCTTCAGCATCTGTAAAGGGCAGTGCTTTGTCTGCCAAAGATGGCAAAAATACACAAAAAAGCACCACTTTGTGTACTTTTTTTTTAGCCATAAAATATGTATAAGATGAATGGTCACTTGACACATTATAATAGAGTGCCATAACTCTCTGTTGAAGGCCTGCTAATATAACAAGTTGTTGATTATCACTCAGACCATCACTCAGAGGAGCTCACAGTTCACCTGGACTATATTAATTAGACCCAGCTTAATAAGTGACGAGACAGGAAGGAAATAAAGAAGAACACATAAATGAAATGAAAGAGTGACACAGTTATTGGATGCAGAAGCGCAGACTTGACTGATGAGTGTGGTGCAAGCCAGTGTGTAAATTAAATTTAATATGAGTCATAATATCAAGCTAATTATCCCAAATCATAAAGGAGGGCTGGCATAATCAGCTAGACCGTTTTGTCAATGACCCTGGTGTAGGAACAAGAACGGGGTCAGATTCTCAGTCAGCCCCTTCTGGATTTCGCAGGCTGTTTTTGGGATTGTTGGGGCCTAAAATGCTTGATTTCATGGCGGTTGTTTTAGAAAATTGTGAAGCAATTTGCTATGTTTTTAGACATTTTTCATTCATTTTTCAATGAAATTGCAGGAAATAGTGAGAATTTGAAGAGAATATTTACACACAGACACACACACAAAACACAATTTCTAGCACAAACAGACATTCCTGCCTCTATCTATCACTGACGTTACCAGTAACCATGCATAGTGAATATAACTCACCCTGATTGTTTCATCACTTGTAACAGATCTGGATGCAACAGCACCTGTCATGGAGATCTGTTTATTGTCCATGTTTACAGGGATTGGTTGAATTTGCATTAACTGGTGATGGAGCTTGTCAAAATAAGCAAATAATAATTGGAAACAAGACGTACAGTGTCTCTTGTAAAATCTGATTAGTTGTTTTGGAAACTAATACAAAGCTTCTCCTGTTTTGATAGTGTTAGATGACAGGTAACCACACAAACAAGCAGTTGATGAACTACACAAGTACAATAAAATCAAAAAATAAGTAACAAGTAACAAGTAATGTTAAAATTGTATTAGTGTGTAGTTTTTTTTTTGTATTTTTAATCCTTTATCTGTCTTAGAATACTTCTTTCCTTGAGGGTTGCTCAAACAAATGAGTCAGATTCAGCAAGCTGTCTTAACCACATAAACATTTCCTTAATTGCTCATTTCAACATGATGAATGCCACCTGCACATGAGTAGATGTGTATTCTTGAGTTTTGATCACTTGTGCTGCTCCTTTTGTGGGCAAGTGTGACTCAGAAATGTCATCCCAGAGTGAAAAGAAGAATTTCATACTGAAGAGTTTCAGGTTCCAATGCTAGGACTCAGAGGGCGGAAACATAACAGATTTAGTAGTGTCAGTAGTAGGGGACATGACAGTCAAAGAAATAGATGAGAGAATACATTCCATTATAGGTGATGTGAACTGTTACCCTGTCTGGTGCAACAGAGGATTTTCAAGACCGTGGGGTATGGAGCCTCTCTCGGAGAGTGAGAATTTTCCTAGCATCTACTGAACTGTAACAGATGTTGTGTCGAAATACTCACGCCAATAAAATCTATAAAAGTAACTATTTTGAACCTCTGTGGGAAAAAAAAAAACGCTAGCCTTGAGGCACCTCACACTGGACTGAACTTTTTATTTCAGTTGATCTTGATAACATTAGATTAGGGCCGTTTATTTTTCTAGAATACAGCTTCTATTAGCAATAGCTCCTCAATCCTAAACCCCCCATTAGTTCATTTGTCCCTACTCTCTGATACGATGCACAGGAGTGTCTCCTGAAATAGAGCCCCTATGGCGGCAGGCATAGCACACCTTAATTGGCCTACGCAACCTTCATCACCATGGTTACAATAATAAACTCGCAGTTAGGCTTATAGAACTGTCATGGTTTGGTTAGGTTTAAGCAAGAAACCTGGGTTAGGCTGGTTAGGTTTTAGGGATTGCAGTGTTGGTCACTTCACCACCTTGGTTGATTTCAACAACTGTTGGATGGGTTGTCATCAAATTTATTACAGATGTCTATGTTGCCACCATTTGATTCATGACAGAAAAAAACTGCTAGAATGCTAACATGCTAAAATAAGACGGTAAACATAAGACCTGCTAAACATCAGCATGTAGCATTATCAGTGTGAGTATGTTAGCATGTCCTTAGCATGGCTCTAGACATTTGTTCCCATTGTGGAGACAGACAGACTCTACTTGGCTCGTAGGAAAGGCCTGAACCACTTATTTAAAAAACTCTAATTATGCGAACAATTTGTGAATTGGACAAGTTTTCTCAAATTATTTGTATCTTCCACTTAAGAGCAAATCTCTTTGTTCTTGCCTCAGGGCCAGTGGTTGCCTTGTGAGATTATGATTTCAACCTAAAAGAGTAGAATTCAGTAAGTGCACAGTAATTAGTGAATATGTATTGGTCCTTCATGATATTAATTCAAAAGAAAAGGAAAGAAAAAATATGGCAAAAAGAGACATTGCAAAGAACAGCCTGTGAAACACTAATAGCCTATCTGAAAACTTTATTCCCACTTATTTATTTATATAGAGTAACATTATGTTCCCAGAAAGACAAAAGCTGTTCTAAGATGTCTTCTTGATGTTGTCTTGTTTTGTTTTGTTTTCACCCGTTGGAGACGGAACAGAAAGAAGGAGAAAACAAGGGCCTGAATTGCTCTCTCCCCCTGAGAGCACTGACGTGGTCTTCCCCTGGTGCCACCAGGGACGTTTTCCATCCTCCTTCACCCACTTTAGGGAGCGTTGTTCGTCCCCAAAGACTCCGCCGCAGCCCCGCTCTCCAGAATAACTAGGGCATCTGGGAGAAAACTTCACAGCATAATTAAAGGAGTGTTTGTGGCTTACACCCTGTCTCAATTTGTGTGTATGTGTTCGTACATCACAGAACAAAGATACTTTTGGGAGGAGAGTTAAGTGATAGGTTGCAATGTGCAACCCAGATGTTTATGACATCCTTCTACCTGCTCTAACTACTATCCTTAAACCTTGATGAATGGTGCTTTAGATGATGCAACAGTCCGTGGTTTTTAAAAATCCAAAAAAAAAAAACGTGTTCCTCGGCTTTGAGTAGTACACAGTGCCCTAAAAACACAATAGAGATCTGTTGAGGCTGATAGTAGCCATTTGTTTTAAATCAGGACTACAGTGGCAGTAGCACATTATCTTGTTATCATACTCCTTCGAATCGCTCCCTTTCTTTTGGCCTCATTACCTTTTGTACACTCCTCTCCATTTGTTTTATTCTCACCCCCTTCATCTCTGCAGCTCTCCCCGTCTCCCTGTGTGTTATTCTCTCTCCTCCTCATAACTGTAATGAGCTTCCCTCCGCTCCTTTTTTTGCTGTGGGAGGTGAGAGTGTGTAGGAATGAAAAAAATGAATGCTGAAAGATGGAAGAAGTAAGAAACGGAGTGAGACACTGGAAGCGGGAGCAGTCGCAGAGAAGAAGAAACCGGCGGCACGACGCTCAGTCATTTTCCCAGCCAGTCAGTTGTTAAGTTAGTCAGTCAGTCCGCACAGACTGTACCCCCACGGTGGCTTCTTCTTAACTCTCCATTTCATGGATGTAGAGGGAGAGGTAGCACTCACTTTGCAAAACATGAAAGAACACTTTACATGGCAGAGTCCCCTCGGATTCCTTCCCCTCTTCGCACTCGCTGTCAAAATATTGACAGAGGAAACGGAAAGCAAGCTACATTTTACTCTCATGTATCAGACACTTTGTCCTTTTGAATTATTGATATTCCTGGAAGGGGGGCTGTGCTGGACACAGTATTATCCTCAGGTCTTTTTTACACATCTTCCGTAGTACCTGTGGAATCAATCTGCAGATTGCCAGCTCAAAGCTCTTCCCTGTTAGAACTATGGTGTTGCTCAGGGCGAAAAAAAAAACAACAAAAAAACGACACTGTGGCTCTTAGTGAAACACCTGGCTGCATGGCCTGCAGGGACGTGGAGAATGTTTAGCTAATGGCAAATTGTTGAGGTTGCAGGCTCAAGTATGCAGGATGGCTGTGTTGCCAAAGTGCCCTTAGGTGTAGGGCCCGGCATATTCATTCGTAACAGTGTTGAGAAAAATACACAGAGAGAAAAAGTCTGTAAGGTGATAACTGAAAGTGACCTCAGACATTCTATGAAATGCTGCGAGCAAACACATATCTGTGTCCTCCAAGCACAATGAGAGTGCACAATGGTAATAGTTGTAGCTGCTGACAGTACATGAAAACATCTAAATCATAGCTTTCCTGCACAGAAACACCACCTTAGCATATGGTAGTATTTTGTGGGGATGAAGTAAGTTTCTGTCTGCATTTGGAGTAGCTTTGCTCACACTGAGTGTTTAAGCTTTCACATCTCACAGACCAAAACTAATTTAACAGCTTTGATGTGCATTTGATGCTGTGTTGAATTACAGTTTCAGGCATCCATCATCAACCACACAAGAAATACATGCTGTCAATGACTCATTTTGAAGATGTCAGTATATCTCTGTGATTACCATATCGGCCAGAATATAAGATGACCCTGAAAATAATTTAAAAAGAAATAAAATAAAAGAATTAATAATAATTAAAAAAAAAAAAACATCAACACCTATTTTTGGAAAAAGTACAAACCTAAGGAGAAAAGAGTCCTCATCTTCCTCCCTTGTAAAAGTGAAATATGAAATTCTTCCATTGAAGCAGAATGTAGCGTAACATTTGTGTAGCTCGTGTTTCAGTCACATGCTCACACCCATCTGTCAGGCTCTCAGAAGTGGTCAGAGTACTTTTCTGTGACTATTAGCCTTGTTCAAACTGCCTTTTAAGCTCTTTATCAGAACATTCGGTGACACTGGAAATTCTTGGCTGTTAAAAGGATGTTTCGGCTCCTGGTCTGTTTGTGCAATACTCCGAGAGACACTTTCAGTTTATTTTGCATTCGTCAGGAATTTATTTCTCTTTGGTAAGAACAGCAGGGGTTTCATGTCAGAAACCCCTGCTGTTCTTACTTCTAACTTGATTAACACTTTTAGTGTTGACTAAGTCTCAAAGACACACGATAATTTCACTTCAAGTTACTCGCTAGCCTAGCAACATTAAGGCTCTTTCTCTGTAGAATATTTAAGTGTTGGAGTGTGTAATGTCCATAAAAATGTATTTAATACTTTTTGAGTGAATGTGCCGACCATGCATGCAGCCTGTTGCACTTGCTCCTGCTTGTTTTCTTATTTTTCCAACCCGTGCTTTGTGCCCCCTTTAAACATACCAGTAGTGAGAGTTCTGGTCTGTTTTTATAATCATGGAATTACTTTGTAGTGAGTGTCCTCCGTGGTCACATAGTTTACACCAGGCACCACTATCTGAAGCATAGTGACCAGATCAGTGGACATCCTTGCAGAAATCTGGAGGAGGACACACAGAAGATGCAGAGGAGGAATGAAGTTACGAGGGTAGAGAGCTGGGTTCAGACAACAGAGACTGATGGAGATGAGGAGATATGAGGTGTAGTTCCCTGTGATCTTCATGATCAACATGAGATCACCGAACAAGCTAGCGTCCCTAGTGAGGAATCGGAGGGACCTCTGTGAGTGTAGTGTTATGAGTTTCACAGAGACGTCTACAGGACTGTTCTCTGGATCCCATTGTTACCATCGACGCCTTTCAGATGGTTTGGGCGTACAGGAATAAATCTGAGAGCAGAAAGAAAACTTATTTTTTCATGGTGAATATTTTTCCTGTAATAGAGGCTGTTTAATTGGTTGCTAAAATACTGTGTGAACCAGTATGTGAGAACAAAAGAAAATAATAAACATACATTTCACACGGGCTGTCATGCTTGAATAAGATATTAAAAAAAAAAAAAAAAATTGTGTGGTGTGTTTGCACAGCTGTCCAGAAATATTTAGCTGCAGTTATAGTGGCAATAGCTTGTATACATGTACATAAGTTTAGCAAGTTTATAATGTTTCCTTACCTGATAATTACCAGTTTCACTCACAACCCATCCCGAGCAAGAGCTGTGACCACAGCTTCGACCACACTAACTCCTGCTCTTTGATTATGAGCCGATACACATTTAACATCATACCTGCCCCCTCAAGGGCTGCCTGCTCTTAGTTTAAGTGGGTTTCTTCACTCACATACACTACATACTCACATCTTCACAATCGCTTGCAGTGTACCTTCATAACAAAGGCAAAGAGTCACAGTTTCCCAGGAAGTGTGTCTTTTCCAAGAAGTCTATGCCCTTTCCCAAATCAGGCCCTCTTCACTTAGCACTTCACTCTGCATGAAGTCAGGCCCACAGCAGTGGAAGCAATTTGCAGTCTGTGGGAGAGTATGAATAAACAGGTAAACTCTTGCCATATAAGTAGGAAGCGGCCATCACCATGGATACAGGCGGACTCCCTGGTCGCTCAACGATTGCCTTACATTATGAGCTGTTAACCTGTAAATGCAAACATTACCAAAACAATGAACACATGCTGTAAAATAGATTTACTCTTCATTATTAGACGTCCACTACAGTTTAGCTACACAGCTGTAACAAAATATGTTTTAGTAAAGCCTTCCAAAAGTTTACTTGCCTCACCAGAAATGATACTTTAGTGAGGTAGCCAATAAAATTCGAATAATGGTTCCTCCATTCACAAGCACATGTGCTTCCATTTAGGGTCAGTAAAGATATAGTATGGGGGGTCAGTGCTGGTGCAGACTCTCAAAGGGTTTTTTGGTTTTTTTTATGAACTTCCACTCCCACAGGACTGCACAAACTTGGGCAAGTGGATAGGACGGGGTGGGGTTGAACTGCTGTTGCAGGGGGTACTGAGAATTTGGTTTTGGCCTGAAAATCTATTGCTGATGGGGCTATCAAACCTTCAGAACTGGTAATCAGTGCCAATGATGTCGCCAGCATGGCCATAGGATACTACAGTTACCATTTTTGTGTTTAGATTGTGTTAAGAAATATCAATAAATGCAAGCTTCTGTTAATGTTGTACTGTGTGTAGGTGTTACTGTAGAGCAGTGAGACATAAAGTGAGAGATTGTTCACTGAACGGGTCCTAGGTGGTGGTAAATGTGTGGTTGGGTAGATGGTGTGTTGATGGTGAATATCCGTTTTAATGCGGTGCAGTATAATAACACTTTGAGAGTCTGAGAGTCGTTAGTTTAACTTTGAGTAGTAATTGGATGTTGTTGATGTGGGCAGTCACACACATCCATCACCTACTTCCAATCTCCCTCCAACGCCAGAAATGTAGGCTAACACACTGATGAGTGAAGAGGCAGTCACCCCACAATCACCATTACACCATTTTTTTGACACCTATTTTATTAAAGCACTGAAAAGTGCTGGTGTAAAATTTGTTATGCTTGACATTAACCACCCAAGTTATGCAACACACGTTTCCTCCATTATTCACCTGAACGACTTAATTCAAACCTGCCTGAAAGATCTCCATAGAGCGCCCAAACTCCACAGCTGCTCAGGTTCAGAAGAGTTAAGAGCCTCTGAAAACTGTATTCCAAACAGGGACATTATGTCGAGTCCGACCACATCTATTTATGAAGCACTCCCAGCTAAATAAGTAGCATAGCAGATGCTGTTTTCATGAATTACTATCATTACAAGAAATTCAAGCACACCGTCAAAGTTTTACATACAAAATATGCTCTGGGGTGTTATGCAGCTTTTCTGTCTAGTTAATCAGGTGTTATCAGTACCTGCAGTTTTTCATGGTCTTGTGATCGTGGAGTTCAACACTGAATAAATAAACTACTACTTTTTTTTTCACAAGACAACATCATTTGCAAGTTTAACCTCATAATTTGGCATTCTACAGTATACGTGCTGAAGTATATTTCGCAAAACATAGAACGCTGTCTAAGGAAAAGAGAAATCTTTAAATGAAATAAACTGCTTTTTCCGGTCTGAAGATGATGCAGCAGCTGAGGAGTCATGTTCCTGATAAGCCTCATGTGGAAATATATGGTCAGTCCTCAAGTTAAAAGCAGACTGGTGTCACTCGTCTTCACCCTCACCTTGTTCAGACAGGTATGCAGCACTGTACATTTGGCTTTAAACTGACCGATAAAGTGAGTTTGAACCTTTGGACCTCAGCGGAGTCTCTGAGTGCTGCCTGGGGGTATCAGACAGTGTATGATAGGAGCCAGGTGGGGCGCTGACATTTAGCTAACAAAGAGCATGGTAACGTGACCCCTGTGGGGTTGTAAAGGAGTCGATCACTAAGCCATGTTGCCGTGTATCAGATGAGCTGCTGACATTTTTTATTTTTTATCACTTTCACACCCACAGTCTCTCTCACTTTCGCTGTGAAAAGTCAACTCCACATCCACTTACCTCTCAATGCATTTACAATGAGTCACAAGATCGAGCAAGTGCTGAGAACAGGGCATGGAGGTTGAAAGCCTTTTCGCATTATCTTCAGCTTTCTTAATACTTTACTTTAGTAGACTGTTCCTGTGCTTTTACTGGACTCTTATCATGTGCCATGGATAGGCCTATTTATGTTTGTTTTCTTTCATTGTAGAATGAATAAATCAATACATGAATATAATATTTATTCTTCTTTGTTTTATATTGCCCTCCTGTAAGAAACTACCCTGTAGGTCATGTGTGCAAGCAGCTACATTAATTGCAATCCATAGTTACCTTTTATTGGGAGGTGACCTCTAGCGGTTGTAACTGTGATGGGAACAAAGGAGAAAGTCAGATGGCGTAACAGACGAATGAAGTCCGTGTTAGGAGGAGGATGGGTCAACAAAACACAGGACTTTCACACAGGAGACTGCTTTTTATTTGCTGTGTAAAACCAACAGTTAGCGCTGACTCTTCTACCCACAACCTTAACCGAGTGTTTATTATTGTTTATTAGAATAACCATGACGACAAAAGTTCCTCTACCCTTATGCTAGTATTTATTTTAACCCAAACCAAAATGATTTCCTAAACCTCATCAAACTGTGACTGTTCCACAACCTTAATCACATGTTTAATATTGTTACCATGACGGCGAGGGTACAGTCCGCATGCCCCTCAATGCTCGTACAGGTCATATCTAAGGGTAGGGACAAAAGACCTCTTGTTGATATAAGAATAATAAATGATGCTTTATAAAGGCTGTATAATATGTAACTGACATCACCGGGACGACCACCAGGATCTCAGGCTATTGAGTCATTGGTTAAGTAAGCAATGAAACGTCAAGAGCCTCTCACATTCTAATCAGCTAACACATCCACAATTATGTTATGTTAAGAAGTATTTTATAGATGGTAATGAACACGTATATAGTTATGAATGTTAATAACTCGTTAATTAAGGGTCCTTAAAATAACCCATGTCTGTAGTTTAAATGTTAATAAGGTTTTAATCAATGAATTTTGGTCTTTTTCAGAAGGTCAGAGGTCTAACAGGCAGCTGGAGGAGTATTCATGGTAAATTAAAGGGCTAAATGGATAATACTGCAGGAGGGTAAACACCAGCCTGAAGCTGACAACCCAAAAATTGAACTTATTAATGGTTTGTAACTGATTTATGAAGTATTAATGTTTTTTTAGCCATTAATAGAGCCATTAGTCACAATACGACTTTTAAATCTTCTATAAAGGTTGACAAATTAGAAAGATTTATCAAATCAGTTATACAAAAACCGTGGGTGAAAATTGTATTTAGTACTGCCATTAACAGCACAGGACTCATTTGTTAACCAATTTACTTTTCCATTATTCCATTATTTATTATCAGGGAGATTCAGCAACAGCAAACAAACTTCCTTTAAACAATTCAGGCATTTTTTCCTGCAAATTAGTAAAAATCTAAAATGATGAGCCTCCATGGCTGACACCCACCAAAGCACAAATTAGAAGTAGCAGAATTAGTGTTTGAGACGCTAACCTCTAAAATGGGATGATTCATACAGTCTGAGTCTTAATTGGAGCAAGTACGGAGCCGGTGGAGGAGCTGCATCTGATGGAGTCAGCTGTGGTGGTTAGGGCCAGGAATAACAACGACTGTTGGAGGTAGACGGTACAGTGTCATGACAGCTGCAGGCTGCAGCAGTGAGGCACATTCAAATACGAAAGAAGCATTAGAAATTCAATCCACTTGAAAATAAGCTTTTTTTTGTTTGTTTTTTTTCATCATACATGCAGTCCACTAACACGTGACCCATTTTTTTTTTTTTTTTGTCATGACCCACCAGATGGGACATGGGATATAAAATGATAGAGGAAAACTTGCTCCATATGTTAAAGAGTAGTAATTGAATCGGCAATTGCCTAATTTACATGTAAATCGTTGCAGAAATAGATGTATTAACATATGAAAAGTACATATTGCTATATACACACACAATATTGCAATATCAAGGAATAAGTGCATCATCCCTCACTGTCCTATTACTTCCCAGTTTCCTCTTAGGCATGTGCTGACACACAGACTTTGTTCCACAGAGCAACGGCTGAATAATTTCCGTTGACTTCCTGGTGCATTGGCCACCGGAGGCATATTCATAAAAGCAAAGATCTAAGACATTAATTCACATGATTTCATTAAAGATGTGTGATTGCATTAAGCCTATTTGTTACACAGCAGCAGTGGTGTATATACTTTGTGTGTGTGTCGCCCCTTGTGTAATTTGATTCAGGGGATTTCCAAGCTTATTTCGTCACTTAATTAACTAGAGAGGAGTATCGCTGGCATGATTTTTCCTTTCTGTTTCAGTTTTGTTTACCTCTTGGCCACAGAGGTGTGGAGTCATTCGGAGGTCTTTGGCATCATGAGCAGATTAACACCTGTCTATTGCAACACCGATTAGGGGATGATAAAATCATTCTAATGAAGCCTCATTTCTCAAATATCCTCCGTATGTCTTAATGGTATCATGTAATATTCCCATGTGAAAGTGCCCATTATGACGGCAATTAAAGACATTCCAGAGGTATTTTTTCAATGCCCACACAACAGCAAATTTGAATATTGTACCCAATGATATTTCTCATAATAATATCAACCTTCACAATTACCCCTGCCTTGTACTAATTACAGACAATTAGTTGCAGAGACAGGTAGAGATATCAGACTCTTTCATCAAGTATTAGTTTCAGCTGATTATGAAGAAGCAGCACATTGCATCTCCACACACAACTCTCCCCATAGGCCTAATTGGGTCTTGGATGATTCCAGCGTTGTTTATTTAGCCCTGATTACACCTGGGATAAAGGCTTCAATTAAAACCAGAGCTGTAATGATCTTGTCTCAAATGCCAGCCGTGTACCACCGATGGCCTCTTACAGAAAGGTCACTAACACTCACAGCAGCACATTGTGCAGTATCATTCTTTCTTAAGATTTAATGCTTCGGCATCTGAGAGATAGTGGCCTTGTTGAACACTAAACATCATAAATACTTAATCACAAACTTTCTTCTCAGAGTCATGAGGGAGGAAGACAACAAAGTTAGTCATTTAAAGGTACTAAAATGAGATATTTATTCTATCTGTGTTTATATCACATAGTGCCTCAGGGCTACAACCATACCAAAGCCTGATTAACATGCTGACAACAACAGCTGAGGAGGTGTTTGTGTGTGTGTGTGAGCATGTGTGTGTATGTGTGGTGGAGAGGAAGAGTGCACTTGAACGTTTCTCATTTGTTTCCCTTGTTTACCTGTAGGGCATTGCACCAGAGCAGAAGCATGAATTGCTCGCTATTGACAAATCACCCAAAGCTGATTGCTGCATTAGCTCTGCTTTTAAAATTACTCTTCACTTTGATTGCTTCATCATTGCTTTCTCAAAAAGCTCAGATGATGAATTATGAATTTTATATATATTTATATTATATATATTTATCCTAACATTAGTTTGAGGTGTCAAGGACAAGGAATGCAGACAGCGATTTGTTTATCTCCTTTCAGACCTTTTTTTTTGTGTGATTGTGTCTGAAATAATAGGGTTAGAGAGAGCTGTGTCTGTAGCACCGGTGGCAGGCAGGAACCTGATTAGGCCACACAGGAAGTGTGCTTTTCATCTCCTATTTCTCCAGGTTGCATCAGTGCAGCTTGTCATTGACACATCCTTCCTCGCTGAAAACACATGGGGTCTAAACCAACATTTCCCACCTGTCAAATTATTTCCTTTATTTCGTGATAACATCATTGTCGACTTGACATCATGCATATACCTACAACTGTCATTTTAACTAATTTTGACACCGTGCACTGCTGTAAAGCGGGTTCCTTTTCTTCTCCTGTGTCAGGGATAGCCTTAGCAAAACCGTGTTCAACTTCTAATTGTCACTGGGAGTACGTGAAACATTTCCTGCAGCACGATTCACCCCACATCCAACCTCCCCTTGCATCATGGGAGTCCCTTGCATCCACTGCTGTTCCAGAGGCAGTTGCAGACCTATCACGATCTTGCATATATGTCAACCTTAAAGGAAAATTAACATTTTTTTTTTCCGTTGTGTTACATGCCCCTTTCACCTTATGACGGAATGTGACACACTATGATTTTCTACTGTGGTCACAGTAGGCAATTCAAAAAAAAAAAATAGCATTATCAGAAGGTCCTAAAAACCTGTTTTCATAATCATACATGAACTTCGATTTTTATGCCAAAGTTAGAACTGTTTCGCCGTTTCCATATGAGAGATTTCTGTTTTTGTCCTTGCTCTTCTCATTGGTTTGAGGAGAGCAGGGCTCAGCTGATCTCATGGCAACTTCACAACTAATGGATTAAACAAAGAATCGTCTAAATCGAGCAGCACAGGTCACGATATCCTGACATTAACTCTCTAGTATGGGCCACACTTCCAAAATACAATTCTACATTTACCACAATGCAACTTAGTACCATCTTTCATTATACTCTTCTTTCTCCCTAAATGCCCATTTCTTTCAAGCCCAACACCTTGAGTTTGTAGCACAGCCTTCTTGTTCCCTGCTGTTCAGGATGAGATAACCCTGATCATCAGGGTTATTGCTTACATCTTTGGAAAGCTCTATCCAGAGTTGTAGAAATCATTATACAACTGTTATCCCAGGCTAAGCAGTGTTCCTAGTAAAAAAAAAAAAAAAAAAAGTGTGTTTCACATATAGAAATGAGTGGGATGCCTGTTTAATATTGTAATGAAATACTAAACATTTGAACATTTGAGACTTTAAATTTACTTACCCGTTGAAAGAATTGTATTAAATTAATAATAATAATAATAATAAAAACTAACTAAAAAAAAACTAGAATTACCTTCAAATCTCAATGTGCATTTGCTGGAGCTGTTGCCACTGTCTTGCACACACACCCCACCCATCTGTTTCTCCAAGCCATATACGACAAATACCAGGAGTATTTTACAAACACCATTTAACCCAGCTCTGATTCGTACTTCCTCAACTGTGAAACACAGATGATTTGGTTTATGTGTTGGGGAAAGAACAACAAGGTATATTCCATCCAGATTTAAATATTTGTCATCACGCTCTCGCTTGTGAGGCTACCTCTCTCCTTCTCTCTTTCTTGCACTCTCCCTCTCTCTCCCTGACAAATATGTGCCGTACTTAGACTCCACAAGCAGCATTATATGACTCACCAAGTTAAGATTTATTCCTTCCATTACTTCGCACCGTTACTGTCTTAATATTAGGACTTTCAAACTTGCACCAGAGAGATGAAAAAAAAAAAAAAGAAACAGTAGCCTTGTTTTGTTTTTCACTGCACATATAATTTCCTATCTTAAAGCAAAAACCTTGAGATAAAAACTGTTTTGGTTTTCCGTAGATAAATTTTTACCACCTCTCTCTCTGCATCCCTTGTTATCAGAGCATGCTTGGGAAATGCGAGTGATAGGTTTGTGTTTCTGGTAATGTATTTGCCCTTTGTATATATAAATCAGATTCTCTACGGTGTGCAGACTGAAGCTTTTAAATGTGACAGGTATCAGTGTTGAGATCGGCTCATCTGAGGGCGCGCCACTGCTTGCTCCTTTCTGCTAATTCTGTTAAAGCCACTGGGACTCCTAATAAGAAACAACAGTGCCTTGATGTTTGGCCCTCTGGCATGTGAGGTTTATTTGTGGGCGGTGTGCAAAGACACACATGCATATCTATGCATACATATACACATACTTAGCAAATGCATATTTCCACTCGCTTTTACTCTGCGACAAAAACACACACAGAGTCACACACAGCCACAGGCATAAAAGAGGTGCAGAGATGCTGGAGCATTCATAACAGGCTCACAACAGAAATAGGCCCTATAATTTACCTGTGCTAAATGCAGCTTTTTAGTAAGTGCCAAAGCAACCGGCATCCTACTCTCCCACTCCACTCTCCTCTGCTCTTATTCCTCCTCTTCCTCGTCCCTCCTGCCCCAGATTGTAATTGTTTCCTGAAAGAGCACACAGTAAATAAAGCTAATGCAATATTTTCTCCGGAGTTCATCTTGTGAGAGAACTAAGTTTTGAAATTGAACTTGGGGGCTGGTTAGATGAATAATGGCTTTTCTGAAATAGTTTTCAAGGTTAGCATTCACTGAAAAGGACACACTTTCACATCTGAAGTCCTTATTGTGGAAAATAAACACAACCCCTGGAAGAGGGGATTTGATGTTTTTCCTTTGCTTTAGTGCTAATTTTTGGTTATGAAAACACACACACATTGACAATCTCTCAGTCTGATTTTGTCTCTCATTCTCTCCGGCTCTCTGTCTGTGCTTCTCTGTGTCAGAGTCTCTCTCACCTCCATCATCTCCTTCCTCTCACCCCAACTGCTCCTGCACAGCCTCTGTGACATCTCCTTCAGCCTTTCCTCCACACTTTTCTTTGTACCAACCATCCTCTCCCCTACCTGCCATCATCTTTCTCTCATCCCTAAGTGCTGCTTTCCACTATCCACCCTCCCAGTCAGCTTCCCACTGCTGTCTCCATGGTGTAGTGATGGTCACCATGGCAACTGTCAGCCGAATGGAGGGTGGCTCACAGGACTGCACCCTCCATTCGGGTGTGAGGTTGTGGAGGTAAAGGGGACCAGTGTGGTAAGCTGAAAGGGGTTTGGCAATGGCATGGTCAGGCAGCACATTATCAAACGCCACTGGAAAATGTCTCTCTCACACCGACACACACATGTGCATGCAGTGCACATTAATACACACACATACGTACTACTACCTACAGTATGAATGTACATACACTCCCACTCTCTCACACACATACACGAACACATACCTAACAGGCACAAAGAAGCTCTCGGTACAAGAGCATTAGAGCTGAGAGGCTTACCATTGGAAATGGGGTTTTAAGACTACCTGTGGATTCCCATACAAAGAGAGTGAACTAATGTAAAACTGGCTTAGATGGAGAGGAAAATGCAACATGCGATTTCACGAAACTTCAACTGAATCAGAGAACTGAAAGTGAGTTGCTTTTGCTGGAATAAAGTGAAGAGAGAAGAAAGTGCCTATTACCTGCACCCGAGGAGAAACTCTAAGCTATTGTTTTATTTACCAATCTCTCAGGCTCCGTCTCCTTCTTATTTTTTTTTCCATCTGCGGGCTTTAATCTCGGAATGCAGCTGAGCTCCCTATGAAAAGACATTAGATTACCTTGGACAGTTTGGACAATGAAAGTATACGATGAGAAACACAAGCAAGAGATAAAAAAGTACTGGAAGCCGGTGATGGGAAAGCAAGAAAAGGAGGGAGTCGAGTCAGGTTGAGGAAAAGACCTACACATAAGAAGACAGTAACACATACAAGCAAGTGGGTACATGGCAGCAGACAGGTAAGACTGACAAATAAAAGTGTGCTATGCTGAGGAGCAGCCAGGCAGGTAGACAGACAGTCCAAGAATGTGTCAGACATGTTAATAGGTGGTTGTCAGCCAGCCAGGCAGTCATAATCCATAACTCCATCCGTATTTGTAACCTGTTTTCATTAACCTTGTAGACCCTTGTGTTAGCGCGCTGCATATATGCAACACTTGCAAATTCAATCGGGGCATGTGCACACACGCGCGCACACACACACACACACACACACACACACACACACACACACACACACACACACAGCTCAAATGCACTTGCACCATGTAAGCCTAATGACTGGAGTTTATTTGTGCACAGACATGTGAAATGGTTGACCAGCCGGTGCATAATTTCTGCAAGGCCTGACTCATTAGTCCCAGGTCATATTGAACTCCACATGACTGCTGGCTTGCTGATGGGAAATAGGAATGGTAGCATTAAGTGTGAGTATGCATAGGTATCATTAAATGAATACTAAAGAAATTATTAAATAAATGAATAAAACTTTATGAAATAAAGAAAAAACTACCAAATTAAAAACAAATATGTTACTAAGCGAACTAAAACTGATTTTCACTCAAATGAAGGTTCAACTAATAGTGACAGTTTTATTGGTGATACTTTTTTTTGTCGTTGTAGTCAGTTATCATTTAAATATGGCCTTTTTCAGATTTTGATTTCTGATTCACAAGAAGCTGTAATCTTCTCTCACAGCAGACTGTTTTGACATAATCACAAATCACATAATCACTCTGGTGAAGGCAAGATTACAGTTCGATGTTAGGCCAACAGTTCCAGGTCCTGTTGCTTTGCATGCTGGGACTTACTGAGAGACGTTAGAGAGATGTTATTAGCTGCATCTGTGTTGTTGCTGCCATAGCAAGCCAAAATGTTTGCCGTTTTCTTTTTTTTTTTTCCAGGTTTTATTTATTTATTTAATATTGACCATGTTTGACTTCCACAAATGTAACAGATACAGTAAGTGGCCACTGTGATTATGTCCAAACTGAGAGAGGACGAGCAGGGGACACAGCATCAGGGGGACACATAGAATTTGAATAGAAGTGAAAATGTTCAGTGAAAATGAATCCATCTCGATAACACTGAAGTCAGCTGTGAGAAAAAAAAAAAGAAGAAGACAAAAGAGCGAGATGCGCTGTGCTCTGAAAGCAAGTGAAGCAAATGAAAGAGAGTCTTGGGTCAATCAAAGTCAGAAGTTGACTGGAGTAACTGCTCTGCTGTGGGGACAGGTTAGATTCCATCTCTTGTCTGCCAGAGAAGACAATGCAGCTGTAGAGTTAGCCTAAAATTCCTGTTATTATCTGTGGGGGCTGCAGTAAGTGGCAAGCTGCCCAAATTGAGAAAGTGAGAGTGCATTGAATGTAGATTTTTAATAACCATTAGTATGTCTGCCATCACACAATGCCTTATTCAATCTACTCCACAGTTTCAAGCTGTGAAATGATAATGATTAAGGTGATATGTATGCGTGTGTGTGTGTGCATGTGTTGTTTGTGTGAGTGCTCAGTATGTGTATTTCTTTGCTTGAACACACGTTTTGGTATACATGCAGAGTTTTGGGGGATTGAAAGGATTTGGGTGGCTGTATAGTTCACACTTCCATAGAGCTCAAGTGTTTTGCATATGCATCTGCACATTTTTGTACTTTTTTTCTGACAATTGCCTGCACACTTGTGCTTCTCGAGTGTTGCTGGTTGTTTAACTTTTCTTAGTAGTTTTGTATGCCAGCATGCATGAATGACTTTGTATCAGTGTGTGCTTCTGTATGTCTGTGTGTATGTCTGTGTGTGTGTGTGTGTGTGTGTGTGTGTGTGTGTGTGTGTGTGTGTGTGTGTGTGTGTGTGTGT
>JBBMJY010000020.1:21109563-21139169 GCA_037833715.1 Toxotes lorentzi | reverse complement strand
GTGTGTGTGTGTGTGTGTGTGTGTGTGTGTGTGTGTGTGTGTGTGTGTGTGTGTGTGAGTGTGTGTGAGTGTGTGTGAGTGAGAGAGGATGGGGAATGAGCAGTCTGTCATGCCTGAGAGGGAGCCAAGCCTGTTTAAATTGCCTTCTGGCTTCCAAGCCTCTCATCTGCAAACTGGCATCTCTTGTTCTCTCTCTCTCTCTCTCTCGCACTCCACCATCCTCTCTCTTTGCTTTGTATGTCCGCCTCTGTCTTTCCTCCTGTTTTGTATGTATGCCTCTATTCTGTCCTCCCCCGTCTCTTTTTTGCTCTTCTCTCTTCCTCTGTCTGCTTCTCCCTTCACTGTCAGATCCTGTCAGTTTCTCTCCGTGATGCACCTCTGTACTGAAAACAATGACACTATTAACTTTCCTCTGCAAACACGCGCACGTTCGCATGCTCACATGCTGTCAAATCACACTACTTATGTGATGCTTCGGCTGCAGCCTCATCTTAAAATTGCACAAAAACACAGATACTGCATGCCCACTTGTTGCCTACACTTAGTTTGTAATACAATATCAGACTGACACAGCTATTTACAAATCAAACGCAGTAATTGCAGTGAAGTGTCACGGATCTGCTAAAAGCAGTTGGCTTTTAGTTCCTGTATGCTACTTTCAGTCCCCATTCATCACACATATACTTTTGAACAGCATTTGCTGTCCTCCATTCAGCTATTCAGCTTGTATATATATGTGTGTGTGTGTGTGTGTGTGTGTGGACAGTAGGTGTGTGTGTGTGTGCATGCACATGCACATCTGTTGATACGCCGCTAATAACCCCCATTTGTTTGTCCTTCAGTGTAATGGCCTCCATAAATCACATCATATTCTCCTAAGAGATTCGCCACTGGGCCCTTCGCTCCCTCTCCCCCCTCTCATCTAGCCTTGTGTATCTCCCCTCTGCTCCTCCCGCACCCCTGCTCCACCTCCTCACATGTACTCTCAGTTTTCTTTTTTCTTCCTTACTCTTCTTCCCTGCCTCTCATTTCTCACACTTCTCCTTCTTTTCTCCCCCCACGTTCAAGGTCTCTGATAGGCCCGCTTGATCGAATCTTGTTGTTTGCGAGGCCTTTTTGTTTATCAGCTCGAGCACTTTGACTCTCTGTTTTTCTCTCTCCATTGATTATCACATTAGCAAGGCTTGATGTTTGAGACGGCGCACCCAGATCTTTGGTTGCGCGAAGGTTGTCATCGGGTTGTGGCGCTAAACGAGGTGAAAAGGCCACATGTCAAATGGAGTGATTAGTTTTGTTTGCGAGGAGGTGCTCCAACTAAAATAGCTAAGTGTTTTGTCTCAGGATCTTGCGGAAAAAGTGTGTGTAGGCGTGTGTGTGTGTGTAGTGGAGGGTATTCATGATTGTCCTTGGATACTTTGGTGTGATATAGAATTCTTAGCGGTTTAAAAGCTTCATGCTGTTTCAGCCAAGGTTGTTTTTCACACTGAGTAGTCCCCTCTCTTTCTTCCTTTCTTTCTCTCTCTTTCTCTCTCTCTCTTTCTTTCCCTCTCCATCTCTCCCTCTCTTTCTTCATCTCTGTCTTTTGCTCTCATTCATATACACATGCATATATTTCTGTAGTTCTTTGTCCCTTACCGTGGACCCCTTGTATAGAACTTCTTTCTACTAGGCACTTACTACTGTACACACCCACACACACAGACACTACACAAATGCACACACACAGAGACAGACACACACACTGCTCTCATACGAATTTGTTCACAACCTAATGCTATTACTCAACCTATTCAGGATACCCCTTATCTATTGAACTGCACCCACAAATACAAAGAAGACACGCACACTCTTACTCACACACACTGACACAAGATAAGCACATTTACAGTTTCACCTACGCATACTGAGTACCGTATACACTTCAAAGTGGGGCAGCCTATCTCTCAAGCAGGCAATCGCGCTGGTTACAGCATTAGAACCTGGATAAAGAAATATTTACTGAACCTGAACACATGCTCTCAAATACACGTAAACCCTCAAGTGGAGAAGAGGCTTTAGAAGATTGGTTGACGGAAGCAAAAGAGCAGAAAGGGGAAGGAGCAGGGAGGTGGTAGGGCATAAACCCACCCAATCATGCTTTATCCACCTTCTTTTATTTTTTAATCAGGGTTAAGCTGCCTTTTCAATTTAGCATGACTTTTTTGTTATCTACATTCAGACAGTTTCTTTATTAAATTACATAACAAGTAGTTGATAATTCATTGTGGTTTAATAAGCCATATCAGACTTGATTTGCCAGTTTGGGCTGATCCTTCAATATCATTTTACATATTTAATTTATTTATGGGGTATTTGCTTTTTGGATTTTTTTTTTTAAAGATACTTAGTATTACTGATGCATTTCCATAATTACTTACCTGGAATTATACATTTAAAAAAAGAAATACTGTATTATTCAGAGCCAAATTACACTGCAGTCCAGCACACAGTGCAGAACGCCTGCCCCAGACTGAACTCCTGTAACAACCTAAATGTCATGTAAGACTCATATTTTGAGGCTTTTCCTGACATCTAATATGTTAATCATCTGGGATGTGAAAAGTTGAATGCCACAAAGTCAAAGAAATAAAGGTTGTGTCCTGTTCAGAGAGGAGTAATAAAATCCCAAAGCACATTTTAAATACTAACTTTAACCCACCAAAGAAAGTGCTGCAATATGGGACGCTGTGACGGTGAAATTAAATAAAAAGCAGGACTACAACCAACCAGGTGATATAATAAGTTAAAAAAGTTAATCAAATCTATTTGAAAGAGAAAACAACAGTGAACTGTAGAATTTCAGTCCAGCTCAGTTCTAAACATACAACACAGATTAAAGTCCCTGCAGCATGACCTCAAATTTCAAGTATTTTTCTGTATCGTTAATATACATGACAAAAGGGTTAGGGTTAGGTTTGGCGGAAATCAAAGTTTGGAAGAAAAGACAAAAAAAAGAAGATATACAGAAAGCTCACATGCAAAATAACCACAACTGTTCAAACTGTGGCAGAAAACAATGTGTTCATGTGGGTTTTGTTAACTGGGCCTTTCCTGTTTTAATTTTGACCTAATGTATCTGCTGTAATTATGCACACTCAGGTATAAAAATGTGTTAGATTTTGAGGGTTGTTGCATCTTGTTAGTTCTGTGGCCTTAAATTAAATCAGCCTCCATTAAATTACATTATCCTCTTGCTTTTATGGGGTGCACCTCTTTGGAATGCTGCTTTGAGCAAAACCTGGTCCTGTTTTATTTTTTGTTAGCTTGCGAGCCAAGAGTCACCTGGATCATTGTGGAATCTACAGTATTTGTGTTAAGAGCACAGATGATTTTTGTTTCTTTCGATAATTGTTTCAATCACTTTTTTTTCCCCCCAGATCTAAACAACTGAAGAGCTTTCTCCCTGTGTGACAGGGGCTTTCTTAATTGCATCACATCCCTGGCAGCACCTTTCCACATAGAAACATAAATTTGATACTAAAACTTAAATGGGATTCTTTTCACTTCACTTGCAGTTTTTCCTTTTTCTGTAAACTGAATGCTTGATATGTTAATTTGACATTTCTTTTTAAAATCCCAAATATATGATTTAAACCTTTCAAACAGCAAAAACAAACTATATCAAACATCTCAAGATCAAATATATAACAAAAGTCTGTTTAGTCTTGGCTCCTTGCAGTCTCTCTGGGAAGATTTGTAAATCGTTGTCCTAGAAACAGGTTGCAGGCAATGAAGAAGACCACAGAGTAAACTCAAATAAAAATACAACATTGTTTGAAGTCACCACTGCAGACCGCTTCCTCGCAGTAAATGGGTCATGCCTCAATATTTCTTAAAGTTTCAAATTATTGCACATCCTTGCCTTGTTGAACCCTCCCTTAATTAAGGTAGAGCAGTCTGGGAGAACAGGAATAAGAAGTATATGAAGAGGAAATACTTTTTCGGGGGCTAAAGTTGTTCTGTGGAATTAACTTTCTTTCCTCAATGTTTCCTCTCTTCCACTTATTTTTCCTTGTCTGTTGGTCAGTCAGCCACTTTGGTCCATACAGAAATATTTCAACAACAATTAGACAGATTTCCATGAAACTTTGTACAGACATTCATGGTCCCCAGGGAATGAATCCTACCATTATTCTACTACTGACTTTGATGATCCTCAGACTTTTCCTCTAGTGCCACCATGAAGGTGATATCAGAGGTTCACAGTGTAAAATCTTTGCAACTATTGGATGGATTGCCATGAAATTTACTACTGGTATATATAATATTACTACAGGTCTTCAAAGGATGAATCGTATTGTCTTTAATGGTCCTCTCACTTTTCCTTTAGAGCCACAAAGAGGGTAACATTTTTGCTTTTTATTGAAAAATCTCGACAACTATTGGATGGATTTTAGTGAAATTTAGTACAACATGTCATGGTCCCCAGAGGGTGAATAGCAATAACTTTAATCCACAGTCCTTTCATCTAACGCCCTCATCAGATTAAAATTTCCATTTATCCATTACATTGCTTTATGACCTAGTCTCTGCATAACTAATTCCCATCAGCATTAGCTATGCATGAATGCTAACACACTAAACTGAGATGGTTAGCATGGTAAGCATCACATCTTCAAGCATTGTCATTGGTAGCATGTTTGCATACTGACATTGGCATTAAGCTCAAAGCCCTGCTGTGTCTAATCGAAGCCTCACAGAGCGGCTAGCATCGCTGTAGACTTTTAGTCTTGTTTATCAGCTTGTAACTTTTCTTGAGGTTAAATGCAATGTAACACAAGAAAACATGCAAAACACTTAAATCTTAAAACAACAAATAAGCTCCTTGGACTAGTGTCTTCACGGTCAGTAAGCTGGTTCATGCAGCTGCTGTGGGTTTTGTTGTGTTTTCTTGGATTATTCCTACCTACTGTTTAGTGCATGGATGGGTGACAAACAAAAGGAAAAATCTGAATAAATTAGTGTAAAAACTTAAACTTAACATAATGAATGCAGATGGTCCCAACACAGGTGCACTGCCTGGTACAATTAAACCGTTAACATCCAGTCATGCTCTGTGGCATGTTTTAAAAATGCCGAACAGACCCATCCGTAGGATCACGAGGGGTCACTGAATGGTTTGATGAGTATGAAGATGATGTGAATCATATGTTCTGGCCTTCAAAGGCACCATATCTCAATCCAGTTGAATGTATATGGAAGATTTTGGACTGATGTGTTAGACAGAGCTCTCCACCACCATCATCAAAGCACCTAATGAGGGAATATGTTTTGGAAGAATGGTGTTCATCCCTCTAGTAAAGTCCAGGGACTTGTAGAATCAATGCTAAGGTGCATTGAAGCTGCTCTGGCAGTACGTGGTGGCCCAACACCTTACTAAGACACTTTATGTTGGTTTTTCCTTTAATTTGTCACCCGTCTGTATTTTACATATTACATTTCTGTATTAAGGTGAGCAGCTGTGCATTATGACCAGGTCAAAGTTCAGTGTGGGGTCGGCATCCAGCACTCTCGCTAACAGACTAATGGCTGTTGGTTTTCTTCCTCCTCCTGCTGTTTTTACATTTCTCCCTTGCCTCAGCAACAACAACACCATCAACATAATATATACGCAACATCTGAACTATCAAATATTAATACAATATTACTGTACATATGGCTGCCTAAAGCCTACAGGACCGTACATCTGCATAGGAAACGTTTACCACTTTTTCATTTTTACTATATGCTGCAATTGCTCAGGCATTAGGCAACAGTGCAGCTTATTGTCCTTATGTGGTTTGACTAGCTGTATATCCGCTGCAGAGAATATGCAAGAGCAACCAGTATGCATGTTATGGGAATATTAAAGTAAAGGGATAAAACAGGGAAAATAGGCAGCGAGGTGAGGAGAGGAGAAGGGAGGACAGTGAGTTTATGAATCCTGCTTTAATGGTACCACATTATTCAGAAGTCCTCCAGGCCAAATCCAGCTGTTCACTCGTAGCCCCTTGCTTGCACTCACCATTATTTTCCCCCTCTCTTTTCCCTTTGCTCTCATTCTCTTTCTCTATTGCCCCGACTCACATTCTTGTTTTCTCCCTATATTTTTAAAAGCTGCTCCAACCCACCTCGCTCTCTCTAACTCCCTATCTCTCCCTCTCCATCTCGCCCCCCTCCCTTGCTCCCTCACTCCCGCTCTGTCTTTCCCTTAATCCCATCCACGGTCGTTGAGTGACAAACCTAATTGGAGTGCAGAGAGGGTCCAGTGGGAAACCAGACATGAAGCAAGACACTCACTTCTGTAAAGAAACATGCAACACAGAGAGATAGAGACAGTGATGGCCGGTCAAACAGACAAGAGGGAGAGAGGCAATCAAAGCACATTGAGAGCGTGATGTGTGTGTGTGTGTATGTGTAAGAGAGTGTGTGCGGGTGAGTGATACCTTGTTTAGAGCTGAAATGTCAGGTTACTGAAGTAAACCCTGTCCCCGTGGAAGCCATCAGTCATCCTGATTTCAAATTTGTTGTTAATAACCTGTTAGATTGCTTCATTCTGAGTGAAATACAACACTACCTGCAAGCTTTAGTGACTTACTAACAACTGTCGCTGCAGTGTAGCTACACACAGATGTTATTTGTGCTGCCTGTGCAGTGTTTTTATAGTTATTATTTGTTATCATTCTTCCTCTCACATGTCAGTGTAGAAATGCAGACTGATTGGAGGAGCGAGCTAGAATACGGAGCTTGAATCATGATGATAAACCAGCTTCCAAAATGACAGTGCTACTTACGTTTTTTTGGTTCAAGTTGACAAAACTGTGTCAGAAAGTTTGAAATCTGGATTCTGAACCTCTCAATTGTGTGTCTGTCCTATATGTAGCAGAGTGGAAAATGAGGGTGTGAAGGTTGGAGTGGTGCATGGACATATGATTCAATTAATGAAGAGTCTTATTTTCAAGTCTGGCCATTTATCAGACCCATCCCTTGTGCAATTATTCAGACTTATTAACAACATCAACAACAAACCATTGTGGTATGTAAATCCACCAGCATCTGACAGCACAATACATAGACCTCACACAAATCTGGATACAACATATATGCAGAGCCTCACTCATAAAATATAATATTCTAATGTAAAAAATATAACTCAAATAAAACAGAATCTATGTATATGCATTAAATATTGGATCCAGTGTGTTAATAAGCAGTGTGTAATCCATATAAAGAAAAGTGAAGTATGAGCATTTTATCTCTGGCAAGTTAATTTTCTCCTCCTATTCCATGCTTCAGAAATATATTCAGAAAACATTATCAACAAGGTATTTAATTAAAACTGTATCCTCAATTCTGATCATATCTAAATCTGGAACATGACCTTTTTTAAACCACGATTGTTGCAAATCATTACATATAAGACAGTAGAGAAAAAAGTAGGTTTGTTTTCCCACCTCATTTAGTTCACAATTTTCACATATTGTTTCACCTACAACCACACATCTGTATCTTGCAGGTTCAATATGTAGCAGCAGGGTGAGGTTTGTGAAAAGATCAGAGGTGTGTGTGTGTGTGTGTGTGTGTGTGTGTGTGTGCGGCGGGGGTGGGGGTGGTAATGAAACGTTTTTATTTATGAAAATAGATCACGAACCACAGTGGGCCTATATAGACTGTGAAGCCTGTAAAGTTATTTCTTACAGCTGTCAAAGTAACATTCATAGAATTATTATGAACTTTCTTCTGATATAACTTTAATAAAACAATTTCAGAGCTTGAACTTAACCACTGCCTTTGCAGGCACATTTTATTCAATCGTACAAAACAAAACAAAAAGTTAAATACTAATTTAACGTCCCCCTTTTCAGGACCATGGATAGCGCCACTCAGCCAGGCGTGCTAAAACACTTATTTACAAACTTTAATTTTTATACAAAAAAATCTGTCACTAAATATGTTTTAAGGTTTTGCGGTATTCTCCAATATCTTGTCCCCCCGCAGGTTTGATAAATAACATGAAACACATCATAGTTTGCATGACAGTGTGGCTTACTATAGAAAAACATTTTTTTTTTTTACCACAGTGACAGTTTTTTTACTCACCAACACAGGAACTACCTTTCACCTTTCTGGGTTGACCACCACATTAAGCCCAGTGCTTAAGAAACAGTTACCTACTCCTGACACTGACACCGAGTTTATGCCAAAGGTGCAGTAGAGGTTAAAATCACGAGTCACTTTGCTGATTCATAATGGATTCGGTCCAGGTCAAAGATTCATAGTCACTGATTATGTGGTTTGTTACATTTTTTCTAACATAAGCCATCAAGTTTCTAACATATATATAATGCCACAATGTTCAGTTCTGATTCAGATGATAACAGCATAGTCAGTTCAGTTTGAATATTCTGTGTTAAAGATTTAGTCATACATGTGCTAAATACATCCACCATGCAGTCTGTGAATGCAGTCTGGACTACACAGGAGGACATGGGCTGATGATGAAATTGACTCCACACAGACCCTTGTAACTTTTCATCATGTTTAACTTGAGCATGCAGACAGCAGTGAAATACAAAATGGCCAGTAACTGTCTCCTCTCCATCATTTTTTTTTTTGCTTTCAGACACGATTTATTACTATTTTTTATCATGAGGCAAAAAGTCTGTATATGAAGATTACAATGATTACAAGGGTAATTCAGTCCCTTTTTATGAAATGTTACGTACACTTAACCTTCTGAGTATAATAAATACACTCATAATGAAAAGCTGGTTTATCTGGTTCTAATCTAATGTTCTTTTCAATATTAAATTTTTTTGTTGTTGTTGTTGTTGTTGTTGAGAACAATATTTATGAAACCTCCAAAAACACCAACACATTCCAGCTATAGTGCCTTTGGCACAGTCTTTAGAGTTGTACACAATGTGTCTGAATGTGAGAGGCTTTTTAATATGTGTGCAAAGCGTCTCAAGTCATTGCACATTCTCGTCAGACAAGCAATGACAAGCACTCATAACAGTGGTTATGAAAAGCTTGGGTTTGCCCATGTTAATGCAAAGATTAGAACACTTGCATGGGAACACACACTGCGTACCATCGACACAGTCAGTGGTACACAGTGTGTGTGAGAGCGCCCCAGGCCTCAGCTGTGGTTAGACCATCAAAGATGGTGTCATAGAGAGATATGAGAGAGGTTTCCCCTTTTCCTTTTTAAAACTCACACACTAGCCACTGCACATGCAAACACAAACAGAAACGCACCCAGAAAAAAAAATCAATGGTAGATGAATGATTAAACCCTAAAGTCCCATCAAACAAGACCAATATATTCTGACAACGGTCTACAGTCAAGCTGCCTGAAAACAGAGGGTTTGTGCATTAGTGGGATTATAACCAGCTAAAGACATTGAAAGATAAACGAAAAGAGCCATCGAAAGATGTTTAATGAAATAATTAGCTGTCAAAAGGCAGGCTGCGGAGCTGGCAAGGAATCCATCACGAGGAAGGGTAAAATCCCTTGGTTTAAGTTATAATCCAAGCTTTCAGGGACCTGGGTGATATGGGCCACTTTTTTTCTTTGACTGCATTTTGGCTGGATTAATTGACAGGTTTGTCACCAGAATGAAAGCTGTTTGGGGCAGCTGGAAAGTCAGGACCTAACAGGGAAAATCTGTGGCTTAAAGAAATGGGCTGCAGCACAGCCAATATTGGTGCCAGAAATCAAACACTGTGCGTGTGCATGAGACCAGTGTGTCACTGATTTTGTGTATTTCTGTGTTTTGTGTTGCACTCTTTGCTTAGTTCATACAGACGGGTTACAAATTAAAGGAAAAACCTGCAAAATGAGTGGAGGAACAAGTGCTCTCCATCACACCTAATTAGGGAATATCTTTTGAAAGAATGGTGTTCATCCTGGAGACTCTTGTAGAATCAATGCTAAGGTGCACTGATGCTGTTCTGGCCGCACATGGTTCCTCAGCACCTTACCAATTTTCACTCTTTTAATTTCTCACCCATTTGTATGTGAAATGTAGCATCTCAGACTGTAGAACTGAATCTGAAGGATTATTACTTTCATTGATTGATTTCATTGTCCCAGTCCTAGATCTCAAATGTTCCTTAACTTGCAAATGTCCATTTTTGTTCTGTCCAGGGATCGGGTTTGTCCAGTTTCCCATCATACGCTGCCTGACCGTCTTAAGACTCACAACCTGCTCAACAACGTAATGTCCTTCCTTGAACCTGGTCTTATCTCTCTGGTTTTTGAAGGTGAGTAAATTCAAAGCCCGGGAAAACCTTCTTTAGCCTTTTGAAGTTCCCAGACCTGTTTGCGTGAAATCAATCGCAGGCACCTTTTTTCTAATGCCTCACTTCAAAGTGCTGTCCTGTCCCACTGCTGCCGCTAAGGCCTCCCTCCATTTTCATCACTGGCACTCAGAGATTGGTGCCTCTCGTATCTTAAGTAAGATTCTGCTCTCTGATTACACTTCCCCTAGTTGAGGGATTGTTAATGGAACATAAAAATAACTGACCCTGAAACTGTGGATGGCAGGGTGCATTATTTAACTACTCCTACCAAGGCCTCCAGGGAGAGAAGGAAGGAGGGGCGGATAGGATGAGGAGTAACAACTAAACAGAGAAAAGAAGGCGAAAGACACGACATTCTTGGTGAGATATTCCCCAGCTGTGTACAGTAGTGAACCTTTGCTTACCCATTGCAAGAGACAAAAACAATTTTGCAGCTGTTCTATGTCCTTGTCTGAAACTTCCAGCCTTCCCGTCCTTGGTTATAGTAATTCTTTAAGGGTCACGCATCCTGATGTTGTTGTAATTGGTCTCCTGTGTGTAGATGTTGCTAGTACATTTGGAGTGCCTCAAGGCTCTGGATGTCTGTGTCTGCATGTGTTACTGTACAAACAGGTGCTGTGGGAGCAGAAAAAAAAGGTGTACAAAAAACAAAAAGAAAAAAACAGAACAACAATGGGTGAATGGCATGGGTTCATAGAGAAGCATTCACAGTGTTGTTGTTCAAGCTATTTCACGTCTGTTTCATGAATTATTAACAGCAAAGCTCTTTTGTCTTTTCCATAACAAAAACAATGGAGAAAAATGAGGAAAACCAAGGGAAAGATGGACTGAGAGTGTCTCTCTGTGTCTTATCATCATTCAAGGATATAGCAAAAAATACAAGAAACCTACGTTTTTCATTTACTTCCATCATCTATAGACATTCTCGGCTCAGTCTTGATCTCAATTTTGTGTATCAGCTGGGATTTTACCATTTTCATACTAGATGAGGCTTAGCCTGATGTGAAACATCACTATGTTCCATTCGTGAAACATGAAACATGAATCATGAGACATAAATCATGAAACATGAATGGAACATGATTAAGTCAATTGCTCAGATCCATGTTAACATGCTTTGTGTCCAAGAAAATGGAAGACAGCGTGGAGTTTCAGTTGCCCAGTTGTTACACCCCATCGCTCTTAGTTTTGTTGCTACTAGTGATGTGTCGGTTGCGAACGAAACGGCTCTTAGAGCCAGCTCTTTAAAGTGAACGATGGGAGCCGACTCCTGTCTGGGAGCCGGAGCCCCTACCTGATGTGAGGTGTGTCTGCACTGAGTAGGAGGGGGAGGGGCAGGGGGTACAGACACAGTGAGACACAAGCGAAAGAGAGAGAGAGAGAGACAGAGAGAGGGAGAGAGAGCAGCCGCTACAGAGACAACAGAAAATGAGTGACCGCAGAAAATGCAGTAAAATTTGGATGCATTTCAATTACATCGATATACATCTATACACAATAAGCCATGTAAATAATAAACATTTAATATGGTGTATGTTTTGTACACTAGTAATTAATTTTACACATAATTTTACATTATTTTGATAATAAATTAATTTGAGAAACGAAAAACTCTGAGGAGCCACTTGGAAGCCGAAAGAGCCGGCTCTTTTTAGTGAGCCGAGCCACATGCATTTGTGGCGCACATGTGTATCAATGGGCAGTTTACTATGGTAACATCGTCAGATTTACCAGTTGAAATTCTAAAAATGTTTTGAGCCTTTGATGTCAGACAAAGGTAGACAAAAGCAGGCTTCTCATTTCTGGCCAGAGAGCATCAGTTTTGCCAGCTGTTAGATGTAGTCAGCTAGCTGATTAAGCTAATCCTAAGCTAATTGTGTGTTGGTTAAAAACACAATCTTAGGTTGAATTGACAGACTGTTATTTCATTCTGACTTAATACTGTATAGTTGTTTACCTTATACTTGAACAAGCAAGACAAATGTGATAAATGCTTCATTGGTAGTACTTCCAAGCAGTTTGTTTCTGTTTTAATATTAGAGGCTTTGAGGATATTTCTGTCTTGAGTTTGGCTGGGGTTGTTCAAGCTCCCCAAAATGGCTTCACCGGGCCGTGAAGCCATTTTGTCATGGTTACATAGGGTATTGCAACATCTGCATTTATTACATGACTCGCTCTGGTCCAAGAAAAGCATTTTTCCCATTCACAATCACGGGAAAAGGAGCAGCTGTAAAACAGTGAATACATTTTTTCTGAGTATCGCAGACCTCCCCAAGTGATTATCAGAGTTTGATCCATTCAGTCCAGTAACATGTAGAAAGTCTAGAACAGCCATACGATTGCATTTTTTTGTCCCAATCACGTGAGTGCTTGGCCAGTGGAAGCCTCAGACTGCCTTGGCCGGAGAAGGACTACAGGCTCTATTGCCCAAAAAACGTGAAAGCATGAGGAAACTCGCTGAGGATTTTCCAGCAAATGTGCCCAATGAGTAATTTTCATGGGTATGAATGGGGGGCACCATCTTTGAGCATGATGTCTAGTTCTCCTTAATACATCCACGAGATTGCTGAAGTGCAAAATTTCCCCAAATCTAGAAAAGGCCAGGAAAGAGCTGCTACATTACCCTGCTCCCTGATATACCAGCATCTAGGACCAGCTTCCACACAGTAGGGAAATACTGTACACAGTGGATGTGCTGTTATGAGTGGGCCTTTTTTAACAAAACCTGAAACCCTGTATAATAGTGTCATATGAAAGTAATGCTGGGTTAGATTACTAATGCAGTTAGAAAGACATTCTAATGTTTGCTGCCTTTGTTATAAAGAAGTACACTGATTCATCCATTCCCTACACTTTTGTTCTTGTATTTATTTTCAAAAAAAAAAAACCTTACCTATGCTAAAAACATAAAATAAAATAAATAGATCTGCTTGCAACAAAAGCAGGAAATAGCAGAGAAGTCGTGATGGCTCAAACATGGGTCAATCATGAAAAAAATGCACTCATGTCACTTCTCTGCATTGAATCACAAGTTCATACGCACATTCATACACATACACATACACACAGTAAGCCATGGCCATTTAGAGTAGAGGTGTGTTGACAGTGATAAAGGACATCAGGTGTCCAACAGTGCCTCCCACAAAGTCTAAGGATCCTTGAGTCGGAACAGCTTGGTGCTCTCTGTGGGCAGTCTGTATTCTGCTCTAGAGGGAAACCTTGAGCTGGAGGGTCCGGTGCACACACATGGTCACACACACTCACACACACGCATAGTTATGTATACAAGCCAACATGTCCAGAAACACACACACATACATGCACACACTCCACCAGGGAGTCTCATTCACAAACTGGACTAATACAAAGCACAGGCAACCTTGCTCCTTTTACCCCGCCCCTCCCCACTTCTCTCTTCAGCGTCATCTAGGGGATTCAGTTTCTGTGTCTCTAGACGGGTTGCGAATCTCTCTGTGTCCATCTGTCTCACCGCTTGTCTTGGTTTCTGCATGTCTTTTGCTCTCCTTCTCTCTTCCTGACTTTCTCCCTCTCTCCGTCTGTTTGCCATCTATCTTCCTCCAAATGTAGTCAATTGTGGACTTAAGAGGTAAATTCAGTTCAGATTACAGCCATAGAAATGACAGAGTAAATTTCTGTTTCTCTCAGTCTCTCTCCCTTTTCTTTCTCCCCTCATATTTGTCTGCACCTGAGCATGAAATCACATTGGCTCGCTATTGAACTACGGACATCAATATGACACATGAAGACACTCTGAGTGATTTATTTATGTGTAATGAATTTAGAGCAGCAGTCTGGCGCAGTAAGAGAAGACGAAAAGTTCAAAGCTTCAAAGGCTTGAAGGCGCAAGAGGAGAAACTCCTTCACATGCTACATGCACAGACCGCATGTACACACACACAGTAAACTGTTACATAATCCTCATATATATTTGGAGTTCATCATGGCTTCAGGGCATATACTACAAAGCACTGTTTGCTGTATATCATCGCTATGTATCGCAGTGGGTTATTTTTCAGGTATCTATCTGTCTATCTATGTATCTTTCATACTGCTACATTCGTTCTTGTCATAAGTGAACAGACCTGTCAGTGATTAATTAATAAATAGAGTGGCGCACATCTGCTTATCACCATCATCTTTTAAAAAAGTTCTTGCCAGAGTATTACTAAGCCTGACAAACAGGATTTTAAGACAATGCCCCATCTGTTCTCTCAGCACAGGTGCTGGGCAGTGATTTACTTGAGAGGCACAATTACAAGTTGAATGAAAACACCAAGAAAACAAGGTTTACATTAATATTTGCCGAAATTTTCTAATGCACTTGCAAGAGTGAGGAAAGGTCCTTCTGTTAGCAGACTTCAGATTTCAAAAGTAGATTTGATGTTTAAATAATTTTGCTTTTAAAAATATAAAACAGGCATGACCAGTGAGGTCAGTAGCTCTCCAGAAAAATAGCATGCTTCTACAGCAAGTCTTTCATCTCAGATCTCAGAGTGATCCCAGGTATTATACTGTAAGACACTTAGTCCAACACAAACTCTCAAACATAAAAAAACAGACATACAGCCTGTCATAAGTAGTGCACACATTGGTGATTCTCAGACAACAGAGAATCATGCAACTTGCATCACACTACAGTAAGACTTCCACTGACGTGTCTGCCCTGTGCTTACACCTACAATCAAAGATACTGCACCAGAATTCATTTGCTATAATATGGGGCCTGCGTGACATCACTTCTATCGCTGATATATTTTTTCATGTTTTTTTCTTCTCATTATTCAGTTGAATGAAGCTGAATGCTGTTCAGCTGCATATGTTTTTTTTTCTTTTCTTTACATGCTGGAGCACTGCCCATATTACCGGTGATTGCCAGAGCTGAGAATAGACATGGTCCTCAGGACATCAACGACTTGATTATCATTTAAATATCAACACATTGCTCTTATGTTACCTCATTTACATAGAACTCGAACTTCACAGAACCTCTCTTGCTCTTATAGCGGAGTGCTAAAAATACAAAGGCAATTGGCAAACGATGTTTTAAAGCAGCATTAATCTTTTTTTTTTTTTCATAACAGTGGGTCAGATTGCTAAGTGTAAGGTGAAAGGGGTGGGGCCATAATGACAAACCACAGAGAGTTATCTCACAACAGTGTACAGCCGCCCAGCTCTAGAACGCGTTTTAAGATCTTTCATCCAGGTCTGTTGGTTTCATGGCGCACAACTTTACAGTTGTGGTTCACTTCTACCGCTCTCACAGCAGACAGCTGTGACACACTGCATATACACTCCCAGCACACAGCAGCAAACACACAAAGTTAGCTACTAGTTGGTGAACATTAGCGCCATTAGTATTTTTCCCTTAAACTCAAACCATTGTTGATAAAACTGTAATCAGGATACATAACCATCAAACCATCAGCATAAGCCTGAGTACACACAAACACAATTACAGAACACAGATTACACACAATCCCCACAAGCACACTGAGAAAGTTTAGAAGACGTATCAAGGCAAAGGCATGCAAAAGCCTGCAGGGATGGAGTCACATAATGAGCCAAATCTGAAATGTGTGAATCTGACAACAAAATTCATCAGTGCATTCTCAAAGCCCATCTCACCCCATCCTCCCCTCTCTCTGACTATCTCTGACTCTCTCTCCCCTTATCTGCTTCTGCTCTCTCACACACACACACACACACAGTTTATCTAATCACAATACCAAAAATCAACTGCAACTTCTGAAAGTTGCGCTGTTGCAGATACCCCCTGACTATTCAAGCTACGGGTTTCTGTGCGCACATGTGTAAGTGTGTGTATGTGCATAAAACTAGTCCCTCAGTCATGGCCTAATTGGAGTATCTGAGGCAGGGGACACAGTGATGTGAAGTGCTAATTTGATTTGTGTTTGTGGCTCTCTGAGAATGGCTTGATGGAACTGATGCAATTAGTGGTAACACAATTGTGTCTTTGTTTCTTCGTGTGTATGTGTATGTATTGCAGGCAAGTACTGTATGCTTTTTTGTGTGAATATGTGTTTTCTTACTGGGCTATCTCACATGTTTTCAAAGTTGTGTGTTTTCTGAACATTCAAGTTTGTCTTTGGTTATTTGAGAAAGACAGAGCGGGGAGGGAGAAAGAGTCTCACCACCCAAGTAAAGTTTGCTGTCAAGTGGCAAAGTAAACATGGTTGATATCCTGTCTTAATTGATTTGTTTGTGTTTGTTGATTGAGATGAAAGATGCAGCCATGGAGTGTAAATGTTCAAATTATGAAAAGCAGACTGCATAATTACATCTCTGAATATTTCCCTATGGAAAACTCCCTATGGGGCTGAAGTAAAGAGAGACAGAAAAAAAGAAGGCGAGCAGAGGCGGATACATAGAGTGACAGAGAAGCATTCTAACAAACTACCAAGTAAAGGAGAAAATAGATACATTTGATTAGGGAGATTTTAGTTATTCCACATCTCATGGCTCTGTCTCTTCCACCACCCCGGAGGCTACTGGATTAGATCTAAACACTGGATTAAATTAATCTGCAACCCGGGATTAGGATTATGAGTGTGGGTTTCGAGAGATTTTTGGCATGTTGCATAATGGATTTACAAGATTTTTATGGATTTAAACCAGTATATTGAGATCCCTTGGGGAACAGAGAAGTACAGTAGACTAAGGAAGGAAAGGCAATACGCAGTGAAGAGCGGATTATTTTTAATTCATCCTTTGAAGGTGTGTACATAGGCCCCACTCGCATTTCAGTCCGAGGAATATTCTTAGAGAATTTCTGTGTGCAAAGTCTGACTTGTATTTTCTTGAAAATGTAATTTAGTCTTGTCAGTCATTAATGTACCATTTCATATTGAAATGAGAGAATGCAGCTGAGGAGCCCAGGGGGAGCAGGCAGTGTTTTATTGGTTCTAAGCTGTTTTTTACTTACAAGAAAACAAAGAAAAGGGAAAAACCACTGAGGCAGGTGGACACAAAGGGAGACGGGCACACATACAAATGAATATCTAGGTTATCTGCACTCACCCTAGTTCTATGAACAGGCACACAAACATATCTAGTATAACAGGTGTCCTGGGCTTTACTGTGCAAACATTTCTCTTAATCAGCTTGTATAATCTGCATTTTGGTGACTGGGGACCTTCAATAGTAAAATCATATCTCTATACAGAAGGGTTATTCTCCGGATGTAGGGTAGTTTTTGCTTGCAAACATGTCTACTTACCACACAAAATTATCATGTGTTGAATGGATCCAGTTCCACTGACCTGAAAGGAAACCATTTTGACTCATAATATCTCTCTCAATCCAAAACCTGATGTCAGTCCCAGTGTTCTGTAGGTCCTAGCACTGCGCTATAGCATCTCCACAGCCTGTACTCTTTGGTGTAGATAACACACTGAGTAGCCACTCGATGTAAGCCATTGCAGTGTGTATGTCATCTGGTTCTCACAGAATTTCTTGGATCTTACACCGTAAGTCGAGGGAAATTATGCAGGTCCAGACACACTGCTGTCATGCTGATGTAACAGTTCTCCCGTGGGGTCCATGATGAACTTATGAACTCCCATCAGAGAGACATGCACAGACACAGCCACTTTCTGCAGAGGTGGTCTTTGTTGTTGGACTATGGGTTGTCCAGGTCTCCGGACTCTTCATGGTTGTTGGCTTAATGATTACCATTCGACATTTGCGATTTCATCATTCATGCAGCAATACTAGTGAAACTACGATGTGAGCAGTTGTCACATTGTAGAGGATTTGTAAGACAGTCGGAGCTGTAAACTCCATAACGACCGCCTGTCTGGTCTCGTTCCAGCTTACGCATACAGCTTGGGCCACAGATCAGACAAAGGATAAGCTCCTGTCATAGGCCAGTCCCAGACAAGCAACGTGTGATATCTTTCCTGTGTCTGGGAACCATGAAAATTTTTATATTTTAGGTGCTATTTTTTGGCAAATCAGCTGGCCACATGGACCGTTTCCAAGACTGCCTTACACACAGTATGCATTCAATTTGATTTGCATTAATGTAATCATTAGCAAACATCCATCTCCAGAACGTCCATATATCTCATTTTTCCTTCAGGTGCAAACAAACAAAAATAAAAACTAAATAATTTATAAAGGATAATGAGGAACCTCTTTTACAGAATGAGTTAAAGTTTGTTTGTCATCACACATTCACTCATCATGTCTTGCACTTATGGTGACATAATCACCGGGAAGATCTAATCACTGCCAAATGTTCACTTCCTCAAATATGCTGAGGTGTAACTACTGGATAACAGCTCGTGCCAAATGGCATCAATGTACAGAAAATGTAAATGTAATTGGATTGAAGACCCAGTGGAATCTGCTAGCTATGATGGGCCACAGAGCAAGACTTCTTAAGGGGTCCCCTCTAAACCCTGAGATGTGCAAATTCAAAACACACAAAGCACCAAAGTGGTTGATATTTTAAAAGCAATATGTTGGATATTATAGGCCAGTTTACACTTTAGAATGTAGTCAAAGCCACAAACCAAAGTACCATGTTGGCATTGTGAATCTTCAAACTACGGCATATTTTGTTGCTTCCAATTATATTCTAAGGGGACCAATAAGAAATATCAGTTCAGGTCGATAAAGCTCATGTTCACACGTGTAAAATCCTGACAGAAAATCCTCAGCTGTGTCCATCACTCAAGCCTTAGGCAAATATTGTAGTTTCACCATTTCATTCAGTGTCTCTTGTGCCATGAGTCTCTGCAAGTAGTCTCTGATTAGTTTTAATTTGGAGGAGGCTCGCTCCACTGTCGCAACTTTGACAGATGTCACTTTGCTTGGCTTGCTTCAAGCCATGGTCAGACGTCCCAGGGGAAATTATTCTGCTGTGAATTTCAGGGAGCGGAGTCAGTTTGCAGAGCTGACTTCAGTCAGCCTATTTTAGTCCAGTGTTCTTCTCCTCCTCTTTTAGATCTCTCTTTTTCTTACATGTTAACAAAACTCTAATAGAAATGAACCACAGTTCTGCTGGGCTGTTGCTTATACACAGACACACAGTTTATCTCTTGCTCCCCATCATGCCTTCTAAACGGATGTAAACAGATTAAAGTTTGCTTTATATGGCTGGAATTGAGAAAAAAAAAAAACAACAAACAAAACAACTTTGCCTACACTAGCACTGACTGTACTCAATACAAACAGGTTAGAAAAATGCTGCAGCAGGTAAATTTGCACAAATGAAGTAAGGTGAGGCCTCAGAGGACAAAATTATGTTAACCTTAAATTTCTTTAAGGAATCTAGTTCAGATTATCACAGTTGCAGGAAGGTACAGTATATACACCACACCATTACATTCTGTTTCATACCATGTATTTGCATTTTAATAAATCTTTCTTATTTAACAAATTTTCAGTTCTCAAGTGCAGTGTGAATAAATACCCATCTAAAGAGAAGTCAATCATTTCCTTTTTCAGCATCACAACACATCGACTAAACACCCACACATACACACTCTCACACACATACAGATTCCTTTCTTACTATCTTTGTGAGGACACTCATTGGCGCAATGCATTCCCTAGCCACTTACCCTAACCTTAACCATTACAAGTGAAAGCCTAACCCTTGACCTGACCCCAACCATAACCTAATTTTAACTCTAAAACCAAATCTTAACCATCAAACAGCCCTTTAAAGTTGTGAGGACCAGCCCAAATATCCTCACACCAATAGTTTCAAACCAAAATTTGTCCATACAACCATAGAAAGACATGTACACAGACACACACACTGTATGACTGATGGATGGTGTTTTAAGAATAGTCTGAGCTGGGTCAAATCAGCAACAGCTTAAGATGCTTCAGGTTCACGACTCTCTCTTACTGCTGCCGCCAGTACCGCCCACTGCCAGTAATCATAACAAAATCTTAGAGCATTCAAACGATGATAGCTGTTGACAGAGATAAGATCACCGTATTCCACCTTAAGAGTAGAACTTTTCAACTAGAGTCGCTCACGCTGGGAGAAACTGAACCTGTGTGCACAGAGGGAGGAAGCGCTGAGCTAAAAGGCTAAAAGTGACTTTTCAAAGTCACAGTTTCATAGATATTTGTCTGCACACAAATTTTATCAGTTCATTTTAGTACAAAATAGTAAACTAATGCATCACTTTTTGTAGACTGAATTGAGCAAAAACAGCTTACTATTAAGATTATAGTAAAAATAAATAAATAATAATAAAGTATGTACTTTTTAGTAATAATTTGTAATATGGGTAATGCATATGCATTGGCCAACTGTCAAATTAATGAACCAGCATATTATCAGAAAGTCAGGGTCTCCACCCATATCAAGACAGAAGGAAATACACTCTTTGATCCCTTCTCCCCCGTCTCCTTCCCCTGTGCCATAGTCAAACTGGCCATTGGTTCTGGTACATAGGTGGGTGAACAATGTGCGTACACTCTGCTTGTTACACACACACGGACGCACAGTGACACACTAAATTGAAAAAGATTCTTACTGTCTTGCTAATTCGCCACCATAACAGCGATCAGCCAAGGTGCAAGTGTCCCTGCCTTATGAAGGTAATGGGACATTGCACTCAGCAATGGTTTATTGCATGTTAAATGCAATGTGTTAAATTTATTTAATTAAATTGGTAGAAATTACATTATTCTTAAATGGTATGCATATTTTAAGGCAGGCATCAGGAGTTTCTCCACCTTAGTTTTTTCCCTGGTCTTTCCCTTTGGTCCGTGGCCTTTATTTGTTCGTCATCAAATAATAATTTCAGCTCTACTTGTATTTACTGTTACGCAGATTTGTATGCAGATTTGTACTTAAGTACAGCATGAGTAAGTGTACCTAAAAGAGTTACATTCCATCACAGGCACGGCTGTCATTTCCATGAAGTAAATTTCTGTATTTGATTAATTGGCACAATATTGGCAGCCTGGACACAAGGCTAAAATTTGCAACTGCAGTCTGTGGCATCTTTAATGACTTCAAATAAAAAACAGAATGTGGTGTATGCTTCTTGTAGATCTGACTGGACTGTAAAACATATGCAGAATAGTGATAAAATTGTTTGTTTTTTTCAGTATTATTACTGTTTCTCATCATTATAAACAACAAAGGCATCACCTCCTTTGCTGGAAAGAACAAAAGCATAGGAAATTCTCATGGGTCAACCTAAATGTTTTGTTACAGTCAGCTGGGAAACACTGGGAAGAATATTTTTTTGTAAATATTTTGTCATAAAAAGTGATGGACTACACTGTTTGCTAGTGGCCCGAACTTAACAGCCTAGTGACTAACTTAAAAGTTAGTCACTAGGTAGTGAAGAAAAGAAGATGGAGTATTTGACTTGACTCAGGTGGCAAGAAACTTCCATTGGGACAATAATGTTGCTCAGAGTAGGTTTTTTTTGTTTGTTTGTTTTGTTTTTCGATAATATGTAGCCATAACTGAATAAGGCCATCATATGTCAGTCTGTTGTGTCTGTTGTGTTCACCCAAGAGGTGAAAAATTGACTTAGGCAGACAACCGCACACACTCACACCTATGGGCAATTCAGAGTAGCCAATTAACCTAACCCGCGCATGTTTTTGTGATTGTGGGAGGAAGCCAGAGTACCCGGAGAGAACCCACGCAGGCACAGGGAGAACATGCGAACTCCGCACAGAAGAGCCCGGCCCGGGGTTCGAACCCTCTTGCTGTGAGGCAACAGTGCTAACCACTGCACCACCGTGCCGTAATGGAAAACATAGTATAGTAAAATATATGGTATTTTACATCTTTATTCATTCACACACTACATTAACAAAAGTATAAAGTCTAACCTAGATCCCATACTATGAGAAGACCAGTCATTTGGGCAAAATGACTGTCCATTACAGATAATGTGTCTTTTATGAGTCATAGACACATTGTTTGTAGATAACGGCCACACTGGCTAACTTTGTGTAATATTGCTAATAACATTTCATTTGTCTTTGTCGTGACGATGGGTAAATGTGAGATGACTAACACATCCAAACTCATACACACAGTTGCAGAACTGCCTCCTCATCTTATCTCAACTCCTCCACTTTTTTTTTGACATGCATGGCATCTGTCACAGGGCACACTTCGCATTAGCTTTGAATCGTCTCCTTATGCTCTCAAATGTATGATATCAGTGGGCGCTGCAGAAACAGAGACACAGAGAGAGAGAGAGACAGACATGATGTCCAGTAGACAGTGCAATGCGGTGCCAGGAGAAAATAGAATTAATATTGTGCCAGCAATCTTGTTAAAACTCCCACCCTAGCCCCACCCACAACACAACCACACACACATAGACACACACACACTGGCCCTTGACAAGCAATCCTATTAAACAATGAGTGTGGCATTTAATCTCTTAACAAGGGGGGAAACCTGCAGACAGACAGACAGACAGAGAGATAGACAGGAGTGTTTGCGCTTTCTCTCCATCTCTTACTTTGCGTTTAGTCTCTACCCTTCATGAAGCATCCTTAGCTCCTGTCATTCCTGCTGCAGCTCCTCATTATAGCCTCACTTTATTCAAGGTGTATTCAAGCGATAATTCACAACAATGCCCTGGTAAGGTAATGCGCGTTAGGCACACCAGTCTGGCTGTCCCCTCCATTATGTAATGAATGGATGTACAGAGAACGCGTAAATGATATCTGTTAAAATCCCAAATAATCCAGCAGAAGATCCCAGCTGGAATGTATCTGGATCCACATAAACAGCCTAGTCAGTAACAAACACATGCACACATACCAAACAACATGCACGTTCACACCCACCACCAATCTATCAGCCTAATTATCACTGAGTTCATAGTGAGACAAACTCACTTAGTCAGCAGAATATCCACCAACCCTAAGTTATCACTACAGCACTGGATACACAGAACTCTCATGCAGACACTATATAGAATGTGTGAATATGCACGTGCACATTACAGCGATCCCTTTACTGTGGTTCAATAATTGCTGCATAGATTATTTAGAGAAGAGACTCTTCCTAGGAGTGGCACAACACTTGTGCAAATAATTATACAGCATGAAAGGGAAGCACGCAAGGAGCTCATCCCAATTAAATACAAAGGAATTGTCAAAATAATAACAGTTATAATCACACAAACAACCAAACGACCGTTCTTCAGTTTAGGGGTGCAGCTAAAACCTGCCAATTATTTTTGTGATTAATTGTTTGGTCAGACGGAAAGACTCTACAGTGACACTAGTGTATTATATTGATTTCACATATCAATAGTAATCAGTGGACATATGGAAGCCAAACAGCAAACACTCCTATCGACTATGGATTGTAAATAATCAAATTGAAATTCTTCATTAAAATAGTTAAAATGGATAGCAAAGCTGAAAGAACCAACACGACCATATGTAGGTTGTTTGTCTCTACACTGGGATACAGTGTAGAGAGTGTACAGCAGGCGTACCGGACCTTCATCGTCATGTTGAATCGACACTGTAGGTACAACATAGCTACGTACCCAACGCTGTAACCTGACATGCACCTCCATAGAAATGCAACTACACATTGAAGCGACGCAAGTCGCAGCAGCTGTGATTGGTCAGCTTGGTAGTGTGTGTCCACTGCTGTTTCTCTGAGATTATCCCAAAGTGCTGTATCTACATTTTTCACTCTGCCTTTGTGAGACAGTGTGCTATTTAGAACAAACAACTTAAGGGCTGAACAGATGAATAAAAAGGCAAGAACATACAACTCAGTGTGACAAATTCTTATACATTAATTGGCGCTAAATGCAACACAAAGTTTACATTAACTAAACGCAAAAAAATTATCCTAAAATTGTTATAAATAAATAAAAACCATTACCACTTTTGACTGGAGCTAAATCCAATTTACTCTCTCTGTTCGGCCTTAATTCCTCATTGTGTGTTATTCACTTTCAAGAAACAAAACAACAAAAAACAGGTAATTTTTTTTGCCATTTTGCTTTAAAAATGACTTACAAGACTAATCAACAACCAGAATTAGTGATGGTTAGTTTTTTTCATTTCCATCTCTTTGTGCAGCCAGGAGATCATTTGGCAGGGCTGTCTCTGAGGAAAAACTGTCTATGTTGACTCCCCTGTGGAATTTCTTAGAGCCAAGTGAATTTATCTATTTATTTTTTGCCAGGATGATTTTTCTAATTTTTTTTTTCATCTGTGGAAACAAAAATTACCTGGAAGAAAGCATGAATGCTTTTTTTGGGCTCGTACAGAGGTTGAAATGAGTGTTATAAAACGGGCTCAGTGCTTGTTTTCACAGATGAAAAGAAAAAAAAACTCAGAAATATGATCCTGGTTTAAAAATTAAAAAAAAAAATAAAATAAAATAATAATTGTTGCCTCTCAGGGCTTCCATGGGGAACCCCAATAACTTAAATGAAAATCCCCAATACCCAACAGCCAATACAGGCTTCATGCTTTTACCCAATATATCTCTCAATATATTTAGAGCTCCAAGTGAATCAGCCCCATTCTGTAGCTAGTGTTAGGTGATTCCTTCTTACACAGATCAACATCTGTGACATGAAATATAACTATCTGGACTTTTTTGACAAAAGATGAGTAAGCCTTGGGCAAAACTGACTCAACCACCTTTTATTCAACTAAACAGAAAATCTCTTATGATGAAATCTGGGCAGTGATAGAACAAACCTGCCTATGTGAAGGTCAGCTTTAATATAGGCCGCAGTGCCTTCACATCTTCAGATATAGAGCTCTAAGTATAAACGAATGTGACTCCATGAAAGGATAAATCTCTTTGTCTGAGTCTCCATAAATTCCAGGGTTGCACTTTAGTTACCATTTTAGGAGTGTGCTCTAATATTTCATTATTATTGCCTGTACATTCAAACTTCCACAGACCCTTGTTCTGTAACTCAGAACCATCATCACAATCGCAAAACTGTCTGAGTCTTAAAATATGACTTTATGGTTAAAGTCTGCCAACATCCAATAAAGAAAAGTATTCCAGATAATACAGCTTGGGGTACATTTTATGGATTCGTATTTAGAATTCAAATAAGTGTGGGATTCCATCAAAATCTTTTGAGTTATTATTCCTTATAAAAAAGTACTTCATCTATAGTTTGTAACTCGCTAGCTGCAATATGCAACTCAGTTTTTTTTAAGTTATTACATAACTGCACACTAATAGCATCATAACCTCATAGTTTTGTGAAACTTGAGTCCAGTCAAGTGTCAATGTTGTTGTCACAGCAGTTAATTCACCAGAAAGTATTCAAATAATGTATTCAAGTAAACAACATTACAAAATAGAGCTACTCCATCCCATTCAATGTCCTGCATTAAAGGTTTTATTTCAGTAACAGGGAGTAAGTGACTACTCAAAAGTAAAATGAGTCCTGCATGCAGAATGGCCCCTCCCAAAATTCAGCCTACTGGATTACATTTACTGATGCATTAACATGTAAGCAGCATTTTAATGTTGCAGTTGGTCAAGATGGAGCAAATATTACTTTTGTAAAGAAACATTGTCTCATTAACTTATATGGTCTGTCAGTGGTCAGAAGTACACCTTGCTCTGATCCTTCAGAGGAAATTTACAAGCTCATCCATGTAAATATTTTAGCAAATCCATTCTGGGTGAATGGTTTTACATTTCTACAGGGAAGTCATCACATTTAGATGTAATGAGAATTACTTACCTCTTTACTGGAGATGTTAAACGTGTTGGACTTTCTTTCTGGTGTCCTTTACCTTTTACTTTAGTTCCTCCTGGGCTCTTTTTTTCATATTCCTCCTCTTCTTGAGGCAGTGATGAGGCGGTCTATGAATATGCAATGCTATAGGCTCATCTTGGTTTTCTGGATGCCATAGGCTTGTGTGTTATTTCCTGTACAGCTGTTCCCCACTGGCAACACACTCAGAGTTTGGCTGACTGATTTCTTCACTGTTTACACTAACAAAATTAACTCAGTAAATGCTTATTTAGTATTGTGCACCACTTATGAGTAATGTTTGTATTTTTTATGCAGAAGAAGGTTTCCCCTTGAATATTTTAATCAAAAATGTCCATGAATTAGCCCAGAGACCCTGCATATTTTATTATGGAGTAATTTATGGTGTGGCTTAAATAGGTTGTATACAAATCCAGTCCCTTTAATCTATTCATATTAGCACAGTAGATCCTAATGCAGTTAGCTACAAAAGCTAGACCCAGATTGGCATTTAACTCTAATTTTAGCATTGTCACTACAGACCTCATCATACTTCATAACTTACCTAATAGTTTTATCTATTTATCCATCTATCTATCTATCAATTTTTTGAGTTGCAGTGGTAACATGGTGAATAAAATATCCTGTTCCCCCACAGGTTCCTCCAACATCATTTCCTCTTTAGTCTCCTCAAGTACACTGAGGTCCACTGGGACATTTAATCCTCCCTGCATTTCCCAGATCTATCCCAGGGTCTCCTCCCAGTCAGTTACGCCCAGAAAATCTGCATGAGGAAGTGACCATGAGGTATCTGTATCGTCCACACTTCCCCTGGCTCTTTTCAGTGCAAAAGAACAATGGCTCAGTAACGAAATCCACCCCAAGCCCCAACCTTAAAACATCCAGAAGAAGTGGTCAAACTGGTGTGACTTTGACAAACTCAGTTTGACAAAGGCAGTTATATTGGAACACACTCTAATACACATAAATGCTGTGCACAAACTTGCACATATTCACCAGCACAGGAAGAAATACTTGAGGAGAAAATAATAAAGGGAAGAAATAGCCGTGAAAAGCTAAAAGGAAAACACCTTGCAGCTTGAAAGGCCCCAGAGATCAATAAAACTGCTGATGTCTTAACACAAGGTTAGATAGATATACAAGAGGCTTGTGTGTCTCTCACATTCAGTCTTTATCATTTCTCTATCTTATTCTCCCCCTCTCACACGCACACACACACACACGCACACACACACACACACACACACACACACACACACACACACACATACACACAGAAGTGATGAAGGCCCGTGTTTGACACGGGTGATGTAAGTGTGCTGAAACTGAGCATGAAGGTCAGAGGGATGCTGGGAGAGCCTGTGTTACTGAAGTGACAGGAGAGAAATCTCCTCCTTCTTCCTTTCTTTCTTTCTTTTACTTTCTTTCTTTCTTTTTTGCTCCTTTCTTTCTTTTTTCCCAAAAACACACACACACGTGCTGATGGATGCTGTTTGAGTTGGAGTGGAAGTATCCTGTTGTTTTCTACTAAGCACTTTCTGTTCAGCACTCATTGCCAAGAGTAATGGTCAGTGAAGAGCCCCACTGCTCTGTGTGTGTGTGTGTGTGTGTGTGTGTGTGTGTGTGTGTGTGTGTGTGTGTATGTATGTGACAGAGAGAGGGAGACTACTTGATTCCAAAATCTTTGTTGTATTTCACACAGGATTTACATTCTTATTGGGTTCTTTATGCTTGACCACTCATCTCTGCAGCTCCACACACTGAACATTTGCATGTATGTTCTCTGCCAAAAAGGATTTGTCCACTCGACCATATGGCAGCTGGCCCAATGTAAAGAATGCATTCCCACTTCATCCACTAAGTCTTGAACGATTAGTGAGCTGGCACTGGAAAGAAGCTGTTTAGATCCACCTATGTCACAAGATGTCCCTGTACTTTTATGTACTTTTGTTCTGGGACTGTTTGTTGTGGTTTGGGCTAGTTCCAGTAAAAGAAACTCTTAAAGCTGCAGTGAACAGCATTTTTTTGTGACAATAGTTTTCCTTTCACAGCGTGACAATACCCTCGACCACAAATCCAGGTCTTTAAAGAAATGATTTTCTGAGTTTGGTGTGGAAGAACTCGACTGGCCCACACAGAGTTGTGACTTCAGTTGCATCCAGCGCCTTTGGAAAGAATTGGAAAGTCCTGTGTGAGCCATAGCTTTACCTCATATGCTTTTGTATCTGGATGCAAGCAAATCTCTGCAGCTAGGTTCAAAAATCTTGTGGAAAATCTTCCACTCTGCTAACAATTAGAGTATGGATATGGTTATTGTTGATAGATGACAGTCGTTGAACTCTTCACATTCCACAGTCAGGGCAACAGGCTGTTTTATTATGTTTCCTGACTCTTTAGCAGCCCATTGCACTACTATGTTCACTAGCTAGGTGCTGAAGCTAAGTGCTTTAGTCTGACATTTGGTGCAGGGCAGGTGTGTTTATCACAGCTTTTTTTTTACTGAAAACACGTACCTTCCATAATACTGTGGGGAATTGCAGAGTCAGGTGATAATTCTCTGTGCGTTTGTCACTACAAGTGACCTCTTCCACATTATACATAATCATTTGATCCATTGTTCAGGCAGATTTTTTGTTAATGTGGCTTTAAACAGGTCAACAAAACAAGAATTTGTTTACTTTAGGAACACTGCACAGTCCTGAAGCTTGTTGCAGGATTGTGCAGAGTTGCAGCAGACAGCAGCACTGCATTATACATTTTCAACTACACACTTTGATATGCAGGTGTTTTCCTGTGTGTTGCACTTTGCATGACTTTGTGTATTCAATATGTAGAATATGTAATAAGACACACACGCTTAATGCCCACAAACACAGTGGGATCTGCCACACCCCACCACATACACACATGGTGATGATCACCCCAAAGTCAGCAGTTTTCTGCCTCTTCCAGAACAACAAGTGGTGCAGCGTAGGAACTGTAGGTCTGAAAGGTTTAGCAGCGTCTTAAGATACAAGCCAAAGCTTCCCACAGAGAGGCCTAGTCAGCCTTTCAGCCAACCTTCTCTGCCTCACAGTAAACTGACATCAAGCAGCCCCTGCAGTGCTGAACACGGGACAGGAGAGAGATATAAACATGGCACGGGACAGCCAGTCTGACACAAAGCACCACACCTAACTGTAGCTCAGCAGAGGGGAGAGACAGGCTGGAGCACGGCCCCCAGTACATGTATGCGTCTGTGTGTGTGTGTGTGTGAGCGTGTGTGTGCTTGTAAGTATGCGTCTTTGTGTGTGTCTTGTTTACAGAGCTTTTCTGTCATATGTCTTCATCTCCACTTTCTATCCCCTCACTGTTCTTCAGCTCTGTGGCTAAGCCAGCATGAGGCAGAGACACACTGTGCAGGTTTCATCCCTTAGCTTAGAGGTGAGTGTGTGTGTGTGTGTGTGTGTGTGTGTGTGTGTGTGTGTGTGTGTGTGTGTGTGTGTGTGAGTGAGAGAGAGAGAG
>JBBMJY010000020.1:21094168-21109463 GCA_037833715.1 Toxotes lorentzi | reverse complement strand
TGTGTGTGTGTGTGTGTGTGTGTGTGTGTGTGTGGGTGAGAGAGAGAGAGAGGGAGAGGGGAAAAAAGGGAGAGAGAGAACAATTGTGTGTGTGTGTGTGTGTGTGTGTGTGTGTGTGTGTGTGTGTGTATGTGTGAAACAGACTGTGCTGCCCTCAAAAACGTATGTTTCCTCTGTGAAATTGTGCATTTGTGCCCCTAGATTTGCTCTCATTCGCCCTGTGTGTGCTTTTATATATGTGTGTGTGTGTCTGTGTTTACCTCTGCTGTCTGATCCCAAGCTTATACTCTAGTGAGTGGCAGCCACCACCATTCAGAAGCTCTCTCCTTGGGGCATAATGCATGGAAAAAACAGGCTTAGGGGCACATCAATTCCACAGGCTTATCCGAACGACAGGTGATGTGTGCGAGAGTGTGTGTGTGTGTGTGTGTGCGCGCTTTCTTCAGATGCACTTCCTTACAGTGCTCATGTTTCTAGACAGAGCGATACTGAAATATGGTGGGGGGTGGGGGTGGAGGGGGAGTGTTCTTTGTCACATGTTAAATACTGTCATAATGAGCGTATTGAACCAAATGTCAAATAAAAGCAGGGGGATTTAAGGGGATTGAAGCCTTTGTTAAACAAGCGTTCATATTGTTTCCCCGCATCTGACAACTGAGACAAAGTGTTAAATACAAATGGATTTTCATATCCCCAAATAAATATCACAGAGTCATGAATATACGTGATGATGATATCAGATAGAATTTGCTTTATTTAACTTGTTTTTGGTCTCTTCAGACGAATCCTTCGACAGCAGTTATTAAAAGATCGTTTGGACCACTCAGAGATGAGGAATTGTTCTGTCCTTTGGACATTCTATTCTATTAGAGTAAGCAGAACATGAAGAATATAGTATTAATATTTAAGACTTGCTGTTCACATTAGGGAGAAAAATGAAATGACATTTGAGAGGCTTTTGTTTGTTTTGTGATTTTTCTGGAGCCCTTTTAATGTCTCACAAACAAAAATGCTGTCTGTGGAGACTTTGCAAAAGAAAAAAAAACAAGCAAAGGAACAAAATGCCAAAGCATCAGAGTGACATGTTTGAAACATTTCACCTTTTATGTTTCTCTTCTCCAGTATGCTGTCGAATCACTTATATTACATGCAGAGTTTATATATTTTCCCACTATTTTGCAGCTAAATCACATATTACATGCAATGAGATTAGTTCACCTAACTCACTCTTACTGAATTTAAATCTCACAAAGCATTCATTTTGAAGAACATCATCATTATTTCATTTTCCCCGGCAAGTGAACAACACAATTTCGTTTGATTACAAGCCGTGCACTCATGCATTATAAACGACGGAATCGTTTCATTACATTTCAAGTCATTGCAAGGGAATGGCACATGCTAAATCAGTATTCATAAGTCCATATTTCTTGTTTGATGATAATTTCTCATTTCGCCAGATTAAACAGCATATTTTGGATAAAGGGCTCCATAAAGCATTCAGAGTGACTGGCAGAGGAGAAAAGAAAGAGGAGAAAGAGAGAAACTGTAGGAAGGGAGAGGAACTCATGAAGGGCATTTTAAGATATTTGGTTTATGTATTATGAACTCATTCTTTTGGTTCTCAGGAAATTTAATTACACACAGGACAACACTTGTCTAAATGTGTGTGCGTGTACATTTCTGGGAAGCGAAAATTGTGTGTGAGAGCTAAGTGCTCCTCCCTCAGCATCCATGGAGCAGACAGAAGAGAGAGCTCTGTCCAGAATGGCAGTCAGGATGTCGGTTCCCCACGAACGATCAAAGAGCTCTGTGGCTCTGTGCCCCAACCACCAAGGGATTTACTGTCCCCATGATGAGTGGGGAGAGAGAATTAAGAGGATAGGCTAGAGAGAAGAAAGAGGGTGAGATCGAAGAGAAAGAAGGGAAGCAACAGACAAGGGCTATGCAGAAATGAAAGGAGAAGCAAAGGGAAGCAAAGAAACTGAAAGCAGAATGGCTAAGCATGGCTGAAGGAAGCAAGAATGCAAGAATGATAGATGAGAAAAACATGCTGAAAAAAAAGGGACCGAAGGAGACAGATGAAGAGGAAAAGGGGGTAGAGAGAAAGACGAGGAAGGCACCATTAGAGAGAAAATGAATGGAGAACTAAAAACCTCAGGGCTGAAAGCTTCTTAGAAGCTGAAGTGATGATTGCAACTATCGCATTGCCCCTCATCTTCTCTCTCTCCACGTTGCTCTCCTGTTCCAACAATACACTGAGAGCAGAGTTGGATGACTGTGGGGAGACAGGAGAGAAGTGGGCCAAACAGGAGAGGTAGCTGAGGGCCTGAGGCTTCAAAGAGTTCAAGGATTCTCTTCCCTTTGTCTACCCATCTCTTTACTCACTGCTGTTCTTCCCTTTCTAGTCCCTGCTGACCCATCCATCTATTGTTCCTCCTCACTGGGTTTCTGCCACCTTTCATCTCTCTACTCATTTGATTCATAATCAAAACCCTAACGATTAAGCAACAGCAATGAAAAAGTCTGCAGTACCAGAGTTAAATTTTCATATCGTTTGAAATAATCTTGAGCAGAGTGTCAATCTGTCCGAAATCTTATTACCAACTGTGTCATCACTAAGGAATTAAAGGACAAAAACAAGTTTGTGAAAGACTGATGTCCAGATACTCAAGTTGTGTAGCTGTCTCTCTTTATGTCTGTAAAACTGCTTTCCAGTCGCAAGGAATTTTAAGTGGGAGAAAAGAGAAAATGTTAAGTACCTCTCTATCATCCAGTGCTTTTTTAAGACTTGGCTACTTTACTCAAGCCTCGACTGGTTTTTAGATAAGGCTTAGCCACTTGTCCACATCTCCCTTCCTCCACCATTTGAGGATTCCAACTCAAAGAGTAGCCACTAAATCTCTTAGGGTTGTGGCACTGAATACAGAAAAAACAGATTACCACAGTTACTGTTGCCCTCTAGGATCCTAATGCCAACCTTTGCCAAACCAAACCCAATACTTGTCTGGTATTTCTCGTTTTTTTTTTTTTTTTTGGGGTGTGTGAAGATTCTCAGTCATGGTATTTCCAAGAGCGATACAAAGGCAGCTGAACTTGCTTGAGGCTCTTGTATACCTGTATACCTTCTTTTAGAAATACTCTATTTCTTTGGTTCTTCAATAACAATGTGCAGCTAAATTGTTGCGGTAATGACCTCTGCCAATGACTCTGTCTGACCAAAGAGGATAACAACCCTGTCATACAGATGTTAACTGTGTGCACTAAGATGCTCAGAGGGGCCAATAACTCACATTTGCTCTGAAGTTCTCGAGAACCTTTGGAAGGACTGTCCATTTTCACCCAGACACAACCACTTCTGGTAAACAATAGCTTTTACCATTGCACCAGAGAACCAGGAAATAAAAGATATTTATGTCCATTCTTTTCCATTTGACAGCTTATTTGCTATAGATTGATTATTGGCAAAGCCACATTATGCTCATTCATGCTCTGCTGCTTTCTGGCATCTTGGCTGCCTCACTTAAACCCATGGGATCTAAAGAATAAGGTCTTTGCATATGTTAGCACAGTGCCCACAGTTTTCTTTTCTTTTTTTTTTTAAGGGTCTTTTGTTCCCGTTTAGTTTAAGCAATCAAGTGACCTGCCCAAAAGAAATCAATGGACAGAGAGCCAGTCGGAAAGTCCATTCACATCTCCACTAAGATGATGGCTTAATCTATTTTAGATAGCTGACAGTGGAGAGGTAACAGGAAATTGGAGGAATGATATGGTACAAAGGTGCTTGGCTGGACACAAACTGTGGTGATACAGTTCATGGTCAGTGCCATAACCCCTGGGCCACCGAGGCACCCCACCAAATACTTCTTTCCATTGTAATAACACAGTTCTACATATGCTGAAATATGGCACACCAGGCAATAATTTATCATGCCATCATTATTATGCCACCCATTATTGATACCCACTTTTCTTGTGCAGTCATGTGGGGAGCTGGAGACCATCCGACTGCTCACTGGATAAGAGGTAGAGAGATCCTGTTTCCCAATGTTTTTGACATATGACCCCATAGAAAAAGCATTGTCTTGATATGTGATATGAACAATTTATCTAGAGTGATTTTACCTTCTTAGATTTTAATTTGAACAGTTTTGAGACCTGACATGAAACAATCCAATATTTCACAAGATATAAAAGTCCTTGAGAAATGTGAGAAAAGATTAACTTAATTTAAAGTCTCAACAATCACCTTGACACTCCTAAGATTTATCTTGCAACTCCTCTTTGGGAGTTCCAGCCCTCTTGTTGGGAACCATTGTCACGGTGCTGACATACATAGAAAAACAGCCATTCATGTTCATATTCACAAGCACCGACACTTCCGAGCTGCCAGTTTTCCTAACTGTGGGATGAAACTGAGCACTTGAACAAAACTGAAGCAGACCAAGACAAGTCCACACACATGTCAGAAATGCCTATAGACATACAACATGCTTTTGCTGTTCACTTCAAACTAACATGATCTCCTCTCAACAATACACATGCCACAGTATGCATGTCTCCAGGGGCTGTTTGTGATCTCTAGCACCTCCATAGGCGACCTGTCACACACAACATCATAAGCATAATCAGAGAGCTCAAAGCTGGTATATATAAAACAAAACACCCACACCCCCACACCCACTGCACCTTCCAGCAATGTCGATGTGTGACGTCTATTCGCAAACTAAAATATTGCCAACTACACTATTACACTTGCCTAGCGGCAAAACCATACGTACAAGGGAATATGTCCCCATGACAATCATATCTGTACAAATACAATTTCTAAGATAAAATGACAGAGAAACCTCAAATTATATGAAAATTCTCGCTTTATGCTTCACTAGTGTCATGCTGTATGAATATTTACCCAGTATGTTATTATATGCCAGCCTACTGTGTAGGAACCAATGAAACAGGATGGCTATTTCCACAGAAGAAATAACATTCATTTTCATCCAATTCTGCAACGGAGGAAGATGGGCTTTCAATGGAATGTTTTGACCTTGCGGTGTAAATGCTTAACATCCCAAGAATGAAATTGGCACTTCCAAAATGGATTTGGCCTGATGTGCAGAGGCTTATAACAAGTGCCAGCTCTGTAGTATTTAAGAGGGTACTGGCGGAGACACACTGTATGTGTGTGTGCGGGCGTATGTTTTACTCCACACAAAGATGCCAGTGTTTCATTCCTAGCTAAATATTTATAACAGAGAAAGACACTAAGCAAGTCAGACAAACACACGCACACTCAGAGACAGACATGGGGGAGAAAAAGTGAGAGTGAGAGAGAGACAGACAGACAGCGAGAGAGAGAGAGAGAGAGAGAGAGAAGAAGCAGGAAGCTTATTATTTAATGTCCTACTTGGCAGAGGGCTGTCAAAAACCAGGAGAGTGGAGGCTTGCTAGGGACTGACAGAACAAAATCACCATTCGTCTTCTTCTCTTCAAGACATGGACAAGCTTAATGAATTAAGAGCCATCTCAAGCCTCTTCTCTTACTTGTCTAGCTTGTGATGTGCGGGCTTCATATTTGTAGGTTTTAGACCAGTGAGCAGCGACAGCATCATGGCATTAACCCTTGTGTGGTGTTCATATTTTTGTTACTCAGCCAGTGTTCGTGGGTCTGGTGGACCCGCTGCATTTTTGTGTTTTTAATTCGACACAATCAAACAATTTTATGTTAAAATACTCAACAGATGTTTACTTCATCTCAATTAGAAGCAATATAAACAGCATATATGGTCAATATTAGCCCTTTACCTTTGTTAGATCACATTTATGAGTTAAAGTACTACTCGTGTTTTGTTAGTTTTTTAATAAAATGTAATAAATAAAAGAAAATCAATTACAATCAAGATAGTGGAAAAATTTCAAGAGACTTACAAATGAAACAAGGTTTTTCATAACTACTGATTTGTATTTATTTGAACTTCATTAGAAATTCATCCCATTCAGGTCCATTTACACAACACAAGCTGGACACATACACTAACCATGTCAGTCTGGACAACACGTCAGCCCCATTGAACACATTATCATTTCATACTAGCCTATACAACACATGAGGGGCAGACACTTGATGCATGTATATTGTGTTTTCCTGTCCACCTTGGGTCCACACACTCACAGCGCTTCTTTTTGTTGCTGCTGGCCGCAACCTAGAATAATGAAAAGATCTCTGGTTTTTGATTCTCCTGGCCACAGATTCCATCTCTGTGCGGTGTAATCATGAGTACCACATTCTTGCCTTTCTTTGGCACATAGGATACCAGGAACGTGTCGGCCGTGTACACAAACATGGAAGAATTGACAGGCCTGTTCTTTGTAGTCAGCAGTTGGGGTGGGAGCTCAGACTTGTCTTTCCGTATCGTTCACACCATGGTCAGCTTCATCTTTAGGACCTCTGATCCCAGCTTGTGCGAGGTAAAAACTTTGTTGCATGTGATCTTGTGTCCACTGAGTCCCTGAGTCATGTCCAGGACAGCTCTTGATTTTTCTCAGGGGCTCCTCCATCAGGTTTCCCTGTGTAGACTTGTAAGTTCAGCCGCCTGGTTTAACTCAGTTGGTAGAGCACGAGACTCAGTCTCTCAGGGTTGTGGGTTTGAACCCCACTCCGGGCAGCACTGTCTCCCATGGGCCCACCACCCGTGGGAGGTGCCGTAGCATCGTGCATTGTGGTCAGGTCACATGATGAAATGACATGACTTGTAAGTTCAGAGCATATGAGGAAGTGGCATCAAAATATTGTGGACGTTTAGATGGTATATACTGCCTAAATACCTGCTCATCAATGGTGACATTAGGCCAAGGGTTGTAAAACTGGGGGAGGCGGTGCACCTACTTGTCCCACACTGTCCTGATGCTTGGACAGACACACAAAACTCACACACACTAACAGCAGGCCCAGACAGGAAGAGGACATAGTGACGGTACACAGGACCTACAATTTTCACACTTATCTTGTCCAGTGGACCTTTATGTAATATAAATGTGTAGGAGGGGTGTACAATGTGTGGTCATTGAAAATGTGTTCTGATATATGTTCATCACAGAAAATGAGTCAAAACTGAAAACGGGTCCCACAGACCCGAACACCATCAACACAAAGGGCACCATTCTTTCCTTTAGGGCCTCATTACCTGGAATGATCTCTCTATCAAGACTCTAAGCTCTGACTATTTCAGGTGCACGCACACACACACAGACACACACATACACACACACAAAGCCCATTACCTCTAGTGATAGCTCCACTAGCATTCCGAACAATAGCTGCAAAAGGCAAATTAGCAAACAATACGCTGTGCTCCCATAGCCTGAGTGATGAAAACAGTACAAGGCGAGCTAATGCATCTCAGGCAGGCCAGATTCCTGCCTCCGCTCTTATCTTCCCCTAACACGCTATCAGACAAATTAGCAATGGGGTCCACTTAAGAGTGTGTGTGTGTCTGTTTGTGCGTGCCAGTGTGTGTAATCTTGTGTGTGTGTATGTGCATTTAGCAGTGGGGTCCACTCATCGTCTGCCTCCTCTCTTGATGTTATTTATGGCTGTTTAAATGATTTCAGACACCTCTCATTTGTTTAGACAGCTCCAATTGGCTTTCTGTCTGAAGGAAGAAGAGAAGAGGAGGGTGCGGGAGCGCCTGGGCAAGAGGGAGAGACGTGGTGAGACGGAGGAGGAGATATGGGGGAAGGGAGGAGGAAGGCCAGACAAACAAGGACGGGGCATGAGGGATGGTTGAGAACAGTATAGGGTGAGGAGGGAGGAAAAGAGATGGATGAAAGGGGAAGATTTTGGAGGGAAGTGAGACAACAGGAAGAAGGGTAGACAGACAAAATCAAGATAAGGAAAATAGGGTGAGGGAAGGCAAGGAGAGAGGAAATTAGGATGGAGAATTTGCTGGAGAGTTAGTAAGACAGAGGGACGGTGAAGGGAAGTAGAGCAGGTGCAGGTGAGAGGAGAGGGAGCTCCGACTCAGATGGATCCATCTTGTTTTGTCCCACTGAACCAAAAATTACTTTTCAGCGTCTGAATTTTCATGCTTATTGGCGACTTTATACGTTTTTAACACTAAACGAATCTAATGACCCATAACTCTATTTTTGTATTCCAACTGTTAATTCAGTACTTCATAGAAACCCCTTTGGCAGCCATTACAACTTTGAGTCTTCTTGACTAAGTCTCTACAAGCTTTGCTCACCTTGATTTTGCCAGTTTATCCCATTCTTCCTGGAAGAGCCTCTCAAGCTCCATCAGATTGGATGAGAGGCATCTGTGAACTGCCATCTTCAGGTCTCTCCACAGATGCTCTACGGGGTTTAAGTCTGGGTTTCAGCTGGGCCACTCAGGGACAGTCAGGGACTTCTCACTCCAGCATTTTCTTGGCTCTTGGTTCTTGGCTTCAGGTTATTGCCTTGCTAAAAAGTGAACCGCCACCCTAGTCTCAGGTCACGTGTGCTCTCGAGCAGGTTTTGTTCAAGGACCTCTCTGTATTTGGATGCATTCATTCTTCCCTCAGCTCTGACCAGTCTCCCTGTCCACGCCTCTGAGAGGAACCCTCACAGCATGATGCCACTGTAGGGATGGTGTTAGCCAGGTGAAGAGTTGTGCTTGGAGTTCTGCCCAAAGTTTTTTTTGTCTCATCAGACCAGAGAATGTTTTTCCTCATGCTTTCAGAGTCTTTTAAATTCCATTTGGCAAACACCAAACATGCTGCCATGTGCCTTTTACTCAGAGTGGCTTCCATCTATCCACTCTACCATAAAGGCCTGATTGATGGAGTGCTGCTGAGGGCTTCATCCCCCCACCCCCACAGTGTTGACAAGACTCTATGAAAGTGCATTTACCAAAATGATGAACTATTGCTTTAAGCTAAGTACTGAAAGAAGGTGTGCAACATGATTATCTAATTAAAAAAAAACATGTTTCACTGCCTTGTTAAGCATTTGTCCAGGTTAACTCTCCATTGTTTTCCAAGTGTTGGGAAGTATGCTATTAGAATAGCTACATTTCCCAGGATTGTTTGTTGTAGATATTTTTAAAATATAATATAACATTCTCTGTAATGAACTTCTGTAGTTTTTTTTCACTACCAAGATAACTAGACCAAATAGATGGATATTATGGAGCAGGGCCGGTGTGTACTTTGGTGCAATGGACCTGTCTCAGCACTGGAAAGCTGGTTAACTGGGCGAGAGCTGGTCTAGTGCATCTGCTCCATTCTGTACGTAATTAACATAAAGTAACGTAAAAAAAAAAAGAAAAATATTATTTTATTTGTAAATTAATTGATATTGAAACATATGTATGTATATGCATATATTTATTCCATTCTTGTATGGCCTGCAACTGCACATCATTATCCTGGTGTTACCATATATTCAGTCAAAACACTCTGGTCTGTGAAACACAGCATCAGATGGATGTACAAGGCAGAACCTTAGGCAGAGGGTTCGGCATTTAGTTGTTATGGTGAAGGTTAGAGGAGTGAATGATGCCACTGGGTGTCCTCACAACTGTAGTAAGACTATGTGTGTGTAGACGGAGAGCTTGCGGGATGGAGAACAATCTCTGCTTTGGTTCTTAAAACACAACTCTACACACAATCAGACTAGACATATTCACATGTAGCCACACACTCTCACATGCTCAATTAAATTTGAATGTTTATGATGTAATTTCTCCTTTATAGTGCCATGGTAGTATGGTCTCATGGCACTCTGATGTTAATTGCCACTGAGTCTCGCTGCGGTTGTTGCTGTTTGTTGTTTCTGACAAGTTTGGGTTGTTGAGCTACGTAAGCAATGTTGTAAACACAGGGTGAGTTCACAGGCCAAGCACAGCCTGGAGTCTTTCAGCAGCACATTCTCAAGGAAATGGAAATGAGGCTGGCTGTAGACTGACGTTCCTTTGAAGAACAATGTATCCATGCATATTACAATTTACACATGTAGAATATGACTATGATAAAAACAAGATGGTAATGTGAATATAAATATAGTGCCATGCTTTACATTTAGACTGCAAGAGAAAATCTACAAAGCAGGGTCATGGAAAGATACATACTGCATCCCATTATTAAAATACAGCAAAATGATACTTTTCATTAGTGTTTCAAATGAAGTTAATTTACTGACGTTGCATTTCATTTTGACTGTATTTATCCTAGTGAGGAGTTGTTAAGTCAGTGGCTTTCCCAGTGAGGCAATGGAAATGAGTATTCCTCACAGATACGATGCATCTTCTGGTGAAAGGAAACCAGAACACCCAGAGGAAAGCCAAAAAATTCAGCGAACATGCACACTCCACAAGGCCACTCCTTTACTATTAGGCATTAGGGGTTACAGTTGAACGTTATTAATTATTTAACAGCTTCATGAGATCTTGAGGGATGAGCCAAGTGTATACCAACCCCCCTCTGATTCATGTTGAGACATTATCAGCCTCTGTTGTGGATTAGCTCAGAACAGATAATCCCATGGCCACTTACCAAAGATTAAGGTTTGGGGTGCTATGTTCCTAGAATCAAGTTTCTCCTTTTGTTGGCCCACATTCTATTTACTACTCTAACAAGGACAAGAAGCCATAGCTCTATAAAAACCACAGCTAGTGGCCTCCCTGCAGGAGCAAAAGTAATGAAGATAGGAATGATAATATGATACAATACCATCTGTACTCATGTTTGGTTAAAATCATTAAACGAGGCAATGACTACTGTTATTGTTGACATTCATAGTGTTCATTCAGGTATAAAATTTGAAAAAAAAACTAGCTACATACTACAAGGGTGATGCAGGCCATATTTTCCATTTAATAATTATCATCACATGCCATGAAAAGGCCAGAAGCAGCAATGAACTGATGTCATCATGTGTTGCGTTGCGTTGCAGTGTATAGTTCAAGTCTGATACATCTTATTCCTCTGGGACACAGGTCTCTATGGTTTGAAACAGCATATTGTTTCCACCATAACTGTAATTAAAATAACTCTTCTTGTAACAGCGAAAAACTATTCTTGTCTTTACAAGATCTTTTTATGTTATGAGATCATTTCTTCTGCTTTAATAAGAAATTTTCCTTGTTTTTTCACTTTATCTTTTTTCATAAAACCAATAAATCTCATCTCATTTCATTTTTTTGTCATGGTAGCAGCAATGCACTGCTATAACTGTCCTCCAGAATATATCAAGAACACGTCCGTGAGCCACACCATTGCACTGGGTGACAATGCTTTCTTGTGTGATATCTTCCACTGGGGAAACCTGCACCCTCCTTGCTTGGTTTGAGCAGTTCATATTTCTTTCAGTCGTGAAGACTCCCAGCAATATCCTCTGAAAACAGCAGAGATGCTCACGTAATGTTTGTACAAGCACAAACACAGTACAGGTTTGTTTCTTTCATCCAGGGTCTGACTAAGGCCAGGTCGTTTGGGAAGACCGTACATGCTGCTCTTTGCCTTTTTCTCTCTGCTGACCATTACACCTGTCTCTATTGTCTAGTTCCTCACTTATTATACTAATTTAATCTTTCTTTGACATTGTCTTAGAGGCATTAAACAAATAGTCTTGCATTGTATGTAATTAATGTTATGATGTTATTCCAGTGCTAGTGAACTCAAAGGAATACTTTCTTCTCTCACCGACAACAGCAGCAACCACATCAAAAGAACACACCAGCTAGCGAGCGATGCACTAATTATTAATACAGTGAGACAGGTTTAAAATTCATGCATATCTGGAGCACTGACCTCTGCTGACATGTAGATTTGTCTTTGTGATGTATCTGCTGTGACTACAGCTTGGGAAAGCAATAAGCGGCACAGTTAAAAAAGTAAGAGGGGATTTAGATGTAGTGGTGGTGAGTTCGTCAATGATAAATGGGTTAAACAGATGCTTTCCTTTGAAGGTAAATGAATAAAAACTAGGGGAAATGTGTAACTAGGTCAAAGTGGAAAAGGACTTAGCTTCATGACAAAAATGCATTAAAAAAGGGAGAACAGGGATAATAATATGAATGTAGGAAATATGGAGTAAATGGAGAATACAGTACACACACTTGTATATACATATTTATATATAGTAATTGTCCCTTTTCTGTATATACCATTAAAAATGGTTTTAATGTTGTGGCTGACGAGTGTAAATTCTAAGATGTTAAATTAAATAAAATTGAGGTTAATGTTTATTTTTATTTGCTGGTCCATATAAAGATCTGTAATGTGCTGTTTGAGTGTGAAGCAGTCTGAGCAGTCCACAGGTGATAATCATACTCTACACTGACAATGCAGAAGGTTAATAAGCAGTTTGAGTCACAGGCAGGCCACCCTTTGATATGTTCATCCTGCTGTTGAGAGGGTATACGGAACAAATGAAGGACAAAATTTCAGGAATGCCATCGTGCCCTGACCCATCCCACTGCTTCAGCAATCAATTCTGCTGTAATTACCAACAACGGCATCTGTCAGAGATCTGTATCTTATCTGACGAGTCGATTTGATAATGGTGTTTATCGGTGGAAATAGCTGGTGAGACCTGTACTACGTCTGAGATACACAAGGGCGTTCGAGGTCAGGATTCCACAAGAACAGTAGCTTATCAGAGTAACTACTGTTAGATGGAAAACCAACAATATTGGACAAAGTTTTTGTAGCAAATGCTTTACCCTCCACACTTCACCGAAATAAGCTCACAGTATACTGGCACCATATGGCACCTGTATGTTTGTATTGCATCTGTATACCTCTAACCTGGAGATTGTCCTACCAAGAGAAACTACAGCTTCAGTCATTTCAGGAACTAACTTAACTTACACAAGCAACCTTCTCGATCTGCTTATTGTCAGTAATGCTTTTTGAAAGTTATGACCACAGTTGTTCCTCAACCAATATTTTCATAATAACATGTAATGTGAAAACGGTCACTCAGCAGTGTGCCCACAGATCATCGGCACTAAACTCTCAGCTATACAGAGCTTTGACTTTTTCACTTATTTTCCTCTTTTCTATTTCTCTAACTTTATGCTAAAACATGCCTTTATCCCCTTTTTATATTTTTTTTTCTTGAAAAAGAAGTTTAGAAGTTTAGTTTGTGTACCTTTGTTTGTCTGTGTGTGTTTGACCAGACAATGCTCACGAGAGAACAACACTGGCACAACACTCTTTCCTGGGCAGATGTGTGTGTCATTGGTAAACCCAGGCCATCTTGCCACCAAATTAAAGATGCTATAATCGATGTACCAAGCAATCTAAACATTGATGGAATGGCATCCCTTGTGTTTGACATAAAGATACAATGTTCAGATGACACCTGGACATCTGGACATGAGTGCCATCAATGCAGCCCATGATGCCAGGGTTTGCTTGAGGCCTGTAGGCCACCACAGAAGGTGGTGGCTCAGTGCCAGTGGCACGTTGCACGTAGCCTGACAGGTGGAGGACTTGCCCCCAAAACTGTTTTGGAAGGCTCTGTTTGTGTAAAAAGTGGTGACAAGGCTGCTTTGTGGTCCGACATGAACTGCAAGTCTGATGACAGCTCTTCAGACAGAGTTCAGATAGATCTCTCTTACAGAATCGAACCATCTATAGATTACATATAAATCTATAGATATAGATTTTTTACTTTGACACCCACTCCTGACTTAGGCTGGACTTACTTACCTGTACAGGTTCCTGGAAGTGCACATAAACAATAAACTGGACTGGAGAGACAACATCGAGGCCCTTTATAGAAGAGGACTGGTTAGTTAGGCTAAGTTAGTTAGCCATACAATCTATCCATCTATTCCCTGTACCCTCTCATCCTGTGCACAGTCTAGATTTTGTCCCAGCCCAGCATGCACTTGGTAAATCCTAAACAGGGTTATCACAGGGCTAACACACAGAAAGTACATCGACAAACACATTCACATCTAAGAGCAAATTAGAGTTCACCAGTCCTGCATGTGTTGGGACTGTGGGAGGAATCGAGAGCACCTCAACGCTGGAGGCTTTAAACCCCAGCACCTTTATTTTTGCCATGTGGAGACAGTGTTAACCGCTGCAGCAGTTAACCGCCCCCAACCCTACACTGAAAGTGGTGTTTAATACAGAGGCTAAATAAAAATAAATTAACAATCATCATCTCTCTGCTGTTCATCTAAAAATTATCTTGTGTCTTTATTCCAACTGAAAGAACTTGTAAACAAAACTATGATATTATGTACCCTCTCACTGTGTGCCCTTTGACGAGCATTTCAACAAAAAGGAGCCAGTAACAGACATCTACAATTATTGCCCGTCTGGCTCAACAGTCTGGCAAAAATGCAAATAGCATTTTTCAGTAATAGCGTAATACTGATTCTTATAGATGCAAGACTGAGTATTTCCATTTTTTTTTTTTTTACTTTTATGTCTCTGTATTTCAGAGGAAAATATTTTACTTTTCACACCACTACTTAAGACTTGCTACTACTGCTTTAGTGTAATTGGAGAGAATAAGGTTTTAAATGCAAAATATACAGATAGTTGTGTGTTATTTGAAAAAAAGTTGTGTGTTATTTTCTATACAAGTCTTCTGCAACTGCTCTCACAGGCTTATTCCACTCAACTCCCCATACAAATCACACACATCACAATACAACAGTACAGTTTTACCCAAAATTACATATCTGATTTTAATCTAGCCAGAATCATATAGAGTAGTTACACCATTACAAGAATAAATTTACTTCTTACAAGTTGCAGGTATGAGTGTATACTCTTAACACAGACAGCTCAGAGGGAAATGGTGCACTATATACATATACACTATGCATTTCTGCCTGCCATGCAACTGTTAGCTAACCTGAGTTTTAAATAAAAAGAAAAGTAAAAAATAATGACTGACAAGAGGAAGATGTAGATACACAATCTCTGTTTGTTCACAGAGAACGTGATAGTTAAAGTTGCAGCTGTTCACTGAGAAAATTAACCCCTCCTTGTAGGTGCAGCATCACTCATTTGTTTGTGTGACATTCTTAAAGTTAAAATATTCAGTTTTGAACATACATGGATGTGCCCATGGCCCATGCCATTACAATCTGGTGAGATATTAAAAATATAAATAGTTTGGTATTTCAGTGTTAACCCATTTGAGACTCCATCAAAGGATTAAAAGAATATTCTCATTTTATGCCAAAATTTACAAAAACCACTGTGAACCTCACACACACACACACACACACACACACACACACACACACACACACACACACACACACACACACACACACACA
>JBBMJY010000020.1:21078710-21093527 GCA_037833715.1 Toxotes lorentzi | reverse complement strand
TCCAACTTCATATTGAGATCTGATGTATCTAATGTGTTTCTTTAAAGTGCTCCTTTAATTTTTGTGAGCAGTGTACATTGATAGCTTATTGCTAGTCACATGCAGCTCAATAATTTTAACATATGAAGTCTGATAATAATTATATGTTTTGGGCAGTAACAAATGGCAAGGCATAACAGTATGCTAATTCCCTTTAGTTTCTTTTTGACTAATTATTGATCAGTGACATTTTCAGCAAACTGGGCAGACAGTATATATTTGTCTGTACTGTAAGAATGCCACAAATGGGATCATAATTCTTCGGTATTTGTGTCTTTAAGCTACAGCTGGGTGTGTCTCACAAGGTTAAATAGAAGTGTGGTAATAAGATTTAAAACACAACACATTGAGTCCCCTGTTTATTTTCATCAGTTTCGTCTTCTCAAGTCAATGTCAAGTGGAATGATAAGATGACAGGGCTGCCAGGTCAAGGAAAATGTTGCCCAGGAGCCTCAGAAAACACACATATGGCCTAAAAACAAAAGGACAGGAAAGTGGAGGAGGTTAAAAACTTTGTAAGCAATAACAGCTGCAGAACAGGTGTTAAGTGATTTCCCTGTTTTCCAATAAAACTGTAAATAATTAAAACACCGTGAAAAAACATGGAGAACAAAATGTGAAAGGAAAAATGAAAAATTTCAAAATGTGGAGCAGAAATGATTCATTTCAGGATTTGTTAACTACCTAAAATTGTTGCAGCAACATTAAAAAGGATGGTCTCTAGTTGAATCTAAAAATGGCAGAGGATAAATATAGTGCACTATGTAGTAAAAGGGAATATTGTGCACAACAGACACCACTGGTGCAGCTACGGTTGAGTCAAACCTGTTCCCCCTAAGCCAGAGAAACACTACACACTCACACAAAAAAAACCATCCCCACATCAAACGTGCAACACACAGGGCATGCCCATATGCTAGGCTAAACTAACGGCTAGCTCTGCACTTTGAGAGTGGTATCAATCTTCTGATCTAATTCTTAACAAAAAAAAACAAGTAAGGCTATTTTCCAAAACATTGATTCTGAGTACATACTTCTGTGTTTAAATACACTTTTACACCTGAACATGATCATCATCTTTGATCAAAATGTGTTCAGTAATATCAGCGTGAACAGAAGCATTGGAAACTAAAAGCACTGTGGGGTCATTTAATTTTTTTTTTTTTTTGTCAGCAATTGTTAATATTGTTAATATCCAACCATATCTTTTGCTAAATAGCCTGCAGAGCTGCTGGTTTGATTGCACTGCTTTGCATCCCTCTAACAAAATTCCATTGTAAATCCCATGAAAAAAAAACACAAAGACAAAAAACAGCACTTCTCTATTTCTGACAGTCTGACTCTCCAAAGAATGAACACTTTTATTTATCCTTCATATCCATCTAGGCATCACATCTCTCGTTCTATTCAACCTTCCCTGACCTGATTTGTTTGGGTCCTTCATCATTTCCCCACTCTTCTTGTTCTTTCTCCCACACTCTGATTTCTTTTTTTTTCCCTTCTGCTTGTGTGGAGGGCTTGTGAACAGACATCACTGACAATGAGAGCCAATTCACTGTCAAGAAGGTCTGTGTTATGTGTGTTTATGTGCGTGTGGGAGTGTGTGTGTGCATGTTTCTGTAAAGAGTAATGCAAGGTTAGAGGGAGAAAATATTTGCATATTTGCCATCGAGTTTTATACAATTGCTGGTCATTCAACAATCTTTGAAACAGAGAATGGCAGACAGAAAGAGAGAGGAGACTGAGCGAGGACTGTGAGTGGAAAAGGGATTACTTATTCTGGTTTTGATGTTGAGGTCAAGTTTATTTACAAGGAAATCAGTGAAGATAAAGACACCTGAAATTCAAGCTAGATTAAAGTCCTGTGCAAACAGACCATGCATAAAAGATGATTGCTTCAAGACACCCACATGCTCTCACACAAACATAATTTTAATCAGCCAAATATCAAGGTCTTTATACTCTATTCCATGGTTACCAATCCCTCCACCACCAGCTATGGAGTGAAATTAATGTGTATCTTGAGATTTTCTCAAAAGTAAGGATCATTCATTTCTTCATTACACTATAATCCATAAACCTTATTGTAATAATTACTCTATAACATATGACACATCCCACATTTCTTCTCTGTTTATACTTTAAACCTTCAGGGTTTCATGGTGTCGCCTTGTAATTTTGATTTCGTAATGCAAAGAGTGATTATTGCTTATTTACTGGGAAAATCAATCATTGTTCTTCAAATTCCAAATGTTTAATTTGATCTAACCATTGCCAGCAGTTTCTTTGTCAATGGTAAAAAAAAATATGTGAGTCTTTTTAGGGATGATACCAATCAGTTATCACACTGATTAGTTGGATTTTAGATGTTTGAGTTTTGTAAGTTTTAGTCTGCAAACACTAAAGGCATTTTAGTTTACTTTTCATCAGCAAAAACTCTAGTCTAATTTTTGCCTTTTTAATTATTATGTCTTATAATTTCTTGATACTACAGCTGTAACCATCTTTGTTGTGCACAGCTATGAGACAATAACTCCTTGCTCACTTACCATCATTCCTGCTCACCCAGCAGTACTGCTCTGGACCTGTTCTCTCCATTGCAGAGCAGCGAATCATTCAGAAGCCGTGTTCACTCCCTTGGTGACTGTTCACTGGGTTTAGCTTAAGAGGAGACACTAAAACATAGACAAAGCGATAAGAATTCTTTAATAAACATTCAGAAGAAGACTTCGATGGTGAACTGCTGATAGAACTTTCCCTCCTACCAACAACAACAAGCAAAATTCCCTTGTAGTTGTTGGGATACTCATGTTATTCTTAATGTTGCACTTCAAAATATTTTTATCAGTGATCTACATTTGAAGCATTGCTTGTGTTTAGATCTGCGTGTACTGGTTTTCACTTTCAATGGGGCCATTATTGTAGCAAAACCATTTACAAATGAGAATGGTGAGTTGTGTAACTGTATCTCAATCCATGTGCGTAATCACATTTGTAAATGTCCCAAAAAAAATTTCAAGTCCATATTTAGATTTGCAAGTGTGTTGGGATCTGTATGAGGAATGATTGAGAAGTTTGTGAGTGGCCTGAGGTAGCAGGCAATGAGTTACAGCTCTTGTTACATGCATGTGCAGTTCAAACTCTTTGAACCACATAAAGTTTGAAGTCAATAACTTTTGTGGTATTTTGTCAGCACAAATCAGCAAGGTCAGCATAAGTCAGCACTGTCTGAGAAAATGGACAACATCGGCCTTTGTGCAGTCATCCGTTCGGTCCTTGGTCTCAAGGGCTTATCACCCAGGGAGGTCCTTGGCCTGATGAGACCTGATTTGGCACCCTAAGACTGCTACCTCTTCCCTGAGCTGAACAAAGAGCTCAGTACCACTTTGACAGTGATGATGACAACATCACTGCTGTGGGCCACTTTCTGGAGGTCCAAGACACAGACTTCTACAAAGAATGAATCTGTATGCTCCATGACCGCTGGACTAGGTGTGTAAATGTAGAAGGGGACTATGCTGAAAAATAATAATGTGCACATGGACATTAATGGCTGAAAAGTATTTTTCACCAAGAGCTGGTGTGTCTGTGTAGACTATAGATTTGTCTACACATTCACAGATCTATGGATGCATTTACACATTTGTCTGGACATTTCCATGTCTCAATCCACTTGAAAATCTGAATACATATTTTACACTGATTATGCACACACAGGTTCTGAATGCACGTTTGCAGACTCCTGTGCACATGCACAAGTCTCAGTACGCATTCACAGGTTCTTTTACACATTTACAAATCTGATTACACACACATGGATACATGGACACAGTTACACAACTCTCCACTCACATTTGTAAATAGTTTTGCTACATTAATGGCCCTCATAAGTTTCACTTTGCTTCGCTACAACTTTCTTCACTGATTTGCTGCCTCTCCTCAGCAAACATTTGTAAGGGAAAGTGTGATCATTCTTTAGCCTCGTGTGATTCTAGCCGCAGAGAGCCATTTGTTCTGGAAATGAACACTAATTTCAAATGCTTGGACAAGACAAAACACACTTCGGGTGACACAGAGAGACACAGAAAGAGGCATTATCATTCACCAGTTGCCTTATAAATCCTCAGCCAGTTGTTTAAGTGCTGCTGGCTGGGAAGGAGGAATGTAAGTATTACCTCGACAGACATGCTTTATGTTACCTATTACACTGACTAATTGAATGTTTGTCTATATTTAATGAGGTGGGTTGCCCCTGGAGGATTTGTATATCTGTGTGTGTGTGTGTGTGTGTGTATAAGTGACTGTATGAGGTATCTGTTGTCAGCAGATGCAGTGGTGTTCTGCAATTTTGGCCACCATTTCAGTCCAGAAGAACTATGTCTCTGCCCAGACACAGGTGCACTGAGCTGTAATAGTTAATGATTGTGTAAAAACCTCTCAGAAAGATCACAGAAGCCATTTCTGTGTATTCAGTCTACACATCCTAACTGTTTCAATGCACACATTGAAACAGCACAAACAGATTTTAATAGAGTCTAGGAATGGCCACTAAAAACATAGATGTTGTAACTGTTAAATTAATTATGTATGTATCTTAATGTTTCTGTTCAGAACAACATGATAGAGCCCCTGCCTCTTCTTCAAGTCCCTGTGATTTAATTGGTGGTAAACTAGAAATGTCAGCCAATCATACAATCCTTCAAACTGGTTACCAATCTGTCAATCATGTGTCCATCGTCATTAAGTGGTTTATGGCAATCAAACACCAGCAGGTCAATCTAGCTACCTGTCAGGTGCCAAGAAGGAGGAAGAAAGAGTATGTGCAGAAATGAGAGGTATATCACTGTGCCACGGAGGAACGTAGCACATGAAAGTCACAGTCTTCAAGCATTTGTTCACCTTAGATGCTTCATGTCTTTCTATCTCATCCATTTCTCTCAAGCAAAACTCAAACTCAAATGCAAATCTCACTATCTGCAAATTTTGGCAGCTATAACAGGTGTTCATTTTAAGACAAACTCCTCATAATTATGATTAATTGTGTGATAATGTGAAGGAAATGTTCCCTCTATTTGCCCATTTATACAGCAAATGTTCCATGCTTTAGAGAGGAGAGATAAGGCTGAGCTTGAAGTGTGCTTCAGTCTTTTAGCTCATAGTTTTGGTTAGCTGTTTTTTTTTTTTTTTTCCCAGTCTCATCATTTAGCTGTATGCTACCTTCCCAGCACAGCAGACAGACAAAGTTAGCGACTAGCTTGTGAACAAAGTGAAGCAGGCAGCAGCAAAAGAGCCCCATACTTCCCTCAGGAGTTGGTTGAGACCAAAAGATAGCTAAAAGAAGAATGAACATTGTACTTTTATTTAAAGTTTAGACTTTTAAGTTTATTTAAAGTTGTGCTTCTGGTCGAAGCACAACTTTAAATAAATGGTAGTGTTGCTCCATGTCTGCTGGACATATTGTTTGCTAACAGTTTTTCCAAACCGGCTACAAGGTGACAAAATGACAATTTTGCGCTTACAAGTTGTGCTGATACAAAGTGGCCAGAAAAACTTTGTAGGGTGACAGAGCTTTTTGTATATGAGTTTGGGCCAGTTATAGATTGTCTGACTCAATGTCTACTGGTTGGAACTTCTGTCTCTCTGCAGAAGGTTAGGGTTTGAAGGCCTGCTTGTCATGCTTTTCTTTTTTATACTGAGATGAGATACTGTAGCATAATAATAATAATAATAATATTAAAAAAAAGAAAAAAAAGAAAAAAGAAAAAAAGAAAAAAAAGAAAATCATCATGTTAAATTGTTGGATGTTTTTTTTGGCCTGGCCTGGCTCAAAAGCCTGTGGGTGTTTTTCATTCCCAGTCCATTCCCATCTATACCGATGACCTAATGATATAATATTTAATTGTGTTTAAAACCACAGAAGCTTGACAAGCTGTGAGTGTAAAGTCTGTAATGGAATTAGGCCTGATTTTGGATGGTCATGTGTAATTTATGGAGTAACCGAGTGAAATAAACCTTTTCTCTTATATCATTGATTTCATTGTTTCCCGGAGGCCTCTGACTCCAGGGAAAGCCAATACAGAGACACTGGTGACACTTCATTACTGTCTATATGTAATGAAGCTCTCAGAACAAGTTGAAACAGGAATCCCCTGTACTTCTTCCCTCCCACTTAGGCGAACAATTATTGTCATCCACTGAGCACCCTCATTGCCCGCTCAGGCTTGTTTGTCAAATTGTGCTGCTGCTTTGTGGATGATTTTTGATATTAACAAGCTGAAATATCTCATTGCTGTCATTTCCACGTGTGTGCCAGTAGTATTCCTGTAGTTATGTCTATCCATACTAAGATTAAGGAATCAATTCAGTACACCATTTTCTTCAACTTAATTTTCTCTGTGACTGCAATAAACAGCTCTGCTCAAGTGCAATTCACACTGAATAACTCTTTTAGGAAACCCTGGGTGTGCAGTCCAAAGTGAGAGTGAGCCATCAGATCTGAGTGAATGAGATTTAGATTTGGTGCCATTTTTAGCTGTTCAAATTTAAATGTAACCCATGGGTTATGTTTGGGTTCCTCTGTGTGGTTCAGTTTAGATGAATCATGGGTTTGACTCATTCACTTGCCTGCTCTGAAGTATTGGATATTTAGACGTACAATCAAGGAGTCACACATTTACACTCACATTCCTTTTTGTTTCTTTTTTTTTAAACCTCCAATGATATTGATTTACTTGTCTAGCCGGCGAGGCGCTCGTTCTTAGAGGACATTAGGGTAGAAAATGGTGTAGAGCTATTGATCAGTAGTAAGGCATGACATCATAGAGTGAAGTGTTTTATGTAGTTTATATAGTCTTCTCAAAGAATTTTTGTATTTGCTTATTTTAACAATTTGTACATTTGGTTAATTTTTGGATCCACACAACTCTGCATGAATGCATATTGCCACGTTTTTCTCTGCTGTGAAAATGTGTATGTGTGTGTGTGTGTATCTCTGGCTGTGGGCTATCTGAGGACCCAGGTCATCTAAGGACACAGTCCTTTCTTAATAAGCAGGAAGTGGAGGAAAGCGCTGATGTCAGCAGAGTGCAAGGGAGCTGCAGCACTCACAGCCTAGTCTGGTGTGTATTTACAGCAGGACAATATATCTACTCTATATCTACGGTCCTGAGCCCGTATAATCATATCAGCACTGATCTAAAAAGCCACACGTGTTGCAATGCTATCTATTTAGAAGCTGTATTTATTGTGTCTAACTCATCCCCTAGGGAGCTGTGAATATCTTTGTGTTTGTTTGTGCATCTCTGTGTCTGTGTGTGTGTTTGTCAATACTTATCTAAAAGCCCCTGTGTTCCAGGCCTAGTTGGTGTAATTCAAGTTGATCTTAATCTTTTTTTCTTCAGTCTCTTCTCTCAGTAAAGAAGAAGTAAAACTACAATGATAGGGTCAGGGTCATTTCCTCCCGTTAATGGCCACTAATAGGTTCCGTTACAGATAATCTGGGTCTAATGATGTGGTTAGCGGCCTCTCACACTTGCTCAGGGTCAGTCTCACTATTGGAGATTCTGGTCAATATGTGTTCAAGTCAAGGGCTTCCTGTCCAGGGAAACTTGGTCTTGAATTTTCAAATTGCAGACAGACAGCAGGCAGTATGACAAGAGTAGGAGGTGGGGTTTGACCTAAGCTGCATCACTACATCGCTGGACCTTTTCTTTAACTTATCATTCTGAAGTAAATGTTCACTACACATCGTAATTGCCACAGAATAATGACACCATTGACATTTAGCCTGGTTCCCTATAAGTCTCGCTGGTAGACAGTGAAACAACCGCATTAACTGTGGAAACTCTACCTGGAAAAAAAGCCCCTTTGTCAGAGGAGGCAAAGAAGAGAACAGCCACTCAATGGAGAAAGCTCTGGGACTTAAGAGGGTTAAAACAGACATTCAGTTGGCATCATTTCTACTAGATCAGTAAGTAACAAAACCTGCCTTCTTATTAATACGACCAGGTGTTTTACTCTGCCTTGATGATGTGACTGAGAACAGGGTTTCTAGTTCAAAGTGGGATTCTTACAGTTGTTTCTTGCTTTGGACGGCAGCCAGACTGATGGCGGTAGTTATATTACTAACACTGCCGCTAGCGGCCAGAAAACAAACCAGGAGCTACAAAGAAACCAGGACCAGCCAGAAAAAAAGAAACAAACATCTGGCTGCTAGCGTTAGCTGGATATGTTTATTTTATTCTCTCACTCCCCTACCTAGTTAGCATCACTTCAGCTCACACACAGCCAGCCCACATTAAACTCCTGTATCAGCCTGCATTTGGCTTATGTTTTATCAGTAAGACCAGCATTTTAATACCTTGTTCAAATTTATCTGATCGCAAGTGTAATTCAACTCTACGTTGTAGAATTAACATTATCCTGGTAATTTGTGCTGCCTCTGCTGCCTCACTAGCTAAAATTTCCGTGAGGCAGTTTTACAAAGTCAAGAAGCAGCTGACCTTTACCCGTTCAGCACAGTTCATCATTTTGCATTTGAGAACAAAACAACTTCCTTAGAGCAGCAGGGCATGCTTTGGGTCAGATAGACAGCATTGCAATTCAAACTGATTATTACAGATTGATTTTATTTCCTCCGTCATCTGAGCAGTAGCTGAAAATACAAATAAAAAGTGACAGCCATGCTGTCTTTAGTTTCAGCAGCTGGAAAGGATCACATGGCCATGTCACATGTACCAGGTATTTGCATTCAAGTGGCCACCAATCATGAGTAATCCCATGATCAATAAGATCAATAAAAAGAAGTTACTATTAACTATTAATGTAGTATCTCTACCTACTTTATATAGTAGTATATTGTTAATGCCTCTAAGATGACCATGTATCCTGCCGTTTTAGTTTGTGTGCTTTTTTCTGCCTTGGTCAGCCCTGCTTGACTCTTGCTTGAGGTGTCATTTTATTTTTGATTAATGAGCCTAATTTGACCCCTCCAAAATCATCCCAGCGATGAAACTGAGAAACAAAACACTGTGTATTATCTGTGCTTCATTTAGAAAAAGTTGACCTGCAGCAGACGTGGGAGTAAACAGTGGCAAAGTTTTGTGATGCGTGACTCTTGAGAGTAGGCCACAGTGATTTATGAGCTCTGTCTCTGCGTGTGCGTGCCTGTTAGGAATCGGTGTGTGCATTATGTGCATTAATGCGTGTGTGTGTTTGTAAACAAGGTTGCGATCTACTTATAAAGTCATGCCACCCCAGCCGTCCATCTCCTGTATCCAAGGCTTCTCATTTGAATCACACATGTGAACATACAAACACAACTTAACACTCACTTTGAAAATAGCTTCACTCTCCCCTAAAACATTTACTTTCCGGTGTTATTATGTAACTACCTCTATTTTAAGGTTCAAAGGACTAGGTGATTTTTCTCACAGCAAGTTTAGAAGTTGTGGTGCTGTGTAAAATCCACGTTCTAAATCAAATTCATTACAGGCTTCTGTAAATAACGATAAGAGAGATGTGGCTGTGTGTGTTGTGTGTGGAGAGCGAGAGAAAGACAGAGGTGCTATTCAAAAGGATTTTAACTGATTGTCCTCTTACCTCTAACTACTGTCAGATACTGAATAGCGATTGGAAATGTTACTGTGGTCTTAATCTGCCTGTCTGTCCCCTGTCTCATTAGACCTAAAACTATTTATGGACTTTTTTTTTTTTTCAAGTTAAAGTGAATAAACAACATGTTTAAAGAACATGTTCAGTTTATCACAACTTTGGTTTGGTCATTAATATCACAAGCAAGCAGACAGATGATTAGACAGGTGTTAAACTGACCCCTAGGGCAGCCGAAAAAAGGAGAAACTGGTTAGCTAATGTTTGTGTAAACATCCACCACATTTCACAAACCGACACTGTGGTTCAGCTTTGACCTCCCAGGCCTACAGTGGTTGCGTGCACGCTATTCCTGTGCAATTAGGATTTATAATCAACATTTCAGGGGAATTTACCTTCAAATAAAATGATTCAGTTAGTATCACTAAACTAAAGTTTACAAGCTGTCTGATCAGCTGACCCCTCATATTTCTTTTCCGGTTCTCAGGTCTCAGCATAGAGTTAGTTCAGACAGAGCACTGAGGTCACATTTACATTAGCTGACTGGTATCAGCTGTTTCATTCATATTTCATCAATCAGTTGCTCAGTCACAGCTGCGTTGCTGTCAGCTGACTAGTTGCGTCCAATCATATTTACTGTGTGTAGGTGTCTAGTGTGACCACTGTAACCTGACACTATTACTCTGCTGATGACAAGTCCATTTTGCAGCTGCTCCCTCCATCATCCCACACTCTCACCCATGTGCTAATGGTATTTAACTAAAATCTAATATTCATGTACATGCTTATTTACATCGATCAACATTGTGGTATTTTCAGAAATACAGATTGTTTACAGTATCTTACATGAAGAGTTAGATGACCAGGTTGATACTACTGTCATATGTGTCTGATAAATATGAAGCTACAGCCAGTTAGCTTATCTTAGCATAAAGTATGATAATGGGGGAAACAGCTAACCTGGTTCTGTCAAACGGAAACAAAGGCCATCTACCTGCACTTTTAAAGGTCAGTAAACATTTTTTTTTTTGTCTTAGCTTTGAGCAGTTGCCAGGCAACCAGTGGAAATTAAAGGAAGTTATTGGTTGTGGCCACGTTATGGTCCAACACATGACCATCTGTAAAACAACAAATTGTGGTTTTTACACTTCGGTTTTGGTGCAGATTAAACAAATGTAATATATTCTGTTCATTAGAGGTGCTGGCAGGCAGAATTTGACAGCCGAGCTGTTTCCTCTGGTTTCCAGTCTTTGCGCGAACTAAAGCTAAACTGGCTGTAGCCTTGCATTTGATTGACAGGTATAAGGGTGGTATCATTTTTTTTGTCGAATTCTCCACCAGAAAGCAAATAAGCATTTCAATCATTTCCCAAGATGTTTAATTGTTCCTTTAAGGGTGGAGTAGTTCTCCCAGCAAAATCCTTGTTGCACTGAGCTCTCTCTCAAAGAGCTGAGCCTTTTACACCAAATGTTATTGAACTATTTGCTATAAATGATCAGTTCTTTGAAGTAGGTGTCTCTGAAATTCTAATTTTTTTTCATAGCCCAGAAATTACTACAAAAATATGTTGTAATGAACTGAAATTATGTGCAAAGTGAAATCTTGTCCAGTATGTCTTCTAGTTGGATATTGAGCCCACATGGCTTTGGTGGCAAGCATACTAGACTGCTCAATTACTCAGTGTGAATCCCTTAGGTCAATACCCAGTCATTCATTAGTGTAAGCAGCATGTCTGGATATAATCCCCTCTCTCCAGTGTTTTCTTTTTTTTTTTCTTTTTTTTTTATCACCAACTCCACATCAGTTTTCCTGACACTATGTTCGGGTAATAAGTATTAGTAAATGGAATGTCTTTCAGCAATGAAATTTCTTTCATCATTTTTCCTCCTATCAACACCGAGCTCAATAAGTTGAAGTTAATTTTTCTGGCAAATACCTGTCCTGGGCCATAGCTACAGCATTTGATTCCAGCAACACAGTTTCAATCATATTGCACTCATACTCATGGTCATGCAATGGTTCCCCTGAAAATTGCCTCAGTGTAGGTGGTTTTACAGTAGCTTAAACATGGAGTTGGTGGGCTGCGTTTCTTTTTAATTATTGCCGCTGCTGTAAGATACTAAAGCATTAACACTGTACTTTGACTATGAACTACCAATAATATTGAGGTGAAAACATTTTTAATTAAAGGTCTTAAAAACAATGTTATGTAACCATAAGGATTTAATGAGCAGTCATACACAACTTTGACTTAAAAGCATTAAAGACACAAATAAAAGAGAGAAGAAGAAGATGAGAGAAACAAAACAGTGGATATTTTTTCATCCTCTGCATCCGCTGTTTCCTGAAACTAAGTAAACCTATCTCATTCATCCCATTTTAACCAGCTATAACAAGACAGTAACAATAGCCTCGGTGGTGCTACATTAAGCAGCAGCTTGCTGACTTTGGAGCAGATTTTTCAACACCTACAGAAAACACAGTAGAAGGGTAATTCAGAGGGAACAAGCATTTATTTGATTTGGTGTGTTGATGCTGAGGTTCCACAGGCTGGTAAGTGGTAAAATGTACAAGCATTCTTCCAGTGTTCTCATTTTTTTGCAGAAATATGTTATGACTGGACTAAATTACACATTGCCAGTTTTAATCCAGGATTTCCAATGTTTTGTATCACTGGTTTAATTAGACAAATGTGTGCAATCTTACAACTCAGTGAGCGGGACTGTTTTATGGAAATATCAGGTTTAAAGCAGATGTGGAATCCATAACATTGCTGGCTTCATCACACAATGGCTTTTTGCCATTCAGACATACTGTAGGTGTCTTTCACAAGGATGTTCCTTCCAGCTTTATACAGACATGAGGGGACATTTGTGGAATGAACCACAAAGCTTGCATGCTTTTTGGTACGTAGTGTGCGAGGAGCATGGAGAGTGAGAGACTGAGAGCGCAGCAGTGAGTTAAAAATGTTCTGATTAGCAGGAAGACTGTTCTCTTTTTTTTTTTGTCCTCTCACGGGCTGCATCACTAATGGATTGTAAAACCTTGTGGTTGAAGCCTTAATTAATGACCACTGTGAGTGCAAGGGACGTTCACCACCACTTCTCACAGTAAATTTACTAATACATTTCCGCATAAATTTCATCATTTAATACTATTAGAAAGCAAATTTTGCTGTCAGTTTTATCATGCCCAACAGTGAACAAGCACATTAAGGAAATGACAAGACATTAAGTTGAGATTCTCATTTAGTTAGTAATTTGTTCACATGGCGTTTTGCTGGATATTTGTTTATAGAGAGGAACTGTTGGTCAGTTTATTACTGTGACACTTTAGGCTTTTTGTAACCTCTTTTGCTCCGTCCGCACTGCAAGAGAAAACCAGTTTCTAATAGTTTCTGATAGTTAACTAATCTGATATGGGAGGAAAATCCTAAAAATGTAAAAGATAAATGGCTCTACCACAGCTTTCCATAGTTTATCGAACCAATTTCATTGTCTTTGTGCATAAGAGATAATGATTGAGATGATACATTTACTACAGTCATGTTAGAAGATGGTACAAGACTTTTCTTGCTTTGTGCTCCTGCAGCTTTTACATCAATCTGATGACATTCGGTTCAGACTTGTGTTGAAAGTGAAAGAGTGAAATGTTTCGAGGTTTGACCTGACAGCATTGCCGTAGTGACTTTCCATCAAAGTAGCCAGGATGTTTATTTAGACATGAGACTGATATGTTAAATTGCCATCAAATGAATATAAAGGAGTGCATGTTTGAAAGGGCTGATTTGTCAGGAACAGTATAAAATTTACAAGATTAACCACTTTGACTTACATCAGTGTTTTAAAGGTTCTTTACATATATATAAACTTGCCTTGCCCATCTGTTTAGCTGATCCATAAACAATTTATGTGCTGATTTTCCAGAAATGCACTGCATCACTCACATGCTAAATACATGTAAATTACATATCCCATATCCCCGAGGTTCCATAAGACTCACAGTCAGGTATATTACGGTTCAGTTATTCTAATTGATAGCCATATGATGATGAAAGGTAGGGTAATTATGGTGTATGGGAAAATTCAGGAGGCTCCATTGGTAAATAAATGTAACAGAGACATTTGTTTATTTAAACTGGCAGTAATTTCTGTGATTGAAATCCTTTTTTTATTCTTTCATCGGTGCATGTACCTTGTGGGAAGGAACAGATTGGAGCAATACATTTCTTCTGTGTCTCCATAAAGCTTTACATGCATCCTGCTTTTCTGCTTTAGTATGGATGGAACACCAAGAGAAAGAGATGGGTCAGCATTACTTAACACAGCCATTTAAATGCACATTCTGTACACACCTAAGACACAGTGGCACATGCACACATACACATTAATATATTACCCCACACAACCACATACAGTGTTTTGTCTTGTCTGCCATAACTTTCAGAAATAATCCTTTGAAGATGGGGTGTGTGGTTTTGTGTGTGCCTCTGAATAACTGTGAGAGTGTTTGCATGTGCATATACATGCACAAATATCTGCCTGTGTGTGTGTGCGTGTCTTCACATATTGTGAATCCTCTGTCAGCACATCGTGTCAGGGGCTGGCTAGGACTTTCAGAAATGCAGGCACAAGCATATCTTATTTGGATTATGTATAAAACACTGATAGAGGCCGTCTGCTTGCATCAATCAGGAGAGCGAGAGATAGAGACAAAGGGGGGCAAAAAGACAGGGTGGAGGGGAGAGAGAGAGAGAGACAGAGAGCAAGTAAAGGGATGTGTAAGTCTGTGGGGTGAGACGGGAAAAGAAACTAAAGGTGTAGGGTAAAGCTGGTTAAGTATCCACGAGTACAGAATCGTTTAAATATGCAGAAGGGAGGGATAGATTGGTGGAGCAATGGGAGTTTAAGATTCAAAGACAGCGCACAGAAAAGAGGAGGGAGATTAACAAAGGTGAGTTGGTGCATGAGAAATTGGTACACAGTGGTGGATTTATCAGAGAAATAGAGGTGATGGAAGCAGGAAGAGGGAGACAAGGAGCAATGGGAAAGAGAGAGGAGAAGAGAGGGGAGAGAAAGGTAGCAGGTTGGAGGGGTGGGGGGGGGGGGGGGGGGGGGGGGAACGGCCCGCCCCTCCCCCAAAAACAACCCACCCCCCACCCACCCCCCC
>JBBMJY010000020.1:21060526-21074638 GCA_037833715.1 Toxotes lorentzi | reverse complement strand
AAATTGAATTTAAAAGAATAAAAGCATACAGAAACTGTCCGGAATTAAAAACAAGCCTTCTTAAAAGTCATTTACAATGGGCAAGAAGTTCTTTAAGTGCACAGAAAAAAAAACAAAAAAATTTGATCATGTAAAATTGCACAGCATCAGAGCAAACTGCTTCTCTTGATGAAGATCATGTCACATGTAAAAGCTCCAGAACAGCAGTTAAATGTACCCTGAGGTGAGACTGGTTTGTCAGCTGCTGTCAAGAATAAACCTGAACCTATGACATTAAATTTTGTGACTAAACAAATCAACATGAAAGTTTGGACAAAAATAAATAAATAAATAAAATAAAAACATGGGAATACAGGTCTTTTTGGAGCCATTTCAATGATTGAATCGGTTATACAAACTGTCAATTAATTTTCAGCCGCCAAATTTATTAATCAAATTATCACTACAGAGCAGCTGTTTTCACAAAAGAAATGTGCCACCTCATTTCAGTGGCTGTAGAAGTGAAACACTCCTTTGACACAGACAGCTCTCCTCTTTTCTTAAAACCAGATTAATCACAAACACCTCCAGCTACCGGCAAGAGCTGAATGTTAAAAATGTTAAAATGTAAATGTCAGACCCACATATGACTGAGACTGACATGTTATTGTGTGTTGAGTTATCATTCTGTCAATCTGAGCAGGCTTTCAGTGACCTTCTCTATTTTGGAATGACAAGTTCAGCTTTATGTGCTTCACTCTGAGATGAAAGGATGAATGATGGAGGGATGGAGAGAAAGACGTGGAATGACAGAGGGGTTGTGGCAATATTTATGCTGTCATGAAAGGTAATTAAATAGCACCACGTTACCCTTACCAGCCTGGTCCAATGATATCACAAACTCTCAATAAAGACATAGTGTTAAAGGTTCAGTTTCCATAATTCACCCAAAAGCAGGACAAAAACTGTCACTCTTCTTCAGCAACAGGTCTTTTATTAGGTCTCTGGCCCAGGAGAAAGACTTGAAACTGCAGAAAAGCTATTCTGAATTCCCCAAACCAATCCTGACAGGAACTAACTGGGGTCAGCTAATAATGTTAGCTTCAATGAAATACAACCAATCAACTTATATATTTCCAACTAAAGATGTTTTATTATTTAGTCAATGTGGAAAATCACATCAAGGAATGAGGGTGAAATCGAAGAGAACCACGAGGAACAACAAACCGCAAAGGGAAATGTGGGGAGAAAAAAAAAACAGAATTAAAGAATGAAAGAAGCAAAAGAGAAAGTGTACAGAGTCACGAAAAAAAGGAGCATGAGTGAAAGAAAGGCAAAGGATTGAGAGTACTATTGGCAACAAGGTCTAAACCCACCTATCCCATCCTGCAGATTTACTATAGGAAAGGCAGGCTTGTTACAGGCTTCTGTGCTTCTTGCTTTACAGAGCAAATAAAAGGAAGACATAATTAAGACTACCAAAGGTATAAATCTTGTGTGTGAATGGCCCATTGCACACATCGACCGCGCAAGTAATTTACATGGCCCTTTGAGAATTCGCCTCAGAGTTTTTTTCTGACACTCAGAAACGTAGTGAGAGAGAGCTGAATTAAAGAAGAAGAAAAAAAAAGAGCCAAATAGAAACTACACGTTAAAGGTTACATTCAAGGCTGAGTATCAGAGATTATTCATGTTTTCATGAACATTTAAACTATTTGACTTAAGGTTACATCATGTGTTTGTACTTCAATTCCCATTAAACCATTTCTTCTATGGAATAGTACTGTGATAGGAGTACATATGGCACTTAATATGCTTTATTGAGTCTTGTGAAATCTGCTTTAAGAGATTTTAAATCAAATATAAAGTCAGGGATATTAAACTGCGTCTATGCAGGTGTTTGAATGTATAGCTTCTGTCGATATATTCTTTGCTTTGTTCTGGCACTTTATTCTCTCTTCCTCGCTTGTTTTGCTTTGTGTATTGGCTTGTGTGAGATACAATAAAATACAAATTGTTCTGTCATTTAGTCTAAATTGTTTCACAAAGAGATCTCAATCACAAGACTCTATAAAAAAAAAGTTAAGAAAAAAAAAACAGTTAAAGTTTTTGATTTATACCTTACCATTCTGCTGGGAGGACATGTAAAAAAATCTGATATCCAAATCAGTCTGCAGTCTGTAGGTGGGTTTTCATCGACCTGTTTTATGCACATTTTCAATTTGTGAATAAAAAAAAGTGGAAAAGCTGAAAATTAAAAAAAGAAGTTTCTATGTTCGGCTGAGGTGGAAATTTACATGCTAAGCTCCAAAAACTGCTTATTTTCTTATGTTACCACTGTACTGGTGCACGATGCTCTAGATCATTTCCAAAGCAATCTTTTTTCCATGCATAATTTTCCCTCTTCAAATCTCAGTAGCTTGTTACATTGTAGAGGTTTTGCTTTAAGTCTGTATGTGTGATGTGGGATGAGAGAAAAAGCAGAGATCCTGCCCTCTTTACAAGCTACCTGTCACGGTTCTCAGGGGGACCCAAGAGCACAACTCAGGAGGCAGATGTAATGGTAAAGAGTCTTTAGTTATGAAAAAAATAGAACACGAAAAGCCAAGCAGACAAACAAAAGGTTTGGGCTGAGGCAAAATCAAAAAAAAGAACAGAGTGCTAGTATATTAAGGCACATGGCATGAAGACCGGCAGTTTATCAATGAGCCGGGCTGAAGTTGGGGTCTGGAGGTGTGTTGCATAGGGATTTCTTTGACTGGTTTAATGTGAGAGACATGGAGGGCTGTACAGGTGGAAACATGGTGTAATAATAGTCCTGCAAAGGAAAAGAAGTATGCAGATTTGGAAAAGCTGTCAACACCAGACAAAATGACTGTATTGCCTTCAGAGGAGGGCAGACCGGTGACAAAGTCACAAAGTCCTACTTGTCCTCCTCCATGAAGGAACACCAGAATCACTGATGGAGGGCCACACCCCAGTGTGGCAGGCCAGATGAGAGGAGGACCACTGGAGGACCTGGGAGCAGAGATGATCTGGGACAAAGGAACATTCTGTCCTTTCAGAGATCCCCAGTCAGACAATATGTTTTTTTTTCCATTAATTCTGTCATTAGTCTTTGTGAAAAACTGAAATGTGATTCTGCTTTTTTTTTTTTTTGTCCATATTCTGAATTAAGTCACATCTGTGCTCACTTCTAATATTTGAGAACCTTGTAATTTAAATTTTAGATACAACTAATATTACTTTGTTGGCATTCTAAAAACAACATCTCCCATGAGTCTCATAGCCTATCCTACAACTGAACGCAGCTGTATTTAACAGTTCCCAACTACAGTTCATGTCAACATCCATGACTGGAAATCTTTTAATCTTCTGAAAGCTCGGATGTATATGTGACGTGGCACTGGATAGTGGTGACTTTTGCCAGCAAAAGTCCTATATTCAAGATAGCTACTCACTTAATGATAAGACACAAGACACAACCACCTTATCATACATTCAGTACAGTTTAATTCAATAACATTATTCAACACCAGCAGGGAAACTACAGCCTATGCATACTATGGCACATAATGCGTCACCATCTTGATTGAACATTGGCTCGCAATGGTAATCTTTGCTGCCTTCCATCCCACATTTCATGAACACACTGTTAGACACTGGAGCCGCGTAAAGTCGCATGGGAGCTGTAGTTGTTGAGTGTGAACAAAATATTCATTGTTAAAATCTGTGTTGTGTTGTGTATGTGAGTGTTGGAGCTGGAAACAGTGTGAAACTGACTATAAGCAGAAAAAAAATGGCACTTAGTACATAGCAAAAACATCCTCAAAAATTGTCACTGTACATTTTGATTTTCACTGTGAATAAATGTTCCTCATTGCGAAATGAATTAGAATGCCACACTACAAAAAAAAAAAAAAAAAAAAAAAGTCCTCATAGGCTGTATAGTCCTGCTGGATGTGTGGACTATGCAGCCACCCTGGCGTATTAACTGTGGAATGTTAGACATTCTCAAAGTAAGCAATGTTACAACACTGTTCCTCCATCCTCCAACTGTGGGAAAAAAATGAAATAAATAAACTACAATTTCCAGACTCCCTGTAAAACTGAGTCTCTTGATTGGACCTTCAGCGTAGACTATCCATGTGAATTTGTGATTTCTTTTTTTTTCCAAACACATAAAACATTTCCAGGCAACTCCCTCAGCTTTTGCAACCTTAGCAGCCATACTCAGAACTATGGCTTCGCTAGCCTTCACTTCTGCCTCGTTTCCCTGTAGCATGACCCCCACCCCCACCCCCCCACCCCCGTCCAGTGGCATTAATAAGCCACATGGAAGACCACGCCACAGTTCAGGAAAGAAGCTACATCTTTACCCCCACTAAAGGTGTTAACACACTCTTTTGAAGATGGTCTTAATTGGGTTTGGAAGGGAAGGAGGAGTGAAATCCTCCCCCTCCTGATTTGAGGAGGTGTAAAGAGGAGAAAAGAGAGGTTTAATTTATCCCCTAGTGGTGTATGTAGCTCGGCATCCCTCTCAGATAAAGGTGGGGGAGATGTTATGCAGGGCTGGCTTAGCCATTGCAGTCAAGCATCACTACACTCTAAAGATTCACAGTTTTCTAATGTTTTCTCTCTCTCTCTCTATTAGAAAATGCCTCATGCTGCCCTTTCCATTGCTCTAAGAAAAGCTCTTTTCATAATGTACAATTATTATTATCATAATGTAAAGTGAATGTATTTCAGAAACTTGTAGCTTTGTTAAATTGCTCTGTGGGTACTTGAAGACAAGTATAAGTACCTGATTGCCACAGACGTCATGGAGTAAATGCAACAACCCTTTTTTTTGCACAAAGAGCCATGTAACATCAATTTCTTAAGTAGACCTATTTATATAAAATATGTATTAGAAAATGTATACCCTTACCAGATCTATGTGGCTTGCTTGGGAAGGTGAAGCGAACATACTGTACACTGAAGTGGTGAAGGTGCAGTCTCCACAGCTGTGCTGTTTCACCAAAGCAATTCAATTAGACATAAAATACTGATGTAATCTAACATAACTCATACTCTTAACGTTTGGCCGAGGCACTGAGAAAACATGAGGTGATTTTTATTGCAGATAGAGAGGGGGGATAGGTTATTGCTTAAAGTGAGAGACTTAAATTCCGGTGTGCGTCTTGTGTTTGTGTGCAGTGGATAGGGAGACACAGCGAGTGGAGGAATTGTCTGTTAGTACTGAAGATAGAACAGCAATGTCAAATTTGTTTTGGAAATGTGTTTTTGTAACCCACAACAAGCTCTCTCAAAGTCACTTTCTATTTAGATGCTCGGATTGATAAATCAGTTAGTTTGCATGGAAATGTGTTCTCTTGACACTCACAGGTTCATGCACCCGTTACTGATGTACTGTAACACACACACACACACACACACACACACACACACACACACACACACACACACACTGTCTTTGTCTGTTTCTATGCACAATTTCCTTTGCCTCGCTTCCGCATATGCACACAAGAACACAACACTATATAGTGCCCAGTAGAGTTGACCAATGAATCATCAAATAAGTAAAGTCCTATATTACCTTGGCCTGTGTGTCTCAATACTTTCCTATTTTCCTATTCTCCACAGAACTCAACTCTAATCATCCACTTAACTCCCCCACTGAGAGGGGAAAAAAATTAGCTTTTTTTTTTTTCTATCAAAGCCAAAATCAAATGAGTGAAGAAAGAAGCAGCTCCCGTGGGGACTGCAGGCATGTGAAATCTCATCATGTGAAATAGGCGCTCATCTGGTCTGGTCTGAGTGGTTCAGGTGAAAAATCCCATTACAGGGTGACACAGAAATAACCAAAACACCTCTTCCCTAAGCCGCACAGCTTTTTCGTTTCCACTTACACCTTCTCATTATTCTCCGCCTCATTCTCTCATCCACTTGTCAGAACTTTTCCAGGTGGCTGCATCTTACCTTACCTTAACTCCTCTTCCTGGCTTCATCTGCACTGATATTCTTATCACAGGTTTTATATCTTATCCCTTTAAAATACCCGCCCCTTTATCTACCTCTCTTTTTCTGCCATCTCCGCTACACCTGTCCTGCTCCTTTGCACCCTCTCCCAATATGTCTTTACTTTCAATGATTGCATAATTTCTTCCTCTTCTGCACCTCTGTCTCGCTTTCTTATATTTCTCTTCAAATCAAGACAGGGCACTAACATGAATAAAAGATTTCAATGATTGCTAAACAAAACCTGTGTATTACATTTTGACCTACCCCATCAATGCCAAAAAAACAGTGCAAAGTAGACACTTCAATGAACACTTTTTTGTGTGGTTTATTTTCAGATCGGTTCACATATGAATGGACAAGTTTTCTATATTCCCAGTGTAATTTTTAGCCATTTCTATTAGTTAAACAAATAAATACAAAACGCCTTTTTAGTGGTTTATCAACACTGAGCTTGTGCGTCCTTATCATTACTCCTTTGTAAAGACTCTGTGGCAGTGATAACTTCATCAGCTCCCGTTCCCCAACACTTCATGCATTCACAGGTACACACATACACTCTCACACAGACTGCATTCACTGTCAGTGAAAATAATGAACAGATTAAAGAAGAGACAAATTAGAAAGACACTCAACTTCCTAATTAACAGCTGCTTGGCATTTCGGTCAGACAAATGATGGGTCTGGGTAGGTCAGTGTTGCGGACATACAGTGGCAGTAGAATGCTAATCTGTGAGGATCAAAATTTTAAAAATGTATATTTTAGGTGGCCAATCCTCATCCTCATTATTTCATATTTTATGTTCTGGTGTTTACAGCTATTGGAGTGAAGTCTCATTCCAACCTTGTTCTACAAGATAGCATGAAGAGTAGATACTGCATGTTTGATAATGGCACATCTGTGTCCCTGGCTCAAGCATACACAAGTCATTTATACAGTGTGTTCTGTACACATAAATTGGCAAAAAAAACTGGTACACAGAGATGAAGGACTGAAGTGCACGTCCCAGGAGACACTGCAGTTGTAAGATGACAAAAATCTTTGCTCAGAAAAAAAAAAGCGTTCAGTACACAAAAAGACAAAAACAACATACTCTAAGACACTGAGTGAGACACGACATATATGTACAAAACAGCCTGTAAAATCCGTCCTCCTTTCACTGTTGTGTGTAGGAGTCTAACCAGAGAGAACAGTGTATTCATATTTTGCATATTTTTCCAACTCTTGTATTCTGTAAACAAGTAGTTTGCTTGAACAAGTGTGAGTGCCGCAATTGTTGCTGCCCATTGTTGTTCACTGTGTCCACACGGCAGGGTCCAAAGTGGGGAAGTGTTGTGTGTATGTGGGCGTGTGTATGCGTGCAGTTCCGCGTGGGTGCTCTTTATGCGCATGTGCTATTCAATGCAAACTAGCACCTTATTACACAATCAGATTATGCCTGTGTTTATCAATGGCATGATTAATGGACTGGGTCAAATGGAAGCAGAGAGCACTAAGGATTCATTTGGGTAACTGACAATTTTTTATGTATGGGCTGTAAATTATGGTCCCTCTACAAAATGTAAGTGTATTATTGAAAAGGATGCTTCCACTCTAAGCATCAGTAAGAGCTATGGTGTGTGTGCGTGTGTGTGTGTGTGTGTGCGTGTGTGATCTGTGTCCAAGAGCCTTTTTGTTTGTTTCTTGAGTGTGTGTGTTTGTGTGTGAGTGTGTGTGGAATGATGGTAGTGTGGGTGGAGCACATGCATTTTTAAATTGAAAACATGACACACTCGCGGTGATGATTTAGTACCGGGCCAGAGAGGTGTTTGGAACAGTGAATGCGGCCTTCAAACAGTAGAGTGGAGAGACGGAGAGAGGGTCGTAGTGTTGTTGCGAGTATAACTGCCACTGTGGGAGAGGCACTTAATACTAACAGTTTGCCTCATGCCAAGGCTTGTACACAAAGTTGAACAATTTTATTCAGCCCCTTTATTGAGGCACTTCATCGATATGGCCTTGAAAGGGTTTGAATGGTGCTACCTCTGTGCATCTGGCATCATTTCAGACTTGATTCAATTTGCCAAACAGAAACTTCATTAGATTGTAAATAAACTACCATTGTTTGTGTCAAGCTTAATTTCACATGCATCGTCACCATTTTAAATCATGTTCTTTGAAGTTAAAGAACCAAATGTAAACAGCGTCGTGGGTGGGGTGGGTTGCCAGAATATACATTTTATTTTAAATCTTGGCTTTGCATATGTATGTGCTTCCTGCTAAAAATGTCTTTATTTGTACTACCATAGGGTCAGAAAGTTTCAAATCCTACACATACTGTAGGCAATTGATTGTAACAGTAAGTCAAACTCCACAACTAGTTTTTTGTGCAAATTTGGGAACAATAAAATTACTGATTAACATCAGTCGTCCACCTGCATTTGTGGAACCAAGTTGAACTTCATGACAGCAGTTTAATTTTAGCGAGCTAACGTCATGCTAGCTTGAATTTGCTAGGTGACACACAGAAAATAGGGACCAGTTAGTAAGATAGGGTGCTAGCTGTCCTAGCCTCTCAATCAAGTCTCCTGTAAATGAATGGCAGAGGACACAGAGGTTAATTAGCCTCCTATAGAGTTAGCGACTGCCATGCTGCATATCGTAGCATAAGCCATTATAGCCGCCTGGGCTCTCATAACAGACTGCTAATCCAGGCAGAGGGACGTCTGATGGTTGACAATAACTCTAGAGAGAGAGAGAATGAAAGAGATAAAGCAAGAGAGAAACGAGGTCTGTGCCTGTGTGTACATCATATACCTCAGGGCAGGTCGCGGTTCACTGGCTGCCGTCCCTTAGATAAGGAAATACAGTAGTTTGTATGCAGATGAAGGAACTGATGAGTGCGCTTGGTAAAACCAGCTACAACATGGGTCAACTTTAAACTGGAATTTATACATCTCGACATATCCTCCCTTAATGATTTCATGAGAGTGCACTTTTTTGGATTGTTGACCACAATTTTTTTTTTTTTTTTGTTCTAGCTGTCCTGTTGATTTTTCAGAGCCACGGAAAAATGAAATCATAAGTCACTTCAGTTACTACATCCCAATCATGAAATCCCTTTGCTGCAGATCACTGTCTTCCTCAGCAGATGCTGCTGTACCATCTTGTCACATGAATTAATGAATGTCTATCTGGTGTTGATGATGTTCCTCTCAACAGATGCAGTTTGACTTGTTAGGCCAAAATAAATAATAGAAGCCGACAAACTTCAGCTTACATCAAGAGTGGACCCTCAAGCATAAAATTGCAGCACACTTCAGCTAGCTTTTCCATCAGCAAGTGGTATGAAATATGTAATAATTATGCTATTAAACATTGGTATATTCAATAATGAGCTGGTTAAGATTCTGAGCATGCAAGTCTCCAAAGTAAAGTAATGATCTCGCCAGGGACGGGCACACACTAAAAACTATGAGGCCGTCTAGAGACTAAAAACCTTGAACAAAGTGTGTGTGAACAGTGTGTGTGTGTGTTTGTGTGTGTGTTGATGCTGGAATGTGAGCAACAGCAAGAACCAGAGTCTTTCTGTGTGTGTATGTGTGTGTGCGCAAGCATACTTGTGCATACTTGTATGTGTGTTTTGCTTTCGTTTAGGGTAATTAAAAGCTAATATGCGGCAGAATCGGCTCTGTGCTTTCTCGTCAATTAGTAGTCATCTATAAAAAGAAACACACTTCCATTCTTTATGCTGTTGCTTAATTATGATAGATTTTCTCCTCATTCTCTTTCGTTTATCCCTCACTTTTTTCTCCCCATCTTCTCTTTTCTATAATGAAAACATAACCAGCTGAGTCATTTTTAATCGGGCATGTTATTATGGATTTTGATCAAAAGGAGGGTTTTAGCTTACTATAGCAGCTTGATTTAAGACTGTTTTCTTTTTGTTCTTCATCATTATCAGTTTAACTTATTAGGGCTCATTGGCTTCTACATGAAGACACAGAGAGACAAATGGTGTAAAATGGAGGAATGTTTTGTTTTTGTTTTTTTCTCTGACACGGCTGCACAAAGTCAATGGAGTATATTATCTTACAAATTAAATGTGCCGTGCATTGAAGAATAATGTTTGGATTATGTACTCTTCTGTGGAAAGTAATGTATTAACTGAATAATGCAAAGCTTTTTTCTACATAAACAAAAACATTTGTAGCTTGAAAAGCAAACTTTTTATTTACTGACAAAAAAGGAAACATTAAATTTCGACAGGAGACCTAACAGGTTGAATAACTTATAAAAGGACATTCAATTAGGATAATTACTACTTTTTGAGGGGATTTTCTCTTACTGTGTCCTCTATTCTAATATTTCTTATGACTAAGATGATTCATAAGGCTCTTCTCCAGCAGTGCTTTTTGAGCTGAAGGCGATTTACATAACAAGCACAACTTCAAGAACCACTTCAATTCTCCTCAATTGTTCTGTTTAAAGACCCAATAGTGGAAATACTTGTTTTTCTTGTTATTATTGTTGTTGTTGTTGTTTTTTCATTTCCGATGGTCTTCATGATCGCATGTTTGCATTTTTGATTCAATGCCAATGCATGTTTGCGCAGGTGCTGTGATTCCACTGAGTTTAAAATGGGCCATTATGAAGACTGTATGCACACACAGAAACACAGTCAGAGAGACACGGGGAAGCTCACCTCACACTTGTGCACACAGGCTTCACACATCAACGCCAGCTCAGGCACTGATCTGAGGAGCACAGGAAAGAAAGGCATGATGGAGTGGCGCGCTTTCTCTGAATATGTATATTGGTTGTGAGGAAACTCATCATTGTCTCAGCCAGCCACTCACACACACACACATACACACGCTGACACAATCACACTAATGCATGACAATTTCCAGGTGAGCTCACAACTTTAGATTGATGGTGTAGACAGAGCAGCATATGTTTTGTCATCTCTCCCTCTCCATACTCTCTCTATTTCACTCTCTTATTGTCACTGGTTTAGTGCAGTCTATTTGGATCAATCATCAATCTCGCTGCTCTCCTTCAGCTCCTCTTCCCCTCCCCTTCGCTCGTCTTACCTCCTCCTACGCATCCCACTCCCTTTCGATATATTACAGGCAGTCTTTATTCCACATGAACCCACTTAGCACAATGGGGACTAAACAAATGTGTGTGTCAAACCCAGATGGCGTGATCCCAATGCTGTAGAGGGACAAAGGGAGGGGTGACAGAGACTCAGGGAAAGGAGAAGTGGATGTGGACGGAAAAAAGACCATCAGAAAAGGGGGATACTTGTGATGTGGTGGTCAATAAAAACTGAAGAAACTACTTGCAGTGCTGTCAAAGTCTGCATAATGTTAGGCAGCAGGGACACAGAAAAGATACAACTACTAGCACACAGAGCCTGCTAATTTCATATATAGACATATTCTCATTCATTGCATGGAGCTGAAACAGAATCTCTACAGGGAATGAAGTGGCTTATAGTCATCTGTGACCAACAAATGATTTAATTCCACACCAGTTTACACTAATAAATAATTAGTGAACAATAATTCATGAACATCTGCTGATATGAGTCACTCCATATCACTTTATAGTTAATACATTCTTATATTGTTCAACCGTGGATGATAATCATGTCCATTCTTACTATAGATCGTGCCGCCTTTACACACACCATTGTGGATATTCAGGAAATGTGGACTCAAGCTGTTCAGTGAAATGCACAGGAATTTATACGCAGGACAGCCTCCTCAGAAACTAAACTAGCTGCTTATTCATCTGTGCATGCTGGCTGTTTAAATGTGTTTTAAGTGAATTTAAGCAATCATCAGTGGTGCCTATGGACCGCTGATGATTGCTTAAACACAATTATGGTCCATGAGCCAAACACAGACATGTACCTGCACCTGGTTTGGCAGTACAACCAAAGGCCAAATAGCCCTTGCATAGAGGCCACAAGGTCAAACTGTGGCAACAGGTTTGGATGCTAAATTAGAACTAGGTTGTACAATGTCTTGTCCAACCGTGTCAGAAATCAAAAGTGTTTATGGTTGTTCCAAACAGCTACATTGAAGGTGGAGTGGAAAACTGGCCACCATAGATTGGGAGAAATGTAATTAGTGTTAAAGGTATAACAGCCCACATTTTCAGATAGTTTCCCCTGAAGTGGGTATGAATGTTTGTTGCAGAAGCCCCCGACCCCCACCAAAAAAAAAATCCAGCGTCAGAAAAGTGTAGGGGGAGGTAGTTTCCCAAACTCTTCAACCATTTGACAAGCAATGAGGAAGTGCAGTGGCAACCTAAGGTCCCAGCAAAGATGTGTTGCGGGTGGAAACTGTGCCTATGCAGCAAGGCATGAATATTCTTCTCCTGAAAGTGAACCTTGACAAGGTTAATAATCAATACTCAGTCTGTAATACTACACTTTATGCTAATTTCTCTTGAAACTCGTACACGACAATCTACTCAAATTTGCACATTTCCAGCATGCTATACCCATAAATCAGTCTATAGTGCCTGCCTCACTTCTCACATTTCAATGGCAGCAGCTACAACTCTACTTGCCACTGCCACATTTCAGCTACATGCTTACATCCACTAACTGGGCTTCAGTTTAGTTTTGTTTAGTTTCAGTTTAGTTTCACTAATCTAGGAGAAAAGCAGCCATGCGTTAACAGATCTATTAGAGGTGTCCACCTGGAGATCACATGTAACCATGTGATCTTTCTGTCATCTGGAATGGAAAAAAAAAAAAAAAAACAGGTGTGCCTACTCTAACTAGTATCTTAAAAAGGGCCAGCTGCCATTATGCTGTATAGTTGTTTAGCCTTGCTTTTGCCATTCAGGCTTAGGCACTTTTCCTCTGCTTTCATTTCTTTACAGCCTTTGTGATAATCTATCCCAAGCGGTTGGGCTGAGGGATGAGTCTGTTGTAGAGGAGGAGGAGGAGGACAAGGAAAAGGAAGAAGAATGAAAAGAGGTGAAGGAGATGGCTAGCTCTGAGCTAGTCTCTGTCTCCCAGTGAAATCTAAGTTTTACCAGTCAGTGCGCGTTCTCTATTGACCTCCGCTCTTTATTGATCTACTCGCTCTTAATGTACTCTATGTGTGTGTCTGTGTGTGTGTGTGTGTATGTGTGTGTGTGTGTGTTCTACGCAGAGGCAGGGAAAAACAGAAAGTAGCGAGTGTTTTTGTGTGTGTACGTGCAAATGCATGTGTCTGTGTCTGATAATCTTGAGCAAGTGCCTTCATAACCATAAAAAACCAGTGGGGAATACTCCTTTTTATCAGGAGCAACTAGCTAAAAAAGGAAGATAGCTGCCTACAGAAAGTACTTCGCAGTGTGTGATGTATGTATGGAGTTGGGGTGAAAAATAAGGGAAAATATGGACAATAGACTTAAGCCGGGTGTGAGGATACACACAAAGTATTGTCAAATTGAAGAGAAGGAAGAAAATACCAAGAGGACAAGAAAAGAGGAGAGAAGTATGGAGATAACTTAAAGCGGTAAAAGGCTCATGGGATCACCAAGCATTTATCACTCTCACTCTCTTTACTTGCCTCCCCTTTTTCTTCATAAACACTTGACAAATTCACACGCATACACACATGAACATCCATATACGCCACTGCGCCCTTCATCCGCACAACTTTTTTTTTTTTTTATCTCTGCCCTTATTCCACAGCTTATGAATTTTAATAGGCCTCAATCAGAACACCTCAGCAGTGTTTTTCTATCTCCCAAAGTAATGGACTTGAACCACCTGAGAATTCTCAGACAGCTCTGTATTCGTACAGCTAAGGAAGTCAGAATGAAATAGGGAGGAGTGGAGGGATGAATGATAAGGATGGACGGGATGTGGATGAATAAGACAGCGACGGAAGGATGGTTGAGAAAAGAACGTGCCTGCGGAGGGATCGCTGATTGCGGGTTGGTTGTCAGAGAGAGACAAATTGAGAGAGGGAGAGTGGCCTTGGCTTCAAAATGGATTCCTACTGGATGTCAACACACATGTTAGCATGCATGCAATTTCACACACACACACACACACACACACACACACACACACACACACACACACACACACACACACACACACACCCACACAC
>JBBMJY010000020.1:21022679-21060426 GCA_037833715.1 Toxotes lorentzi | reverse complement strand
ACACACACACACACACACACACACACACACACACACACACACACACACACACACACACACACACACCTAAACACACACTCACACACTCTAAATGAGAGTCTGATTGTTTCTGGGTTGCCTTGCTCCTGATCTACCCCCCCTTAATTACAATCTGCACTGACAAATGGGCCTACTTGGTAATGCAGAGGTAGACAAACACACACACGCACACACACACACACACGCACACACACGCACACGCACACACACACACACACACACACACACACACACACACACAGTGAGAGATGCACTGTTTTTGCTGATTAAGTGTGTCACTTTTCTTTTTGGACTCAGACCCTGTATTTAGACACACAAATGCACACACATACACACACACTCACACTCACACACTGTATTTTCCCAGCAGATCTAAAACAAAACTGCTCTGCATTTATTCTGTTGGAAATTGTCCCTATTGTACCATCCTTGCCATGATGTGTAGCCATTTGTCGAAATCAATGAAGCCCAGAAATTGGTATTATTCTTTCAATGGTTCATTCTCTCCCTCATCCCCCACCCCCCACCCCCCTCAGTGTCTCTCTTTGCTCATGCTTGAATGAGAAAAAGTGATTACCTGAGAAAGAAATGGGTTAGTACATTAGTGAAAGGTGGCAGTTTTGTGTCTGGTGTCTATGTGAAAAGACCTGTGTATAGCTGTTGCACCTCTGCACGTCTCCCTACTGCCTTATCTCTCCCCCTCTTGTTTCTACTCCAACATAACTACACATACACACACACACACATCACAGCACAATGAGGAACACTGTAAGTGCTCACAGGAAAGACAATTCACACACTACATGTGCCAAAGTTGATAGCCTGAAAACAATGCTTCATCACTGCACTCGCCATAATCACAGCACTTTTAAAGATCTTGGGCTGAAAGACAGGAGAGCGGCACAATGCATAAACACAACCATAAGCCAGCTCTATTCACAAGCCATGTAGTTCTACCAACTGTTAAAACCATTTCCATCTCGACACCCCAACAATGGAGCGCAACAGAGAGAGACTGGGGGACTGTATTGATATCGAGCACTGCTGAATGGCCGGCTGACTAGCATTCACTGTCACAGCGGATGGATGGTTTAATTGTGGGCTGGTGTGAGAGAAGGAGAGAGAGTGTGTTTTTGTGTGTTTTCGTGCGTGTGTCTGTTTCTGTGTGTGTGTGTGTGAACGAGAGGACTCGGGGAGGTGACAGCCGTTATCTCAGGCCTACAGACAGACACTTAGCCCTCCGCCAACCCTCAAACACTCTCCCTATGGCATGCTCAGAAATGTCACGAGCTGGCACTGTCAGTATGCTGTGTGTGCGTGAGTGTGTGTGTCTGTGGGTTTGTCTGCACTTGTATGTTTGTGCACCACATCAAACTCCTCTGCGTGGGACTGCTTGTACTTTGTCCGCAATGTGAGTGTGAGCTGATGTGTCCATGAAAATTATGTCAAATATACGGCTGCTGCTTTGTGGCTGGTTTCTTTTTTTTTTTCTTTTTATTATTGTTCACACGTACAAACGCCAACCCATACCGAGAAACAGACACACAAATCCCCACAACCACACAGATAAACTCTCTACTGACAGTAATGAAAGACACCATTAATACTGACAATAGCTGTGTGTATGTGTGTTTCCACCAAATTCTTTCTGTCAAACTCACTATGTGTGGTATGTTTACGTGAATGGGTGCTATCTGAAGTAATTAAGTGTGTGTCATACCTCATTTCTGTCTCCACTTATTGGTAATATTTTTTAGTTATATGGTTTGGTCATTTAATTAGGAGTTTAACCTGGCAGTGGATCTGTTGCAACTTTTAGTTTTTGTTGTTTCAGACAAATAAGCTACACTGTTCCTTTAGGCCAAACTCTATAATTTTTCAATAATTAGCTGTCTTTTCTTTTTTCTTTTGTAAACAGATGTTACAGTGAAGAAATGTGTGTGAGTATAGCATGAGTGTGGTTAATGGCAGCCAGAACACACATTTAAATGCTTCTTCAGAAGAGCAGGTAGAAATCTCTCCTACATATGCTTATTCTTTTCGGTCAATGACAAATTATGAACATTATTTAGATTTAGATGAAAGGTCTATGTTGAACTTTATTTGGAAGTGATTACATTAAGAGAGGAGGTATTGATTCCACCTGGGTGCAGAGGTCAGCATGGCAATGTGGGGGGAAATGAGAGGAGGGACTCAGGCTGTGATCCGTCTGCATTATCCCACCATACAGAGTTGAACATCTGGTCAGAGAGACAACAGAGGTAGATTTACTCATCCCTGACAGTCACAGAGGAGCATGAGAGACAGACAGAGACAGATAGGACTCCACAAGACTGAGTATTTTATTTGCAAATGATGATGTGTCAAGAATGATGGCAAAGGGCCCAGTCAAACCAGCATTTATGACAGCAAAATTCTGGACCGGAATCAAAGTAACTGTGTGTAGCACTTTGATGTAGAGTTCAACTTTACAAATATATCTCTTAATAAACTGTTTGTAACTTATTGTTTCTTTGGCTTGATGGATTGTTGAGGCTGGCTACCTCGAGCATGTTACCAGCCAGTGGAAGGATAGTATCATATACACTTAACCACTAAATATAACCCTATAAATAATAAATGTTGGTTAGCTGCATCAGCTGCAGTGGCACAGCCCCGTAAGTATTCTCTGTCATCAAGCTTCCAGCATCACCATTTTTGCACCAATTAATCCTTCTGTGCCACTTCTAATGTGACCAGACGCAAAGGTCTAGGGCTACCATCATGGCCAGGCCCTCTGAGAATCAACATTTCACTGTTGTGTTTGCTCTTCCAACCGCAGTCCATTTGGGAGCATGGGTAGCCCAAAAGGAAGCCATTATATTGTGACTTACATGTGAAAGTGTACTTAAATGGGATGTGCATGTAGCTCGGTGTATGTATGTGTAAGTGGGTTCATAAGGTAGCCGTAAGCACTTAATAAGATAAATATTCTGTTGGAGAGTTTATTTTGGAGTGTTCCTGCCCACTTATTCTGGATACAACCACTACAGTGAAAGATGTTAAACCACTCGCAATGAACAGTTTGAGGCAAGGCTTTTGAAATTACCTTGCAGATTGGAGACCTTGTGTGTTAAGTGCTCAAAAGGCCCACCCCCACCACTGTAACAACCATCTAGATATATGAGACCTAAATACATCTGAAATCTAGTGTATGGTAAATAATGTAAACATACTCTATGCAGGAAAAAAAAAGATGTTTTTAAGGATATAATATTCTCACATTATTGTGGGTAACTCACTTAATGGGGTTTCGCAGCACAACAGATGATAGAGCTGTCACTCTAGTGTATGTCTAGACCACCACCCACATCTGTCTGAGGTTTTTGTCTCGTGGCCATCTGTTTTGCAGTACAACCAAGCAGAACCACAGGAAGCAGAAACAGATTTGAAGTCAGCTTTTTAGGAACTTCCTCTAAACTGTTAATCATTAATATTCATTAATATTAGTATAATTACCATACAGCATGACAAATGCATGTTGGATTTATGCAAAGCATGCTGCCCACACAAACATCAGTTTTAAGCAGATCACTGTTTCCTATGCCTCCACAAGGTATTGTTTGGACAAAATAATGGCTAAGGCATTTTCCATAGGAAATTTACTGTTATTTTTGGAGCCCTAAGTTTATAACTGCAAAAGTGCCTGACATTGTTTATCTGTGATACGCATTTCCTACCAAGTGCCATCAAATACACTGTGAGTAGTGCTGCAATTTTCTATGAGGACAGAGATAGTAGATGTACTTCATACTCTCTGCTGGCATTTCTCCCTGTACTGGGTCATAAAGAGTCCTCCTCGGCTATTGAACAGACTCAAGACCGCTGTAATCATAAAACTCATTGTTGATGTTGCTGAACAAGGTCAAGCAGGCAAAGAGTATGAATGTCAGCAGCAGATAGCAGTCTAATGGGTGTCAGTTGCAGAGAGTAGTTTTAATGGCACATACCCTGCAGTGTTTAGTGCTACCAGGGATCACTGAGGCTGGTCAGCAATTCACAGGTGTGGTCAGATGAGCTGTGTATCCCAAGGGGCTATGCAGTACTGTAGATCTGACAGGTAACAAGATCTGAAATTCATGCTAACCTGCGAGCTGTTTACTCTTTTGGGATTATAAACAATAAACTAAAGTATAATAATGTAACCTTTATCATCCATTTGTTGACAATAATTTACATGAACTCTGTTACAATGCCTGCTGATCAAGGGAGTTTTTCAATGGTGTTCTTACACACACTGCTGACCCCATAGGTGAACAGTAATGATGGTATCTTTATATCTTATGCGATGAGAGAAAATTGTTAATTTAATTTAAGATAAAGCTGTGTCCAAGTTCCATTCAACATACTTATATAGTATGTACCATATACATATTGTCACATATAAAAAAATAAAAAAATAAAAAATCCACTTACTCACCAGCTTTGTTTTACAAGAAGTGACATCAATAAAATGGTGATGCTGCCAGTATGCCCTTTTCACAGAAGACATTTTGACTGTAAACAGTCTGTGATTGAGCTGATCAACATTTATTTATTACCTGCATCAGAACTTGACATCACGTCCTTGTCTGGACGGAGTGCAGGGAAATTTCTCTGAACAGTAATGTAATGTGAATGTAGTGTTACTGGGTACAGAGCCATTGTTAATGTCATTAGTGCTTCTCCTGTTGCAACATCATTGCATATTATACTTCACAAAGAACGAAAAATGTTTTTACAGAGATTCACAATTTTTCTGGGCTTTTCGGTAGTAGGCTTAGGACTATTTCTAATTTATTTTACTTTTTTGCAGAATGGTTTAGCACCTCCTCTGTTTCCATTTTTAATACAATATGTATACTAACTTGATTGGGTATGATTCATTTTATTCACTGTTCCTGGGAGAGCACACAACAGACTCAAAACCTCCTTAGAATTTGTGTAATTAGCTTCATTTGACTTGAAAAATGTACTGGCACTGCATGCTGTACCACAGTACTGTTTCATCTAAAGAACAGATAGTTAACAATACTGGAGATGAGAGATACACAAACCTTGCAGTAATACTACCAGTTGTACTACATGAACACTGTCTTATATCTTTGGACACAATGAACATCACATGCTACACATACAGTAATTCTCATTACTACGCACAAATGAAAGGAGTAAATTACACGCACACAAACTGTCTCTCATTAGCTGTGCCTGAGCACCTAATAGCATTCAAAAACAGCTTAGTTTTATTGTATGTATATGTATTTTCATCATCTGGTGTCAATAAAACTTTTACCACTATACACTTTATGCACATAGTAGCTCAGCATATTGTACACAAACACATAAACACACACACTCCCTTGGCTTGCCCGCTAACAGTTGCATCATCTCTCACCACTTTATGCCACAGGCCCCAAACAAGCCATCTGCACTAGTTTCTGCCTCTGCCAGCCTGGCCCCAAGAGATGGACCTTGCATGTGTATGTGTGTGTGTCTATGCATGAATGTTTGTGGTTTTTTTTGGGGGGGGGTAGGGGATGCCAAGTGCAGCAGTGATGTAAGGGAAGAATCTGAGGTAGGAGGGATTATATCATAGAGGAAATGGAATGACAAGAGCGCATAAGAAACTGGGTGAGGTGAGCAATGCTAATAAGGATGAGATAGACAATCAAAGGAAAACAATGGAAAAAAGAGGAGAAAGAGGAGGCATGTTGAATTTAAAAAAAAAAACAACAAATGCAGAAATTCAACTCCATCTCTAACAAGAATGGCTGTAGTTAGTCACACCACTGCTTTGAGCTAAAGGTTAACATCAGCATGCTAACTATGACAATGCCTAGCATACTGACTTTTTGCAGGTATACTGTTAATACTATGTTCACCATCTTTGTTCAGCATGTTGGCCTGATAACATTTTCTAATTAGCACTTTACACAGACTGCAACTGATACTGATGGTGTTAAAGTGTCATTTTGACCTGATGATGGCTCTAGAAGAAAAGTTAAGGGCTCCCCAAAGTGATTACAAAGTCATCCCGTGATGAATGTCCACTGAAGTTCCACACAATTTCATGATAATCTATCCAACAGTTGTCAAGATATTTCAGCTAAAACCACAAATGTCAGCCTCATGGTGGCGCTAATGGAAAAGGGATCACCATCACTGGGATACATCATCTGGGATCCATGAAAAGTACGTGTTAAGATGTTTCACTGGATAAGTGACAACTTTGACCTCCTGGAAGATGTAGATGAAGAGTCAGGGTAGTACCAAAAACAGTAGGATTAATCCTCTGGGCACCATGAATAGCTGTACCAGATTCCAGTTATTTGTCCAATATTTGTCAAGACATTTTACTAAAACAACAAAATGTCAACCTCATGGTTGCACTACAGAAAATGTCAGGGGATCAGCAAAGTCAGTAGACTTTAGCTTCGGGGGATCACGAATACCTATACCAAATTTCATGGCAATTGATTTGATAGTTATTGAGACAGATAAACAGTCTTGTTCAAGATAGCTCAGCCTGGAACAAAATGCTAGATCAACCAACGAACCAACACTCCCATCCCCAGAGAATCAGCACAAAAAATTGGCTAAAATTAAATTAATGCACTGATAGTTAAGTTTGTGTTGTACAAGGGTGTAACATTTCTGGACTGGAAAATAATGTTGCCAGCACTCATACTCTAGGCAGTAATTATTTATCCTCCGCAACATATCTGGCAAAACCACCACCTAGTATATGCTGCAAACATATTTTTTGGGAGACAGGGTTGGTATATATTTTTGTGTTGTGTTCAGTTGAAAGAGGTGAAATGGAAACAGGGAAAGAGGATGGAGAGAAAGAAAGGCGAACAGTTCAATGCATCTCAGTGTTGTCACCCAATCAAAGACCCTAACATTCCCCACTCAACAGCAGTAATTATCTAAAAGATAATCAGTGGCTTTTTACATGTCAATCATGGAGAAAACACAACACATACAAGCACATCAACTTCTACACAGACTAAAACACACATGCACACGCCCACACACATCTCATGGCTGAACGTTGCTCCCAGCATGTGTCCCGGTATCTGATATGCAAACAGCTCTATCCAGTTATATCAAAACATGTCATTTGGAGGAGAAAAAAAAACCTGCACCAAAAGATTTTGACTAGTGTACCCCCTGCCACTCCCTTTTCCCAGATACACACACCTGTTTTCTGTAGCAGATAAATATCAACAAACATTCCCTCTCCATCAGGATTTGAAAGTTGTTTTGTTTTTTTGTTTTTTAGATTGCACCAGCTCCATACGGCAATCTTAATTACATGTTCTCTCTCAGCTAAATTTTATGTAATTATAATCTCATCATTTCAACTTCTAGTCAACAAGAAGGGAACAGGTGCTGCAAACAGTGGCATTCTGCCATGAGTGTCAAAGGTTACAGAAAATGTTCATAGGTATGTAATAATATGAAAATGAATGACATACTGAAGAGTTTAACAGTTTGGGAGATTCATGTATTGGCTTTCTTTACAAGAGTATGGGCATGTCTGGGAGTTAAGTGCAGAGCTGGAGTCAGCACACAGTTAGCCTAGCTTAGCATTAAGACTGAAATCAGGGGTAAAAGCTTACCCACCTCTGTTAATGTGCCCATCAACAACTCTAAAGCTCTCTAATTAATGCACTACATCTCATTTATTAAACTTGTGTGGACAGAGATGTGTAAAAACCAGCCCTTAGGGGAAGTTAGGGTAACTGTGTACCTTCCCAAAATCCAAAGTAATATTGCCTGCTTTGTACCATATTGTGGCGGTTAGTAGTGCGTAGTAAAGCATTATATTAACAACAACAAACAAGTCATGTGCAGAGACTGGTACAATATGTGCTACCTTGGCGCAAGGGCTACTGGCAGCAGCTAGCAAAAGACAGCTGTGACTCTCAGTAACTCCATAGTTGTTCTCTTAGCTGCTAGCTACCTGCCAGTAAGTACTGCTGTTTCCTCTGTGTTCACCTGCCTCCATCCTCAACGCTAATCCAGGCTAAAGAAGTACTGACTCCAGCTCTGTAATTCTACAGACAAGAGGCTGATAGAGGCTGATGGAAAGACAGTTAATAAGCATTTTTCACAAAATTCTTAACTATTCCTTTGTTCTTTGGAAAAATATTGTAATACCTCATTTAATTTTTCATGCTACAGGATCACTGATGTACAAAGTTTACACATATAACAAGAATGTTTTTTTTCCAGTAATGTTTCAGTGTTTGTTTCTGTTTTATTTAGTTATATTAAATCGTGAATCATACTGATCAGTATAATTCACTCAAATAGCTAAATATAAATTGGAACCACTTAAGACTATTTTGATATTGATTACGAGGCACAGATTGTGAATATGTTGATGCTTATTTTTTAGGTTCTTCCATGTGTGTTCATGTGGATGTGAGAGCGTGGGTGTGTGGTTGTGCATATCCCAGGCTTGTGTTTGCATGTGAACATGTGTTAGAGAAACCCAAGTGGCAGAGATAAAGAGTGCATCCAGAAGCAGAAAGGGAGAGAGTGGCAGGCGAGAAGGAGAATGAGAGAGAGAGAGAGAGTTTCTCTGTGTGTGAAGGAACTCTTTCATCTTCACCCCAGAATCCCTGGCGAGGTCTTCCATGCCAATCCATTTCCTGGAGTTGGCTTTAGTCTCACCCAATGGGACGACACACACATACACACAAATCTGGCTCCCCTCACCCCACTGTGAAAGCTCTGCAATCTTGGTTCTACACACAGACACACACTAAAAGACGCACACACTCGGCCCATTGGGATGACAGCGAGGAAATGGCAAGCAGCTGCTGGGGGGTCCCTTCGCTCCTCTACAGAAACTGTACCCTGCACCCCAGAGGCATCCCCTCGCCCCAGTCTTAACACTTTCTGCCCACATGTGCATTTGTCTAGGTGTGTGTTGTCCTGTGTGTGTTGTGCTGTGTGTTTGTGTGCTGGCAAATCTATGTGTGAATGAGAATGTGTGAAGTTGTCCCCTCTGATCACCGCCACGTTACCTGTCGTGCTTTCCTCATGCTCCCAGCACACCAGTGTATGAGTTTGTGAGGATGTGCGTGTGTGTGTGTCATCACTGTGTGTTGTGGCTCCTTTTAAGCTTCCAGACACAAAAAAAAAACTGAAGAGAGATAAACAGGGCAAAGAGTGGTGAAACAAACCTAAAGACTGCCCTGCATGCTGGAAGTGTTCTAGGAGTCGCATTGTGTGTGTGTTTGGTGTCATAATCAAATCCACAGGCATTGTGTGCATCAGTGTGTCTGTGTTTTTGTGTTTTTGTGTGTGATACTAACCGCAGGCTTCCAAGTCTGTTCATTAGCAGGCTTAGCTAGCAGAGGGAAGCATGTAAAGATGACTGCTATTAATTTAGCATCTCACTGGCCTCCCTCGCTCTTGCTCTCTCTCTCTCTTGCACACACACACACACACACACACACACAGATGACTGCCAATTCATTAAGTGAACGTTTGGAGCCCCAGACTGTACCAACTGGTAGAAGCTAACTAATCTGCACTGCGCCAGTGGAGAGAGAACGAGCCAGAGAAACAGATAACATTCACCGAGGGGGACATTCAGCCTCTGAAAACAACTATTAACATCAACATTTGGGAAGGCCTCAACTTCAGAAAGATAAATACACACTCACAAGTTGGTGAATGCACAACAAGCATTAGGTTGTGAATACAAATCATAAAACCTATGGGAAATCAGAAAGCATCAGTCAGGTGTATAGTGGCTCTACGTGGATTTGTCCATGATATTCAGTAAGTTCTGGAGGAGAGAACTCCGTGTTTTTTTTGTCCCTCAGTTTCTTAAATCAGTGTCATGTTAGATGTTCTGTGGAGGAGGCTCTGATTGAATGGACAATGCCAGGATGACAGCTTGTTTGTATGCATGGGCCATAAAGGCCTGTACTCTTCTAGGTAACGCATGCAGATACAACATGGAGGCTCCGGGAAAGGGTTTGTGGAACTAAAACAGTGATCCCTGGGTATGTGAAGACACACGCTATTTATACACAACTCAGACTTAAATCTCTTAAAACTTTGAAATATACATACCATAATGTAAGCAGTTAGTGATTCCAGACTGGCTAATATTTAGTGATATTTTGACCAAGTTAAGTTCACGTCCACTGGCTGGCATTCTGATTGCAACCATAACTCACAGATGAAAGTCAATCAAAGCATCGAGATACGTCAAAGTCATGGACCAAGTCAGACACCCTGAGAAAGACAAGGGAGGCCCGTCACATCTGATACAATGGCCATCCTTGAACTGAGACAGAGGTTACATCCCCACCTCATACTACTGACGTTACACTTTTGTATGTATTTCAAACTGGGACATTTATCACATGTGTTCATTTTCTAATAATATAAATCATAAATATATATCATTTATTGTACATTAGTAAATAAAACTTTTTTTCCCATCATCCACTGTAAAGTGATGATGTCTTGTTTCCCTTCCTGAGAAGTGTTTTAAAAACTGCTACTTGTCCTCTGAGACCACTACAAATAGCCTTCTTTTGACAGCACTTTTGCTGATTGGAGTCTTGCGTTCTGTATTTTGCAAATTCTGCATCTGTGATGAATTTGCTTTTCTATCTCTCAGGGAACTTAGCTTGATGTATTGATGCATGATCGATGCGTTTTAGAGTTCAATGCACAGGTGTGTGTGTGCGTGCGTGCGTGCGTGCGTGCGTGCGTGCGTGCGTGCGTGCGTGCGTGTGTGAGTGTGTGTACTGTATATGAGCAAGTCCCATATCCCATAAAAGAACAGAACCAAAAGAGATCCTATTTATTTGCATAACCAGCCTAATACATATTATTCATTTGTGCCACAGCACTCCATTATGGTCCATAACTTATTTCAGACAAATAAAATACATTACAAAGTGCTTTGCAATGAAAACAAAGAATAAAAGTAATGGAAAATCCTATCAATAGCCATATCATTTATTACAACAGACAACAATGTAGTTAATTCCTTCAAGTGCTTTATTTAAAAAGAACTGCATTAACCATTTTCACTGTAATGAAGGAATAGGTCACCACAATGCAACAATATGGCTCTTTAATGTGTTTTTAATAGGTTGGACAACAGTGTTCTACAGCACAGAGGCATAAGATATTGTATGCATCAGAGTGTGGCGAGTTAGTATGATGAATTCACTGTTGGTTTTGGTGTCTTTGGGGGACTTTAAAATTATAAAGACATTAAGACACACAGTCTGATGTTAGCCCCTGCTCTGAGAATGCACTGAGTTTTATTTTTTGTCATTGGTGCTGCATGTTTTTTTGTTAAACTGCTACAACCCCAGTGACAAAAGGTACATCTCTTTACTTTGTTTTCTGGGAATCTACCGACACTACTGTCATATATGCTGCTAACTCGTTGCTGCAGTAACAATTATGGGATGTAAATCCCTTAAGAACGTTTGAGCATATCCAGTGTTGATCCATAGCAGGGAGCCTGTGTGTATCCCTGTGTAAGTCTCCTTCACCATCCCCATAGCTGTGTTAATCATACTCGCTGCCACTCACGCTCAAGGTCTTAGTGGCCCTCTGTTGAAAGCTGCAATCCGCAATTCAAATAGAAACAGAAAATGGTGTTCCAGCCACATTAAGCAGCTCAGTGAAGCAGTGGTCGTCGTCTGAAACAGGGCACTCTGATTTCAGAGGGGTAGGTCATTCCTTTGCTAATCCTACCGAAAATTAGTTTATAGGTTAAATTAATATTCTAGCTACAAGAGCATTAATGTTTAGCATCAGAGCTGACTTATGGCATGGATGTACAGCAACATTAAGGGTGAGAAGATAACACAGAAGAGTTAAAGCAAAGACAAAGGTTAAATGACAATTGGATTTACATACATTACAGTTTTTTGGAAAAAGGTGGGATGACAGAGCTGAGGTGGGAAAGTTTTATCTTTCAACAAGTAATTAAGAATGATTTCAGCGTTCTTCAGCGTAGGCAAACTTTGAGAAACTTCTTGTGTTAATATTTCATGGTGAGAATAAGGCAGAGTTCATGCAGTTTTTTGTATGACACATATTTGATCTTCCTTGGTTTAATCAAAAGCAAACGCAGATCCTTGATTCCTTATCATTCTTTGTTTATCATTAAGGTCTATGAAAAAGACATAGAAAGTCACCACCATGAATATCTGTTTCAGTGACTGGCTCTTCAAATTTCCAACCTCACTGCAGGTAAACACATTTTTGGCGTTTTGACATTTTTGAAGTGCAACCTGATAGAGCTAAACATGAGAGACAGACAATTTCACACCACATTCATGCCGAACATCAGAAAATCAGTTTATTAGCAGTGAAACCCAAATAAAGACTTACATAACGTAAAGACGGCGGGTCCTCGCATGTGTAGCTGCTTCTTACCCTCAGCTTGACCTCCTGAAAACCCACTGACACTGCACTCTTCTGTTGATTATTAATTGCCATGGTTCTACAGACCAAAGAGCCTCTTCTTTCAAACTTACCAACCATGAGAGTGTGTAGGAAAAGACCATTAAAATGTCTACTGATTTTGGTGTGTGTTTGTCTGTGTATGAGAGAGACAATGGCAGAGAGAGAGAGAGAGAGAGAGATGTGTGTATATGCACATGTTGGACATAATTAACTGGATGCTGCTGAGAGTAAGATGAGGTCAGGGCAGCTTTAAAGCTTTGTCAGACCATACTGACCTTGGTAACAAAGGCTTTTTGCCCAAAGTTATTAGCAATAATTGGACCTAATTATATGATGTATTAAAAGAGGAGGAAATTGCAGAGAAGCGTTCAGTTGAAGAGTCGTTACCAAGACTGGAAAACAGCACAATAAGAAGTCAAGTGGAACCAGTGGTCTGTGTGTGTGTGTATCTGTGCACACATATATATTTGGATTTGTGTCTGTGCCACATGTCCTTATACTGCAGGCTTTTGAAAAGGAAAGCTTTTTGTTATTATTAAAGCACAACATCTGTCCACTTCTGAAAGAAAGAATAAAAAGATGGAAATCACAGCTGAATGTATTGAGTAAGTGGGAATCAGCCTGTCATTTCTGGGGGGACCAAACACAGAAACAATTTTAATAAACTGTGGAAGGCAACACACCTTAGCAAAAACTGGACAAATTTCCTGGATGAAATATCGGGCTCTTTAGCTGCTAAATGCTCAACGGTGTTCACCAGCTAGGGTCTAACTGTGTGTGTGTGCAGTTTGGTGCAGAGCAGGTTGTGTGTAGTGAGGTTCTTTCTGAAAAGAGCTGCCGGCTGTGGCTGAAAAAATGACGCTAAGCAGTGAGACAGTAAAGTTGTGGGCCAGAGAGATAAAAAACTTACTGTAACACTCCATAAAACTGAGAGGAGCTGCAGATTCCTGTGATAATAATAATAAAAGGTTTGTCCCTAGGAGCAACCCCTGTCAGTTATCATAAAATATTCATTATAGCAGCTTTAAATATGAAAATGTATTTCTGTATTTTCATATTAAAGTAATTCCCAGGAGAATTAATTGTTTAATGACTGTTTATATTCTGTTATATGTTTAGAAACTTTAACAAAGTGACACTCATAATTATTAAGTTTTGTGTAATGAGCTTATTTGATGATCACACCCCAGTTCTAGGAGATTTCAAAAGTCTATGAAGGTGGTTTGTTTATAGGCAAACTCCAACATACAAAGTTTATATTTGCTTATTATGTCATTTTATTTCAACAAAGCTCAGCAACAGCCATTTCTTCATAACAGGATTACTTTTATTTTCATCCATGTTGCATGTCTTTATACAAAGCCAGATTCAAAGAAGTGAGGAATGAAGGAACAAGGAAAAAAGGCAGAGACTGTGTGATAGGGCAGGCACAGTGAAGGTGTGTGTAGGATTACCTCTAGAATATCAAAGAGTGCCTTCATCAGAGAGGGTATTAAGCATGCTCTCTTAATGATGAGGCTCTCACTCCGACACTGATGAGGGAAGGAGAGAGACCAGCGGCCGGCTAATTGGAGTCAATTTCTGCATGACTGAGTGTGTGTGTACGTGCATTTATACGTGTGTACGTGTACATCCGTGCATGTGAACACCTGGGTGTTTGCATGTCTGTAAGAGGGATAGAGTGCGTCTCCATTTCGGCTGCTCCATGAGAGGAATGTCTGATTCCACCTCATTTTACTGCATCTTAAAAACACCTTTTCTCTCCGTCTCCATCAGTCAGTTGACCTAAGGGGAGAGACAGACACCAAGCTAACAAGATGAATTAAGTCAGGGAAGCAATTGAAGGGCGGACATATTGACAGACACCGAACACAATTGAATAAAATTAGTCCACAGTGTATTTATTTAGTCCAATTAGTTCCAGGACTAATGCCAGAAAAGAAAATTGCCAGTAAACAGCTCACCTCCACAGCACCTTAAACCTTTTTCAGGTGAGCTAAAGGGCAAAGTCAGGTGTAAAAACATCCTCAGTCTGACAACAAATAATTGATTAGACCATTTAAAATACAGATCAAGCCGTGGCATTACTACACTCCTGAGAAGGACAGTGTTTTACACTAATGGTCACCAACACAGATGATCATCCCAGGCAGTGAGCTTCAATTTCTAAATACTTTCTTATTGCTGCTGCAGTTTGTCACTGTATTAAAAAGCAGAGGAGACCAACACAGAAGGGCACAGAGAAACATCACGACAAAAAAAACAAGGGCGTTGTTTTTCTTCCGCTCAGCTCTTTACACATTAGAGAGTGTCGAGGTATTTCTTTACATTGCATATATTCATCACTGGATTTTTGCTATTAAAGAATTAGCATGAACAGATTGACACTAGCATCACTGATATGCCAGTGATGTCCAGCTGTACAGTATGTATTTGTGAAACTCCTTGGGGAGTTCCAGATTGGCTATTTTACATAATAGGGCACAGAAGATCAGAGCTCAGCTGTCTTGTGGTTTTCAGCCGTTCAATCAGGACATAACTGAATATCTTGTGTTTTTTCCTCAAATCATACTTAGAATTTTTATAACAGCACTTAGGTTCCCTGGTATCTAACTCAAAATTGGCCTCCAGAAAACTAGAGGTCATTTCTGATTCCCGGTTGCACTTTGAGAAATATTTCAAGGCAGTTGCTCTGTAAAAAAAAAAATTCTGCTACACTTACTAAACATGACTGCAGTTATTACTCCTGTGCTTGCTGCTCTATGCTGGCTTCCATTCACATTTAGGATTGAATTCAAAATCTTTCTGTTATACAATTTGGTTTCACCATATATCACTGTATTGCTGATTCCTTTGAGGGATACAAGACCTCTATGGTCATCAGAGCAAGGGCTCCTGGCTGTGTCCTGGTTGTGTCGTGATGACTGAACATTTGTTGAACTCTGTTGAGTGTTTTGAATGTTATCTCAAAACTTAAAGTCCTAAGCATTTTATTGATGCTTCTTTGCCCTGATTCCTTCTTATTCCTTATCAATTTTCCTATCTTCTTATGCTCATCTTTGATTGAATTTTTTTAATCAAATGCTTTTTCTTTGCAACTGTCAAGCACATTGTAACCCTGGTGCTATATAAATAAACTTTTAAGTTCATTAAATCCCAACATAAAATATTTGCACACAGGTGAAGTGGTAAAGGAAGATTCTCTTTGTTTTCTGTGAAGCTGATGGCTCGGACATTGTTCCATTCATGTTCTGTGCCTGCTTCTGTTGTGTTTTCTGCGACTGTGGAGAAACATTTTGAAAAATAAGAAAATAAAATATATGGCTATGGGGAAGTTATCATGGCCCAGTTATGATTTAGCTCAGAGGACATTGCCAGATTGCCTAATTTGGAAGACCAGGCAAAAAAAAAAATCAGAAATTGGAGGAAATGATGTGAAAGACACTGTAGTGATATATTTTTAAAAAAACAGAGAAACTGAAGGCAGTGCTGCCTAGCTTCTTTCTTAAAGAGTCTATCCAGCTGCCCTATCGTCAACCTTTTGTCTAAGAGCACTCTAGAGACTAGACTCTGAAGTTGTCTAGAGATAACCAGGGACAATTTCTCTTTTACTGAGGCTCAGAAACTGATGTACAAAGGCAGACAAGTGAGACAGTCTGATAGAAGCAGAAGAACAATGTCTGCTTAAATGAGAATTATTTTCAGTGATAGAAATGATACATGGTACAGTATATTTTTCACTGGACAGAGGTCAATAAGAAAGCAAAATTATACAAACGTTATTTTGGAGGGCACTTATCTAGGGGCAGAAGGACACAAAGTCCACCTGCAAGAAAAACAGATTGAGGAAATGTGTCTGAAAAAATATCCCAGACTGCAACAACCTTGAATGTGAAAGATTCTTAAAGTTCCCAGATGATCAGACCCTGTATTCATGTCATGAACATCCTGTGAAAGCGTTGACAGTGAGTTCAGTGCAAACGCGATGCTTGAATTTAATATTAGCATCGGAAAGGAAAATTCTACTTCAGCATCAACAAAAGTGCAACAGAAGTCGAAGAAGAATGTCATTGTCAGTGTTGCTGATAGGCACACAGCACATACACCTGCAACACCCATAAACCTGGGTGTTGACATTTGTGTGACATTGTGTTTTTATACCTCAGAATTGAAAATTAGGCTCAAAGAAAATTTTAACTGAAAAAAAAAGAATCTTCAGGTTTAATTGGTAGTTATAGCAAAACGAGGTTCTATGAGGAAAATCCAGCACCATATACTGTCCTCAGAAAGCATGTCTACGACCTGTCAATCACAGAGGCACAACTCTGCCCTGTTACTACCTGTAAAATTCAGAAAGAAAGCAACAGAACAGGTGACGTGAAATAAACTGAGCTTTACCAGGGAGCATTTTATTTATTCTCCAGTATGAGACTGGTAATTAAGAGCTAAAATCAACTCCATGAGTCAACCAATGTAAAATACCTTAATCTCTGCAACTGTGGTGACTTATCTGTTTGTAACAAAACACGGGCTAAGTTAGTTTATCTCTCCTGGTATCAGTAAGAACTAGACAAAATTGTATCTTATATAAAGACTTTATTTATTGATTACATTTGCCCACTGAAATTTAAACCCTGCACATCCAATACTATTTGGCTGCAATGGGTGTTTGTGTTTTACATAAAAGGTTTTGAATCTCTAAAGTTCACCAAGTGTTAATGGGACTGTGCTTGATGTCCAGTATAGAGTTACATGAGGACCTTCTATAATGCAGTGTTTGTGTTTGTTGTTGCTGTGGCTAATAGTCAGTCCTCCTCCCCCTCACAGGCTTTGAGCAGTGTGCAATTCAAGAAAATGAAAGGAAATACAAATAATCACTCATCATTTTAAACAGGTTATCAGTCTCTTTTTTACTTTTACTGTTGTTATTTTTCTTTTGCGTGTGTGTGTGTGTGTGTATGTGTTTGCACTTATTACACTTTTTTTCTATTAACTCTTTTTTCATTGCCATATTAGCTTCGGCTTAAAAGTCCCAACCCAACTCACTGCTGCCTAAAACAATGTAGTACACCCACAGTAAATGGTATAAACCAATACTGAAAAGACAGTTCCAGGCATTTAACACATGTACACAAAACAGTGATATAGAAGCAACGAGAGTCAACCCAAATAGATGAATAAAAACAGCTAAACAGTGAGCTGAAACTCACTATAAATCCCTGTTAAGATGAAGGGAGCTGCAGAGTCAGTTGATTCTCACCAAGAGCAATCCCTGTAACAGTGTCACACTGTTTTCATAGTCATTTGATACATTGTTATTATAAAATTGTTATAAATATATTGGTATATTATTATAAACATATTGATTATAGCCCCTTTAATAGCTGTGCAACAACATGTACAATACTGGCCATTGTTGCATTTGACCTATGGTGGATTTTGACCTGGTGGTGGTGGCCTCAGATCTTTCCCATTATGTTCTGTGGCTGAATGATACATCCTAAGACTTGCCTTTGGCTTTCTGTGTTATTAGTATGAGTTTGGGTGAACCCAAACCACTGCTGTAATAATGAAAAACGACTTCCTCAAGTCATCTGCGTGTATTATATTAGACATAAAAAGTCTTCACTTATATCAACAGACGTAAGCTTGTACGAGCCTTTTATCACAAAGCAGTTATCAAATAATAATTTCAATTGGAAATAATTTTTTTCTTGTTGTAATAAACTGAACTGGCAATTTTCAGTCATTGCACATTGGGGTTGTATAACTGGGGGCCTCAATCTCAATTGGCCCTTAACTTTTTACTGGGGGAAACTGCCTGTATGGTATGAAAATTAGCACAAATTATCCGAAACCACCCAAAAACATTTTTACCCACCAAATGACATAAGAAAGCCCCATCAGGCTGAAAACCATCTAAACTAGCAACAGCGCATGTGCAGACATTGGGTTGCAGACAGATAATGTATTGTATGATTTTTCCTGTCTCTGTGAGGCTGTAGTACCTCCAAGTTTCAAGCTAATTTCTCTACTTTTAAGACCATGATATGTACTATATGTACACCATCAGCTTCAGTGTGTTAATTCTTGTAAAATTGATGCACAGTTCGATATATAATGCAGAATTGATGGCAATTTGATATTAATTAATGACAGGAGCCTACTTCACATCCAGGGTTCGTAGTCAACATCTATCCCTGCATGTAAAGATAACCACACATTGATTGATTACATTATTTCATTAGGTGTATTGGATGCATGGTGCATGGATTTTTTGGAGCAAACAAGATAAAAGTAATTTAAAAAAGAAAAAGAAAAGCATGTATGGTTCCAGAAGTTCAAAACAAGAATGATTTGTATTGAGTCACACTGCTGAGGCTCCGTTTTCAGTGAGTGGAAAACAAGACAATATCCGTGACTACACGTTGCCTTAATGGTATGTGTTCTGTGTAGTTTTTAGCATGTTACTTTTCTGGTTGTGTGGCTTTGCTTTGAAAACACAGCTTTGTTCAAAGTACGAGACATCACAAAGAGTTTGGATAAATGTGTTACTGAAACCATCTGTTAAAAAAAGAAAGTAAAAACATTTTTATTAAGATACCGTACCACAGCCGGAATGGAAGTGGGAGACAGCTGTTTTTGAATCGCTGGTTGGACATTTTAATGAAACTGTGAAAAATTGCTTGTGCTTGTGATGTTGCTGGTGCTTGATAACTAGTAAGAGCTTTCACTTATTTCTCTTGCTTTATCAAATTAATTACATTCTATTTTACAGAGAGGTTTATTCCAAAGTGAGGCATCTAGCATTTGAAAAACACTGGCACATTCTCAAAAGTTATTTTGGATTATCTGGATTATCTACATATTGAATGATGAGGGGGAATATTTTTTTTTCTTATATAAAATGTGATATTGTTTGTTGAAGTGTGGTCGTTAATTCAGTTTGTCATGAAGTGTAACTGGACACTTCTTAGTGAGTTTGCCACTTTTAAGCATTTATTCAAATACTCTGAAAGCTCTGCAGGTTTATATTCTAACCAAATATCATTGATAAGCACACCTTCAGCCAGAGAAGGAGAATTAACCACGGTTTGCTTGGAGTCAGAACCTGCCTATCTGGGTCTTGTGAACCACAGAACAAGGAGCTGGACATCACATTTTGTCTGTCTGGTTTTCTAAACTCCCAGCGGTGATGACAAAGCACTTCATGTACCACAGTGCTGTAGAATAATTGGAATACAGTTGGGCTACACCTGTCAGTCACTGCTACACCTGGGAAAGGCACATATTTGGGTTATGTGAAGGTGTGAGCTTCACCCCACTTTAAATTGCATGACTTTTCTGTTACTTGTAGAAAAACAGAAAACAACTTTCTCCTCTAATATTTATGTACTTTAAAATTAATCTTGCCTTGTCTCACTTGTTCCTACACAGAGTTGGTCCTGACCTCCCTGGGGCACTAAGCAAAATTCTGCTAAGGGGCCCTCCCACCTGACCCGTGAGGCATGTAAACCATTTTCAAATATAAAATACTATTTATACTACGGCTCAGCTAAATACTTGATGGTTATTATTTCCTGAGATGTGCCACCATATTGCCTAGCATACCCAGCTAATCAACATTTTAAATTCAATATGTAATCAGTTCATCAGTTTGCATTAATCCGGAGTTGTAACTAAACCTTGACTGAGAAACTAGATAATTGTTGTGTTGTTTTAATATTATGAGGACTGCTATCACACCCATATAATGTCTGGACTGGTCCCCACAGAGGTTGCAGCTGGAAAGCGTGAGTTTCATTTCATGCATGTGCATATGAATTAGTGAGCCTCAAGGGGCATGAATTTTTAGTGCAGAGTGGCAGCGTCTGTGCTGTAATTTAATTGGTGCAATATCTGTGTCGACGGGCACTAAAAATAGCTTGTTTTATCGCTTCGGTTGCAACAACCACGCATGCCACAGGTGTTACTAGCTGCATTGATAGCTGTTGTTTTGTACCTGACTCAGCTTGTACATGTACGAAGTGCTGAGCCTATTGGACGACCTGCTGCTCTGTGTCCTGGCAATCTGGTTCATTTTCTTTCACCACAACTGGAACAATGAAAGACAAAGAGACAGGTAACGCCTGCTGACCTTTTCCTTTGTGTAATGTGGGACGAGTATGACACTGGACGTCTTGTGGAAATTAGTGCTAGCAAGCTAGCCTAACTGGCTCGTGGATATGTAGAGTGTGACGCAGAGGGTCAAAGATATATTGTGTTTAGCAGTTGTTTTTTTACAAACAGTGTGAACTTTGTTGTCTTAACATCATGGGGCCAACAAGTATCTATGTAATTGTGTGTACAGCAACTCATATTTTCAGTTCCACTTTAAAATTATACACCGATCGATAAAGAAAATATCAATCCCGAGCAGATTGTGTAGTTGTCTGCACAGGGAGGGCTGAAGGTGGATGAACATGATTATGCCAAAACCAAGGAGAACAGAGAACTTGTCATAATTGCATAATGTGTCACTTAGCTAATCAAGGTTTCACAATAAAGACGCAAGAGAAAGCAGACTTCATGTGAAGCTCAGCTGCAGACAGAGCAGGTGTTATGTTGCCAGTGATTGCTGATTGTGTGTATACTCAGGGGGGTAGCAGATATTGCAGGTTTTTATACATATCAGCCCAGTGTCACCACTGTTGTTATTTTGTAGGCCTGATGGATGGCTGTTTGCAGCATTCATTTTTTAGCCTCGGCTTTTGAGCTAAAAGCAGTGTTTGCGTGTGAAGGTGCGTATGTGAGATTGTGTGTGTATGTAGGTGTGTATGCGTGCTTCTTTACATGTGTACGAGTGTGTTAAAAGCTGAATGACAGTTGCCCGTGATTGATACAACATGTAAAACTAAAACCAGCTCAGCCTGAACACTGTAATGAATTACACTTGAAGACAACATGTCCTGAGATGACAGCAGGACGCACCCCAGTACCAATAAATCCATATTTCACCTTGTTCTCTGCTCATTTACTCTCTTTTCTTCCCACCAAGGCATCATCGCTAAGTCACACAAGAGCAGGTTTTATCCTGCTTTACAGGAAAAAGGAGCAATTTCCGGGAAAGATGGAAAAATGAGAGAGAAAAGCTGATAACATAACACTAACCAGGACCCATCGAAACCAGTGTTTTTCGATTTGTCACATCAGCTGTCAGCAGAAGGATACAGCAAAGAACAGTTTCTTGGACACAGTTTTTTCCTTTTAAATGAGGGTCAGCAGATGGGCCGCCTTGTAACCAAATATGGTACTGATGTTACATTTTGGCACAACACAAAGAGCTACCCAGCAGATAATGCTGTTCCATTCTCAACTGGAAAGCTATTGTATGGTCAAAGGTAGAATGGATGCAGTTATCTGAGTTCACACTGAGTTTATTGTATGTCAGCTCAGGCCATGCAGTTTTATCACCTATTTGTGGCGAAACACAAGTCTGGTCTCATACTGATTGCTTATGGCTTTCTCCAATCTGATTGTGTCAGTATGAAAAGGAATACTGTTTTACCTGTGCTCGCTGTGTGCACAGCATTCTTTATCTGCCTCTCTTTCATCCAGCGGCTCATTTTAACTGACAGCCCACTGAGTGTCATTTGATGGCAAGCTTTATTCTGTCTAACTTCTTGCTGGGTTGCTCTTTTGTGCACTAAAACTGTCAAAAGTTGATTGTGAGCATTGTACCTCCAGCCTACCCTAAAATCATATTCACACAGTGCTTTATCTTCGGTTAGGTCTGCTTGAGTAGGCAACGGCCCTGAGCAGAATACATTAAAGTACTGCGCTGCATGTTTTCGCTATACACTGAGAACAGCTAAAACTCTTTGGACTTACTTTGAACTTGTGGATGTGAACTTTTAAGGGACACGACTGGGGCACGTTTTGAAAAGTTTTATTGTGATTTGGACTGAGACTCATGCCGAGCACAGCTAAAGTTTTAATGACTTGAGAACAACACTTAACTGCCTTACAAGACTTCAGATATATTGGCGAATGGTTGTTTGTGAACATGCTAAAAAAGGTTTCCTTCACAAACACACATGAAAGCTTTCATATTTACATGCGCATAGACATGCAGACGCACACAGGTAAATGCAAAAGCAGAGCATGAAAGCCAAAACCCCCCCAAACACACTCAGACACATCTAAATGACATCTTAAATATGCATACATGATCATGTTAGAGGGAGGTTTCCTTTGCGAGTAAAAAGCACACATGCGCACAGAAACACACGTAGACACATGCAGTGATTTGTTGTCCTTGTTGTTTTTCTGCCGTGCCTTTCATGTTCAAAGCTTAGTGTGTGATTCCTGCCTCTCCGCTGAGGATAGAGTGAGAGAGCATAATCTGTGTGACGAGGTAGAGGTGAAGAAAGAGAAAAAGAGGTGGCAGAACGAATGAAAGGCAGAGGAGAATGTATAATTGAGCAACCTTGGCGATCTCACATCCTCATAACACGATTAGCACTAACCTGGCATCTAAATATGGAAGAGGAATATGTTCCTGTAGGTTACTGTTGCCACAGGCCTCCATATTTAACATGATAATATTTCATAATATTTGTTGATTGCTTATTCTCTGTAGGTGGATGCAAGCAGGGTGTTTCTGCAGCCTTCATAAACATCTCTGAGTATGAAAATAAAGACACAGCTAAATCTAAAAAAAAACAAAAAAAAAAACAGCTCAACAGCTAAAGAAGACCTTTATCAAAAACTAAAAACATAAGAGAAAACTGTCCCAGCTGTTACATGTTGGTGTGCATGGATGTGAGCGGTCAGGAGAGGCATCTCGTATTGTAGCCATCAACGCGATCATAAGCAGAGATGGTGGGTCAGTGGAGCCTGCGTGTGTTTTTGTAACCATAATAAACAGAGTCAGCATGGAGTAGAGATGATGCCCGGCAGACATTAACAGCAAATAGGCTCCAGATTCATCTCTTTGTTCCCACAAAAACACACATGCATGCACACACACACACTCACACAGACACACACACTCACACAGACGCTCACTGCACCTCTGGCGCAAGGCCAAACTCACCAGTGAAGGGGTAGAGTGACAGAAGCAGCAGTTGGCAGAATATCAGCGAATGACAGCATGTGTATGGGAGAACATTAGTGCGTGTGTGTGTGTGTGTGCATGGCCACATACTACGTGTGTGTATGTGTGTGTTGACAGAGACAGCTGGGCTTTAAACAGGAGCAGGCTGTGGGATAAATCAATGAGGCAGTGGGGTGGCCACCACCTCCCCTGTTACTCAGCAGAAAGGACCCCTATTCATGTGCTCAGGACACATCTCAGTGTGTGTGTTTGTGTGTGGGGGAGTTGGGTGGATATCTGCCTGCTGAGTATTTGCCAGCTAGTGTTTATGGATCCTGTTGTGGACCCCGGTGTAGTCCACTTTGTTGCGATCAGAACACACTCTTCCTCATCAAACTTTCTCTTTGTCTGATCGACAATGGCGTTGTTTTGTCTCTCAGCTTTACTCGTTCCTTCTATCAACGTCTTCCTTATTTTCTTCGGCGTAATGACAGTTTTTACGAGGGGTGTTGAGGAGACAGAACCAGAAATCAATTCAGAGACAAAAAAGATTTTGACGCCTGTTTTAAAAGATTCAAATATTGTGATTCTCATAGATGGTGAGAAGATCTGGTGACAATTCCATTAAAGCCTGATCTTCCTTTCTACAAAGTTTTGTGGGTGCAAAGCATGAAGGAGCCATCTGATCAGAGGTTGTGGAGTTTGGAAGTTTTAGGGGTGAGAATTTTTATTGAGGTAGCCTTGCACATTCTAGTGAAGAGCAGACAGGGGAAAAAGGGTTTATGATGATTTAAGGTGGTAATGGTGGTGTTTCCACACTCTCATTAGGATCCTATAGCTGTAATGTTGTAAATATAATACAGTTTCTGGAAACTCTTAGTAGGGATTGCTAAGAGGCACACTGCAATAGCCCACCCTTAAAAGGATGAGTACACAGACCAGCACCTCTGAGTAAGAGTGGCTTAAAATGGGTCTGGGGATGTTCTTGAGATGTTTGATGTGTCAACCCATGGTCTATTAAGTTGACACATCCAATCTGTAAATTGGAATAAAGATCATCTTTTCCAAATTTAAACTGATGAAGGAACAAACCTTACATCCAGATTTCAAATAGCCAAAGAGAGGTGAGAACTCTGTGGGACACACACTGACAGGATGTATGGGGCACATGTAACCCCAAAGGGAAACAATTACAAATCTTCCAGTTAGGTTGGATATAATTTGGATGCAAATCTGTCCATTGTAGTGATGTTTAAAAGTATCAATCTGAGCTTCATGTGTGAGCAGCATGTCATTGTCTATGGTGTCGAAGGCAGCGCTCACTGTGTATCCAGCTAAATATTCAGTTTTAAATCTGTGCATGTATGTATTTTGAATGAACGGGTGTATGGGTGGTTAGATGTGAGTGTGTGTGTTTCGTCATTTTGCTCCAATATAAATTTAAAAGATGCATCAATTGTAGCCTTCAGATTGTTCCAAAAATGGCTTTACTGTATTTCTCCGCTACATTTGGACAGGCCTTTTGAAATGGAACAGACTGTTGAGACTTTAAGTGTTCAGTGTCCAAATGCAAGCTGTGGAGGATCTAGTCTCTAGGCCAGAATATGTTGCCAAGCATCCACTTTAGACTCTGTACAACTTTTTACAGCTCATACTTCCGCTACTGAGTAATTTCTTTATTTGCAGAAGATTGCAAAGATTGTGTTACTGTCACCGTGATGGAAATGCTGTCAAGTTTAAGGGCAGTATTTACTTTGAAACTGTTTCTGAAATGCCTTAAAATAATAAAACTGATAACCTACCACTGAAATATACTGCAAGTAAGCAAAAGTTAGGTGAGCCACAGTTGTCTTCTATTAAAACTGTAAAATGTATAAAGACAATAGCCACTATCAAATAACGGCACTAAGAGTCTAAAGTTATGCTGACAGCTCTGTGAGACAGTACTTAGACACAGTGGTGCTTTTAGCTCTGCGCTAAAGTCAGTATGCTAATGTGACATGCTTAAAAGTAATACTGTGAAAAACAGATACTCCTTACATTTTGAACCATCCTAATTTGAAAGGTATAGCCCTTTTACACAATAAATTATGAGGCACACCACATAAAGCATTTGCAAAACCTTAGACACACATTGTTTGCATCACCTTGTGCTCTGTTAGTAGCAAATTGGTACCTTTTACAGCGTATTATCCTCCCTGGGGGCATACGCCGAAGTGTGCCGCCTTTTTTTTTTTTTTGGAACATGTCTATTAGAGTCCCTCTCCAGTGCATGCTGGTTGAGAGCATATGCGTCAAGGACATATGCATCCTGTTGGCTGGTTACATACATGTATAGGTTCAAATTACTTGATCGCTCAAAAAAAGTATTCACCATTTCACAGTTTTCAAGTGATTGTGTATAGACAACATGCATCACATGATTACCGCAGAAGCTGCAATACCCGAATGCAACCACTACACCTCACAGACCAGCTTTGTACCTTGAGGCTTGTTGTGTGTCCTTGTAAGCCTGCTGATTGAACACGGGATACAAACAATACAAGGTCCTGCTTGAAATATTGCCTGACTGTGGTCTCTGGTCATGGAAATGTAAATAGGTTTAAGTGTGGATGGACTGAGACAATAATAGACAGAAGGACTGATCTGTTCATTTAATTTGAGATTGACGTTTAATATTATTTAAATAAAAAGACTACTATTCTACTGGGACTTATTTAAACCTGGGACTTATTTACAGTCAGTGTTATAGTATGCAAATTACATCTCTTCAGCATTAAAGGATGTTAGGTATAACTTTGTTCTACAGAGTGTGTCTAGCTTCAGTATAGTCTCAAAGTCCTGCAGAATAAAACTACCGTAATTTCCGGACTATTGAGCACACCTGAATATAAGCCGCACCCACTAAATTTAAAAAGAAAAAAAAAAAATTGTACATATACCTATAGGCCGCACTTGTCTATAAGCCGCAGGTGTCCACGTTGTAACATGAGATATTTACACAGAAAGATGGTACACCGAAAGATTTTTTTTAACTTTTAATTAAATAAATGCTTTTTTCCAAACAGTGCCTCTCACACGGCAGCAACACGGCAGTAAAACGGCTGGTTAAAAAAATAATATTATAGAATATTTCCTTTTTCGACAGCCAGATCGATTGCTTTTAGCTTAAAAGCCGCATCATATGCATGTGTTCGTGTATATTCCATGATGAGGGTGTGCGCAAGAAGCGTAAATGGCCGATCTGATGAATTTAGTGCGAGTGCGTTTGATTTAATTCAAACAGTTTCATTGGTGAAACTGTGACCTGTGACCGGTAATTTCACTGGTCTGATGTGACGAGGCTAAATGTTTTGTCCCCATGAAGCTCGTCAGCCCATAAAAATCTATAAATTAGCCACATCATTGTTTAAGCCACACGGTTCAAAGTGTGTGAAAAAAGTAGGGGCTTATAGTCCGGAAATTACGGTATCAACATCACACTACCTCTATGGAAATTCAAGCCTTATCCTTAGCCAAGCCAGTGCAACCTGTTCCAAAAGAAGGGGTCTTAGTCAGCCACTTGTTTCTATGGTTACAAAGACCGACTATCAAATAGGTAGTATACTGAGAAATACATTTCCTCTCGACCAGCATGCATACTCTACTTTTGATGCCAGGGACACATTTCTGCTTGAGATGATGAAAAGCAGATCCAAGGTGTAGGAGGTTCTGAGGAAAAGTGATGCAGGGTGGCACTGAAGGGCAGGTTAGCCCACCTGAACAAGTACAATATGGTTGGTACTACATTAAAGAGGCACTCATGTTGAAAGGCTCATGTTCTTTCTCTGTAACTTGCTTTGTTATTCTATCATTTCCATTCACTCGCAAAAGTTCCTTTTCACCATCCTTAGTCTCTCGTTCTCTCTGTCCTTCAGCCCGTGGCAGAGGAGATGCTTGTGATGTCCCATTTCTGAGGTTATTGATGTCACCTGCACTCCATCCTCTCCTCATCTTGAATGAATCTCTCTGTCTCTATCCCTCTTTCTCATTTTGTCATAGTTAGGCCAACATTTTCCCTCTCCAAGCAGTGTTCACGATTATCTTTAGGTGTGTTTCTCCATCTGTTTTGACACCTGCATGCTGTCAAGGACAAGGCAAAAACGACACAGGCACTGGCAGCTAGTGCTAAGGCACAAAACAGTCTTTGATGGCGTGTCATGCAGACTTCAAAACGTTTGGCGGACCTTGTACATCAAAGCCCTCGGAGTTTAAGAAGTAGCAGTAGTGTCGTTAGAGACAGTAGAGATGTTTCAGACGGTCCAAGTCCAGTGCTCACTACCAACATGAAAAAATTTATTGTTTACTTTACCACCTTTACTCTTTGCTAGGGAACAGAGGTTTACTGTGGTACTTGTGCTATTGGCAGGTCTTTAACATAACACACTCATGAATACGGGTTCTCTCTCATTCATTTCTCTTTTATCTGTGCGTCTTTGCTGCCAAACATACTTTTAGCATCTTCCCACCCACTTTCCCTTCGACCTTATCTTATTTATCAATCTAGCTCTTTATGTTCTCCATAAATAGCTACTCAAATCACAGTCAACAGACTGTTGTTTCTATCTCTGCCCAGGTGCACAGGTGAACAAGTACTGAATTGTAGCTTAAGGATTTGTAAAACAGATGTAAGTAGTTATGAACTCAGATTATGCCTGCTTCTGATATAAATAACACACATGCTAATGGACTGTCTTAACCTATATTTCTATATTCAAATAATCAAAAAAGAAATGCTGATTCTGCAGCATTGTACTGCACAAAGGGGATCATAAAGGAATCATTTTTCTATTTGCTCCTGACTAAGTGTCATCCATCCATCCCTTTTCTACCGCTTAATCCGTCAGGGTCGCGGGGGGCTGGAGCCTATCCCAGCTGACTAGGGGCGAGAAGCGGGCTACACCCTGGACTGGTCGCCAGTCAATCGCAGGGCTGACACACAAAGACAGACAACCACACACGCACACCTATGGAATATCCATATCCTTGAATGCAATCATTAGGTTTGGTATATAACCTCTTTATGTTTTTCATAATTAAAGTAACAGTTTGTTTGTATTAGCTCACAAGCTTATTTGCTTTTTATGCCTCTGCGCTGGCGATAGCCAAGGCCGGAGGCATTATGTTTTCGGGTTGTCCGTCCCGGATTCTTCTACTCGCAATATCTATCTCTAACGCTTTGACGTCTCTCTGTCAAACTCTGCACAAATGTTGACTGTGACTTAAGGCAGATCCGAAAGGAGTTTGGAGGTCAAAGGTCAAAGGGCAAGGTCACTATGACCATATTTGTCATACCATGTTTTGCATGGTAATGCGGTAAGAACCGTTTGAGGGACGGCTTTTAAACTAAGCATAAATGTCAACTGTGCCTCAAGGATGAACTGCTTCGATTTTGGAGGTCAGAGGTCAAAGGTCACGGTCACTGTGAGTGTACATTTAATTTTAGGCAGGCGAATGTGATATCTGAAGAATACTTTGAAGGATGTTCTTTAAAGTTTGCACAAATGTTCACAGTCACTCAAAGATGAAGTGAGTAGATTTTGGAGGTTTTAGGTCAAAGGTCAAGGTCCCTATGACTGTGTTTACGTTTTGCTTGGCAATGCGATATCTTAAGAACCCTTTGAGGGATTGTCTTCAAACTTTGCACAAATGTTGACTGTGACTCAAGGGTGCACTGTGTAGGCTTTGGAGGTCAGAGGTCAAAGATCAAGTTCGCTGTGACCTTATGTTCATTTTATGTCTGGACGGTCTTCAGACTTTGCACAAATGTTGACTGTGATTCAGGGATGAACTGATTAGATTGTGGAGGTCAGAGGTCAAAGGTCAGCTGTGACCTTAATGCAAAACTTGTGCTTCAGAATGTGTCATGACAACATGGCGCCCTCTGTGGTGGACGTCTTTGCTCGCTCCGTTCTTGGCTTTCAGACAAAGTTCCAGAACTAGCCGTTCTGCTACAGCACCACTCCGTACACCGAGGAGACCGAACTGCAGCCTCTGGTAAGGCCAAAGGGGGTGTTTGCATGTTTATTAACAACTCGTGGTGTGGAGACATACAGACTGTTCATAAGCATTGCTCACCAGATGTGGAGTTTTTACTGCTGAAATGCCGTCCCTACTATCTACCGAGGGAATTTACTTCTTTTTACTGTTTTTGGCCGTTGTGTACATCCCCCCGCGAGCCAACTCTACGGCATCATCAGCACGTTACAGACGGCTCGTCCTGACGCTGTGGACGTGAACACGTGGACATTCCCACCTGTGAAAGAAACACATTGGATCACATCTACAGCAACATACACGGTGCATACAGAGCTGCACCCCGCCCCCCCTTCAGACACTCAGACCACATCTCATTGTTCCTGTGCCCGACCTACACACAAAGACTGAAACAAATCAAACCCTGTCACCAAACAAGTTAAACTCTGGATCCCAGAGACTGAGAGCACCCTGCAGGACTGTTTTGCTCAGACTGGGATGTGTTTAAAGCAGCAGCCACTCTGGAGGACTCTTACATCAGCATACAGGATTATGCTGAGTATGTGACTGGGTACATTAGCATCAGTACAGAGAGAAACTGGACAGCTTCTACTCTACTGCTGACTCCGGGCAGATGTGACAAGTGCTTTGATTGATGTTCTTCAAACTTTGCGCATATTGTCACTGCTTGTCAAAGATGGAGTCAATATGTATTAGAGGTCAGAGGTCAAAGGTCAAAGCCACTGTGATCTTGTGTAAGTTTTGCTTGTGAACACCCAATACTAACCTTCCAAAACATTGCCATTATCACTACAAAAGACCCATAACCTCTATCTCAACATCTGCTACAAACAGGCACCCAACCACACGGAGGCATACCACTGCCATGCGGTACATGTGGGTGTAGCATGGAGCTGGAACCAGGGGATGATTAGCTTATCTAAAATTGGCATAAAAACTGGAAGCAGAAACAGCTAGCCTGGCTCAATCTCTCCGAGGCTGAAAAATAAAGATTATCCCCAAGTTTTGCATTGTAAATTTTGTTTTATTCCATGCATGCAAACTTCAGCCCCAATCACTGCTGACTCAAGTGGCATCATTTAAGGCACTTTATCAGATCTTTATCAGAGCCACAGAAGGGCTTTTACAACTTTTTAAAAATATATGTTCTTAATGAGACTTTTAATGCTTTCATGTTTCCACTTTGAGCTCACGTCTTGGCTGGAGAAGTCGACTTCCTGCAGTTTGGAGTTTTGTAATCACTGTAAGGTTGCGAGGCAACTACCAGAGACACCTGTTCATCAAAAAAATATCTACACTGTGTAACTCTGTCTAAATGCACAAATAGACATTTTAAAATTGTTTGAGTACAGGTTAAACAAACATACAACCTGTTCATTTGTGAGCTTTAGGTGCTAAAATAGGCAGATCGGTACAACTCTGGAGGTAGCCAGGCTAACTGTTTCTGCCTGTTTCAAGTCTTTATGGTAAGCTGGGCTTATTACTTCCTTACTCCTTACATACTTGTCAGTCTTTTTTCCAAAGACACAAAATCAGCCAGAAGATGTTATAATATAACTCTATAATCCGATCTGTATTGTTGAAGTAAACTTTTCTTTTCTAAAGGTCTGCATCCTATATTTTCACTCCTACAACAATGTACACGTTTCTTCAAGGAATCTAAAAAAATCTAAGCCAGAGTCAGCTTTTACTGCATTGGATCATCTCATTTGTGAATCAGCCCACTGGGAATACCACAGATGGCCAGTCCACAATTGGCTAATAATAGTTGTCTTAGCTTAATCCCTGTTTTTAAATGCTTACCTATTTGTGGTGTGTGACATCTGTTTAAAAAAATTACTGCAACACACTTGATGAGGGCTTCAGCAATTAACTCTGCTGAACTACCTTTTACTGCTAGAGAGCACACATTGACTCTTTTAAACAATGTTGTGTGTTTAAAATTTATAGTGGCTGGTGTTTGAGTTTAACTTTCTTTAACACCGTCTCTTGCAAGGAGTAGTCTATGTTGAGTGTGTCATGGCATGATTGAGTGGTGGTGCATCATTGAAGAGCTGAACCAGTTTCAGTGAAAAAGCCTGGGGCCCTGTTTTCACTCCCAGTTCGTCCTTGAAGTGATATAATAACTATTCACACCAGTGAGCTGAAGTAAATTGAGTATGTTTTGTTTCTATAAAGCAAAACCATGAAAGTCTAATATTACACTTACTTACATAGAAAAATTGAAGTAAATTGAGCAGAACATGCTGTTTCTATACTTAAAAGCATAAATAAAGGCATGCATTTCAAGAAGGTTGTTATTTGGTGGAGGTGTAAAATTTGATGAAATAGCCAGTGAATAACTCACTGTTGCAAGCACACACACGTAGACACACATAGAGAGTCAAAGGGATTGTTGTCATCAAAATGATACATACGCACAAAAACACTGTGCATCTCAGGAGAAATGTTTATTTTCAGAAGCTGTCTCTTTCACTTCCTCTCGCTCTCCTTCAAAGATCCTTGCCTCACCCAAGCTGAGTGAGTCGCTGCCACTCCACCATGGAGAGTTTGGAAGTTAAAAGACGGTGTTTATTGTTTCTAAAGGAATATGAGAATACACAGACATTTCCTGCCACCGCTGTCTTTTTGAAGTGCAATCTCTGTTTATCTTTCTGCAGGGTTTTAGTTTACATTGGAGAATACCCAAATAGAATGCTATTAGGTTTTTGTATGAAATAAACATCAAATGCGTTATGCAGCACTCTCATCATAATTGCACTATACAAGACCCCTTATCTTTTTCAAAGATGCTACTAGTGGAAATAAATTGGACATGATACATTAAAAACAACAATAAACAGGGTGTGCACAGGTACACCAATAACACCAACTGTTTCACTGATCAAAATAATATTGCAATATCGTATATAAAAGCAGATTTTTGAACAACTTCGTAGTATTCCCACTGGGAGACTGTCACACATGCTGGGCATCATGCTGTAGAGTTTTTATTCCAAAAAGAGATATTCTCCATCTGAACAGTGGCACAGGCTCTTACAGAATGCTGCAAAAACAAAATTATGTATGGTATTTTTTTCAAATTAGATTTGATTTCATATGCTCTTATTTGATAAAAAGGTAACATTACCAAATGGGTCCTTGGATTTGTAAAGATACTAATCCCTGAATTTCATGTGGATAAAAAAAAAAAAAAAAAAAAAAACTCAGGCTCTGCAAGTTTTAAACCTGTGTGCAATGACTGTCAACACTCACAGGGAAGTTGGTTTCATATAAATACACATATGCACATGTACACAACAGGTCACTGTTTTGACTTGTCAGGTGTACTCAACATTATGGCTGGACTTTATTTAGATGAGCTGTGGCCCTGGTATTGGACATGCTGGTTCACTGCTTTTTCTCTGACAACTTAAAATGACTTCCTTTCCAATGAACAAGCAACAGAGGGTGAGCAAGGCAGAAAACACATTGCTACACTTCCATGATACACACATGATGACAAAGTATTGTTAGCATACAGGAAATTCTTGCTGTTTACTTGCACAAGATAAGAGCACAGACGTCCCATTATTGTGGATATTAGTCACTTTAGCGTATGGAATTTCAGTTGTTTGCTATCAAGTTGTACGAGACACTCGACATATCCCTGTTGTCTTAAATCATTGCAAAATCTCTAATAATATTAGATGCCTGCAGTGTATACTGGCAGAACGGCATTCATAAGAACCTTTAGCAGTCACAGAGAACAATGAAAGGGGGCTCTGCACAACCGATTTTTCACAAGGAAAAACTAGAGGTGTAACTGTGTGATGCATTTTCTGTCTAAAGCCATCAGTCTGTCACTTCTATCAGCTGCCATCACCGAAACTAAACATCCATCAAAACGATTACCAAAGCACTGGCCCAAGAACCTGACAGACTTTTTCACTTGCCATTAAACAGCCATAAACAGCAACAGTGTGTCTGTCTTACTATAATACAGCCATTTGTTACTCACCAGTTTCTGTACAAATCCAGGGTTCTGACCAGGTAACTAGATACTAATAGTAAAAGGCCCAGCAGCCAAATATAAGATAACTTGTCATAGAAAAAATGGAGCAAGTGAGAGACAAATTACAGACAGATTTCATGAACAAAAGAGGTTTTTCTGTCGGTAAACAGTGATGACATTTTGTGGGTGGAGTGAAGCTGGTGTCAGAAAGTGACAGTTAGTGTTGCAGGTGTCAATTTACAACATAGGAATATGGATCAACTGGACAGCTTCTCCAATTATTTCAGTGGTTTGCCAGTAGAGGACAGGTTAAATATGTGGGTAAGTGATCGATGAGGGAACAAAGTCTGGACTTTCTGGATCCATGGATGCCTCCCTTGTTAGATATCCTCAATCGTAACGTTGCCAGTGTCCACAATGCACGGGTAACTGCAGTGACGCAGCCTTGACGTCCACTCCAAATTGGTTTATGAGGTTGAGGTAAATGAGCTTCAGCTAAAGCAAACTGTTTATCTGGCGGTTTCACACTCGACTTGTCCAAGAAAACAAAAAAATGCACAGCATGAGAGCAGGTGACAAATGATACGTATCATAAGAATTTAAAAAAAACTGTGGAAAAGGTGAAGGAAAAATGGCTGTGGAAAAGGTGAATGAAAAATTACCAAAAAAAAGAGACATCACTGCCACAGAGGGGGGCAGGATGCCGCTTCGGTGTCATCTAAAGATGACAGAATAGCAGCAGTAACTGGTGAGACCCATGAAAGGCATCCGTCAACCACAGAGAAAGCTGGACCAACCCAGGCACTGAACATTTCACTAGATTTGTTTCAGCATGACAAAATAAGACCTGACTTATACAATTCAATTAAAAAACAAACAGTTCGTCATTAATATTAAATAATGAATTGAATAATAAAATAATAATAATTAACTGAATGTCATTAACAGATCTTCCAGTTGAGGTTGTACAGACTCAAGCCGGGCTCAGACCACACAAGTTTCGGGCCAATTTATCCCTGAGTCGTCCCTCCCGACAATCAGAGGACGAATCTGGTTAGAGACTTCGGTTGGTACCAGTGTTCAGCCCAGATTATCTGGTAATGTGAAGGCTTTAAAGATCCAATCCTAAACCTCCTGAAATGCTTGCAGGTTCATCACAAATTATGATTACGTGAGAGAGACAAGTGTGCAAGGAGACAGAAGTGAATGAGAGGACTTCTGAAACGTTGTATTGGTGCGTTGGACAGCTGAGATGGAGATAACTGATGACTGACAGACAGATGACATGGATAACAAATACACTGAATGTGCCACAGTGTTAACATTACTCACTTGTAGCCACTGTTACAGCTACACACACTTGGTGACAAGCTGTTGCATGTAGTGGCTACATTTCAGCCCATGTTGTTCATGTCTCCCCAACCATTTTGTCATCCCGCCGGCTTTTTTTTCCTCTCTGCAAAGTATTACTAAGGTTACAACAAGTTGTTTTACAGTCTCCAGTTTGTGGTCACGTGAGGTTGTGCATCCTGGTGTATGATACACCATTATTTTCAAATTTTGTAGTGTGTGCATGTTTGAGAAGAGAAGATCTGTGAGGTTTCTCCTTGTTTGTGACGCAAACTGATTTAGATTTTTTTTTTTTTCGTTTATATTTCAAAACTCAGCTTCAGAAAACTACAGTGTGTATCAAGCGACTGGAGCTCTGTGATGTACAAGAGAAAAGGCAGAGGGATCTCTGGATCCAAGGAGGACCTGCAGAGGGTCACTGTACATTTCAATCAAGTGATTTCCTTGCTATAACCTTGTGAAAGCGTTTTCATTCCAAAAAAAAAAAAAAAAAAATTGTTGCTATTTGAAATGCAGCTTAAAACTTCTGACTTCCTCATGTCTAAGACGAACCACATTAGGTCAAGAATATCTTCAAGTTCAATAGCTGAAAATTGGTCTCTAATGTGGTGTCCATGAATGTGGTGACATTGCTACAGTGAGTTTGAAAGAGGAAAAGAAGAGCAGTTAGACAATCATAAGAGGTTGTGATTAATGATAGAAATTATCCATTTTATCTGAATTATACTCTAATTCTGTCAACACATCCGAAAAGTTACGGAGCAACATTGGCAATCCTTTAACCTCATGTTTAGGACCAACCAGAATGTGTAAATCCAGCATTCACTCTCTTAGCTCCGGTTTTGGGCTCCACCATCTCTTAAGGAAAATATCTGGCTCCTTGGTCGCTAAATTTTCCACAGTGTTCACCAGAAGCTTTGGGTATGTGCTGTTCAGTTCTGAGTAGGGAGCGTACAGTGGAGCTTTTTTTACGCCAAAGTTTCAGCCTAGAAAACCAAAATAAAAGCTCTGTACAGCTGAGGGGTACCACAGCTGGGGGTAAACCTCAGAGGGTTTGTCACTATGTGAGACCCCTTTCACCTCACTTGTAGTCATTAGATCATTGTTAATATAAAATTATTGATCACTAAATTTTTAGCTGCCAGCTGCAGCAGAAATACGCAACTCCAGTTATTATTTTCATTGTCAGTGAATCAGCAAATTATTTTCTATTGAACATTTTATCTATAAAATACCAGAAGGTAGTTAAAAATGCTGATCACAATTTCTTAAACCCCAAAGTGACATATTAAAATGGCTTGTTTTGTCCAATCAAGAGTCCAAAGCACAGAAATATTCCGTTGACTGTCATAAAATTAAGAAAAGCAGCAAATCCTCTCATTTGACCAGCTGGAGCTGCTGTCTCCAGAGACACTGGTGTTTGTTTAATTTGCATACCGATTGACATTATCAGATTTTTATATCAAGAATAGAGCCTAAGACGAGCACTACTGAATGCACTTATTAGTTTAGGTTTTGGCAAGTACGGCCAGGGCTTATATTGGTGGAAGTCTGATGATAACAGACGAGACAAACAGCTGACCACTGCAGTAAACTTTTCTCATTCAGTGGTTGTCTGTTCGTGTTCTTTGTTTGTTGAGAGGATTTATATTGTTTTTTTATATTTCTCAGGTCATATTGCTAAGCCTTAATTATTGTCTTTGAATTTCAATGCAGTGAGTCAGGAGGTATGTAAACTTAAATTATCTCCAGGCAATAATGCATATATCCTAGGTTAATTGAGCTAGAACTGTGTAATGTGTTTATGTGTTATTGTTGTGGGCTTTGGTAATACACTGCTTTATCTCTGTGCCTTTGCATAATTGCTGTGTGTGAATTTGGTGCAGGACTAGATAGACTGATCTGAGGCTGACTCATCTGCAATCATCTGGTGAGACTGCTGGGAAGCGGTTACATGTTCTGTTAACAGTCAGTAAAGGAGTGTGCGTCTACAAATGTGTGTAGATGGCGCAGTGTGCTACAGATATCTGTCTGATAACTGGTCTGAAAAACAGAGAATCATGTTGCCATGTGCCAGGGATATATGTTGCTTTCAATCCATATAGAAAACTAACCACACATCAAACCCGCTGTAATGAAGCAATTAAGTAAAACAATGATAAGCGGTGATGAAAACACTCTTGTAGCCACTAGGTTTTGTCTTGAGCCTTTGATGTTGCCAAACTCCAGCCTCACTGTAAAATCAGGCTATGACACCACAAATGAGCCACTATCTCTGCTCAGAGTACAAACAGATCCACACGCATAACTGCACACACAAACACAGAGAGAAACTATAATACACATGCTGTAACAGAAAACGCTCAGCAAGCACACAAAACACACAGCCATGTTCTATCAGTCTCCTGGAATGGTAGTCATCTAGATTATTGTGAGACAAAGCGGAGAGAGAGTCAGAGGGAATGAGAGCTTGTACATCAAAGCCAGCTTGGCTGATAGTGATCATAGCTCATGGCTGCATGGAAATGTGTAATGTGACACATAACTCTCAGCAGGGCTTCATTATATTGGTCTCTCTCTTTCTGTGTGTGTGTGTGTGTGTGTGTGTGTGCGTCATATTTGTCATCCATCCATCCATATGTCCAGTTTACCATTTTATATCTTATGAAGGGTTCTGTCAACGATGTCTGTGTGTGTGTGTGTGTGTGTGTGTGTGTGTGTGTGTGTGTGTGTGTGTGTGTGTGTGTGTGTGTGTGTGT
>JBBMJY010000020.1:21012387-21022579 GCA_037833715.1 Toxotes lorentzi | reverse complement strand
GTGTGTGTGTGTGTGTGTGTGTGTGTGTGTGTGTGTGTGTGTGTGTGTGTGTGTGTGTGTGTGTGTGCATATGTGTGTGATTTCTCTAATGATTCCCCATGGTGAGCAGGCCTAGGGCAGATATGATGCACCAGATGTTATCCTTTATTTCTTCTTCCTCCTTTGCATCCCCCTGCTTCCTCCTGACAGACGTACAAATATACATACCATAAGCACATACAAATATATAAACTCTCAAAATCTGCCTCAAAGATTGCCAGTCTTAGCACCCAGCAAAATAAATGAATGAACTGATAAGCAGCCCATAGCGAAAAATTATGTGAGTGCATTTTGTCAAACGTGCGCCGTTGCCTGCAACTTCTTTGACGTTTGGTGCCTAAATGATTGGTAGCAGAGAGGAGAACGGATTCATTCTGTATGTTTTGTCACCAGATTTGTATATAATTTATTTATAAAATTGAGTAAATCAACATCATGCTCATTTTGAGGAAGAAGGAGACATAAGATTTAATCGGTGACTGACATAAAATCCTATATTTCAGATATTGATGTCACCGTGTGCAATTTATTCAGTCGGTAACAGGGAATCTGTTTCAGCAGCAAGCTGTCCTTAAAGAAATACGCTCATTTGTTATCTTTCGTGGAGTTAGATGAGATGATTGATACCACTCAAATATGTTTCTAGTAGCGTTGAAGCTACAGGCAACAGAATCACAATTGGCCTCTAGCATCTCAGTTAATTAGACTTTGTAATTAACATGTTGTTTGTTTAGGAGTAAGGAGCAGGGAGAAGTGGCTTCCTGCAGTTACCACCTGTTGCCTAAGAAACTTCATAGTAGCGGGAAGTTACTTCCACCCAGTGACTGCCACTGACCAGGAAATAGTCCAGCACTTTAATGGTCTGGTGGCTACAAATTTGTAGTACAGACATGAGAGTGGTGTTAATCTTGTCATCAAACAGCGGGTCTACACATGAGGAATTGCAGCTTTTTCACTCATCCATCTCACATGTGCCTGACAGGACAGATAAACTCCTGCTTTAATCAGCCGTCTGCACAGGCCGCATAATGTCTTGCATTTTACTAAGGCTATAGGCCTGAGTTACATGACCCACAGCGCATTTTTACGTTAGCGAGTGTAGTTACAGTGATTGTGTGTGAAAATGTGACACTCCTGTATAGACACAGAGGGAGGGCAGAAGCTACTGCTCAAGCTACAGACACAGTATTACAACACTGTAATAAATACAACTATCTTCAACTACTATAGTATTAATACTGTTTTGTTTAATACAGCTACTTTTTGCGGGGTAATACCTTACAAGTTAATGTGCTACTGTAATTTCCTAACTGTACCTTTCCCAGCAACACAGCTGTGTAAAGAACTACTGTTTGCATGGTCAAATTATTTTGCTTTTGCTCACTGTTCCTTCAGCACTCAGTGCATGTGTACGCAGGTCGGGGGAAAAAATGTACAAAATGACAAAGCAGTCTGGATGCTTTGATAAGTTGAGTTGTTCTTATTATCAAGAATTGACGTCATATCAAAATGAGAATATCACAGTGAAATGTCAGCTGGGTCAGAATCACCTGCCCAGTGCACAACACTCCAAAAGCAATCTGTCAAAGCACTTGAACAGAAGACATGAACATGTCAAAGCCCTGTTAAACGAATAAATTCTCCTCACGGATAAGGGCGATCGTGCGTCATGAGTATTTTCTTCAACCAGTTGTGCAACAGTTACACAAATGACGAAACTTGTGTCAGACAGCATATGGTGAATGCTGCTTATCATCAATCAACACATTCTGAAACCAGCTAAAGGTGCGGGATAGTATGATCTTTAAAGTAACATAAAGGTAGGATTACCCTCCACTTGAATATTTAAGTTTAGTTTTTATGTAGTTTTTATGTGAATATTTTTCTTTCCTCAGTAAAAGTCCTGAGAGTGAAAACTGATAGTAATAACAGAAACGAAAAACAGATTTTCAGCACTCTATGCCTATACCACCCAATGAAGGATAAAAAAACACATGCTGTTGCCATTTCACAAAGTTCAGCGGCTTTTACCTTGGGAGAAGAGAAAGGTTTAGGCACAATAAGGAGTGGAGAGCAGCGGATCAGAGAGAAGTAACAAGAGCTTTTAGAATGAGCCCATGGCTGCGGAGGAGGAGGAGAGGTAGAAGAAAAAAAATGAAAGGAAACCTGTCCTCCTCAAGGATAAAGAAGCCAAGAGGAGGATATAGCTTCCTTTCAAAAATATTAAAGGCACTCCCTCCTCTGCTCTCAAATAACATTCAAGGTTTCTGTCAAATTTGAAATAAAATGTGAGGGGAAAAAAATGGATTTCTATACACTTATTTGTATGTGCTGATAAATGTGCCTTTTTATATGTGATAGAACTACTCTAACCAGACCGGATGATATGATATTATATATGATCAAACCAATCCCACATGCAAGGAAGTCTGTGAATTGAATGAGATTTCCTCTATTAAACAACAGGGGGCTAAATCATGTTTATTGTTATAAAGGGGCAGACGCATGTCAGGGTGTTTTTCTGAGTTGCCAGCCGTGATAATAAGAGAGTTTAGGAATAAAAAAAATAAAATAAAAAATGCAGCAGCAGTGAGCCAAAGTGACGGAACAGAGGAGGAAATTGGTGAAGAGGGCAAAAAGGAAGAGAGAGCAATAACAAGTTGACTGGACAGGAGAGAAAGTGGGAGGTTGAGGGAGACCAGCACTCGTGGCAATATACTGCCACAACCTGACAATATAAGATGAACAAAATATTTTTGCACAGGAGCAAGAAAACCTGAAATCTGGTGCTACAGTGTCCATTTAGGTCCTGTTATTGGTTGATGAATTCACTCACTTTTCTCTCATACACATGAATAAGTTTGCACACACACACACACACACACACACACAGTTCAGAGACAGGGAAAGTCATGTCTGTCGGAGGAATGGTTCAAGGAGAGAGTAAAATAGGATTTACAAAGAAAGACTTGCAGTGTTTGGCTCCAGGTTGGGAAAAGCTTGTTAGATAGAAGAAGAATGTAAATGGAGAGCCAATGTACCCATAATTGCGTGTGTGTGTGCGTGTGTGTGTGCGTGTCCATGTCCATGCAGAAACATGTTAGGGAATCGACAGAGGCAGAAGTGAGAGAATGGGCTGTGAAATTGTGAAAGATGTTTTTCACACATCGCACGTTATTTGGTGTCTTTTTGTAATTTTTATTGACACTGCCGCTTTGTGTGCACTCTGACTGTGCTATGTATAGATTCAAATGTGCAGGTGTATGTGTCTCTTTCTCTCGATTGTGACTAAGGAGATTAAAAAGCTTTATCTTCATTCATGGGACAAATCCTTGGAAAGACACAGTGTACTCATGAGAGGATCTAAAGGCCAAACTATGCCTCCTTCACTTCCTTCCTTTGCTTGTTTGAGTTCAATGCATTTAATGTTGTCATCCAAAAACCAACATCCTTCTGAATAGTCTGATTTGTCATTGGCAATTGACATCCAGGTAACATCTCATGGGAAGGATAAGTCTGGATTATTTTTTATCTTAATACTTAATACTGTATATAATACTGTAGTTATTGGTTTTCATAATTATAGACGACTGTAAGACATTGGGGGCAAAATCCACAGTCCTTGTTCTGTGCAAAAATGTAGTTTTAAACCAACTGTTGTAAGTGTAACATTAACACATCACCTTCAAGAGCTGATATGTGTGAACATTTATCAGAGTTGTGTTTCTGTCTTCGTAACTAATCTAAGTCCAATATTTACTCTCCTCTTATTTATATTTTGCTCTCCACCCGCTGTGTAGGGAACTATGTAGCTCTTTAGTTGCTAAATGCTCCATCATGTTCACCAGATAGTTCCTAGCATTGTCTGTTCGCTGTTTGGTGCTGGCAAGTAGCTTGCAGTGGGTTTTCAGAGCTTTTTCTTTGAAGACAGCTGCCTGAGAGCAGTGAGACTGAACCAAAACAAACGTTGCTCTAAACCAAAAAAAAAAATAGGTTAAGTACAAATACATCTATTTTTAAAAAATGCTGAAAAGCTCAGCTGATGGAGACCTGCAGAGTCAGGTGATGATTTGTCTGTGGGTTCGTCACCATGAGCGAGAATGCTCATATGACACAGATCTATTGTTAATTTTTAAAAATACATGTATTAGAGCAACATTAATTTTAGCCAAAGCTAATTTGTTATGTTATGTTGTTTATGTTTATGTGCACACTAGTATTGTCCTGATCTGGGGTTGTGGCTGTGTATGTACATACTAAGCATGGAGGTTTGTGACCTGTGTTGTGGCCCGGAGTCCACCTCCTGTTTCACCTTTCCTCTTTTTCGAATTTTTAATGAGAAATCAAGGTGTAAAATAATGAGCCCTGTAATGGCACTTTGACCCACTCTGCTGCCTGTGCTTCTTGAAGGAAACCTGTAGTAAATGCAGCTACACTTAATTGCATGGCAAATACTCGCTTTGGTTGAATGCCAATTAGTAGCATCTGTCAGCTTTTAAAGACTTCTGGCAATCAGTGCTTTCATATGAGTTCACAACAAATGCCACAGAACGTTGTAGATTTACTTAAAGTTGGCTCTTAAAGCAGTAGGAAATTAAAATATGTTCATTTTTAACAAGAAAATAAGACTTGTTCTGTGTCCAGGATCTATAAAGATTAACTTTATTTATTGTTTTATATTCTTCATGGAAAAAACAATGCCATATATTTTACACGATAATTTTCTTTTACAAAATTACCCACAGAGCACCTGTGGGATACAGCGAGGGGAGACGTGGCTGTGGCAGTGAGGTGTGGTGCATCTGTCTGGGCTGGCATGCAGCTGTAGCTGGCATGGTGCTGCTATCGCAGCTGCAGGTAATTGGGTCGTCAGCACTAATGTCTATTTATCTCTCCTGCAGTGAAGCTGATGTGGTTTGCTGCTGGTGTCTTCGTGCACCAGCAGAACATCCACTGGACCGTGTCATGGTCCACCATCCACAGTTAGCCTCAATATACAGTATATACAGGACAGCAACACTCTCCAGGTGTTCCAGCATATATATTTGCATGCATGTGTCTTCTCAAATCATCTCAAATTAAATAGTAGGTTTTTTTTCTGCTGCATTATACAGATCTGCTTTATAAATGATATACTCTCTTTGTTTCGTTTTGTGTTGATGGCAGTGTCTCGTGCGTGCAGTCAATGTGACATTGTTTTTCAGTATACGTAGAAAGACAACTTCTTTACATAAAGCCAATCAAATCATTTCATTTTAAAATGCAGTTGCATAAAGCGTTGGTGTCATCATCATCACAGCCTGAGACATAACACATAAAGAGCACTCTTGAATGCGATGCTTTCCAGCTACTGTCTCCTTTGTATGTACAAGCATGGACATGTTTTGTGGCACCACTGTTTGCTAACTTTGCTGCTAGCTTAACATCCATCTAGGAAAAGTTAACTGCTGACATGAGTTTGCAAGTTGTATAAGCTTGATAATTCTGATGCTAACAGTGTAGCTGTATGGTGGCACCATATCTTGCTTTATGAGTTGCATTTGAAAACTAAAGGAGCAAACTGGATGTATCTCCAAACATGTCTATTTTCTTCCCTTATAAATATTAAAATTAAGTTTGAAAAACACTTTGACGTGACTTTGGATAGGAAAAAAAGGGAGGATTTTCTCGAATTTAGTTGGAAAAAGTATCAGTACTCCTCACTAGAAAATATTCTTATTGCCTCAGTGTTTACAGACGCATTGTACAAGTTTTCTTGAAAGAATACAGCCGCTGAATCGGATTTTCTTTTATATAGAAATCTGCTGCAAATAAGGTTGTGATTTTTTTTTTCCTTTTCTTCTTTCTGCTGCCATATGGGAGTTACGCTGCTGTATTGTACTTCTTCCGTTACACACTGTGATGCCAGTTTTTTTCAGTGTTGCATGTGAATAATTCTACAGTAGTAAGCCTGGTTATGAAAGGTGAATACACAGCAAGTGCTCTGTAAAAGGCTGCTCTGAGTTCCATGTTGTTTTGCTCTGTTGAGACGAGCAATAGGTAGACCAGTGTGTCCATGTGTCCCAGAAGAGGACACAGAAAGATGTCTTAAAGCCTTTCTCATTAGCTTCAACATTTCCTCCTCTGTGACAGGTGTGTTTGTGTGTGTGTGTGTGTGTGTGTGTGTGTGTGTGTGTGTGTGTGTGTGTGTGTGTGAGAGAGAAAGAGAGAGAGAGCGAGAGAAAGAAAGAGAGCGAGAGAAAGAAAGAGAGAGAGAGAAAGAAAGAGAGAGAGAGAGAGAAAGAGAGAGAGCACTTCCTTCTTCCTCACTGGCAGCTATTGATTAAGTCTGTGGAGCTGAGAAGCAAGATATCACACAGGAACCAATCTCAGTTTGGATTATGTCATCTCTCTCTCTCTCTCTCTCACACACACACACACTCGCGCACACTGCACTACACCTCTAGTCTGGATTTCCTTCACTCAAGTGGACAGATCCTCAAGGTGGAAAGAAACTCACCACACATCCCCAAATATCAAACTCCCGGTGAATCTCTACAAATCATTTTTAGAGGGCCTCTTAACTTAGATGACTTCCAGGACTTTTTAAAGGTCTATGGTAAATTTAGCTTTGGTCAAGTGTTGACATCTCTTTTGAACAAACCTCTGTAACGTCGTAAATAGCCAACATCAGAATTGGCTGCTGTATCCAGTCCTGTCCAAAACTTTACCTGTTTGAATTTAAGTTAGTTTCACTCATTCTGTGTCCATGACCACACACTTCTGGAAATAATCTTACCATTTAGCCTTTAGTTGCTCTGGCTCAGAGGTCTACAGTGTGTGTGGCCGTGCAACTTTTCTTACAAGCCACCATCACCTTGTCACAACCAGCACCAGAGTACTTTATACTTTTAAACACAAGTCATTTGCATTATGTGTGTGGTTTCCATTGTTTAATTTGCATGAAAGGGATTGAGACTACAATGTTGTTGACTGAACTTCATTTGAACTTGTGTATGACCACATGATCGACAAGGCACTGCCACCACCGAGCAGTTTGCACGTAAAGATGCAACTGGATGAGCACCAACTGTAATTTGGTATAAGCACACCACTGGACAAGCACCAACCATCCAACAGGCATTAATGAGTGAGTGAGTTACAGCAATTTACAACAACCTGACAACCCACAGCTGCAGCCTGCAGTGCCACACTCTATACAGAACAACATAAATCCTGCCCCGTTTCCCTACAGGCATTTACCAGCATGTTTAGCACACAAATGCTATGCATTTATGTGACATACAAATATTTTAGCTGTGACTATTAAAGGGAATGACATAAACTACTTCTGTTGTTTCACCACCAAGCCAGTGTCAGCAAAACCTAATAATTAAAAAGAGGTATTGTTCAGCTCCATTGGCAAGATATCTCAAATACATTTAAACAGGTCATCCAACCATTCAAAGCCACTTTCATCTGTGAATGGAAACTTTAAATGTGGACTTTTTATGAAGAGCTTTAATATCCATTAACTGCTAAAATTTTCCTAATGGCCAGTTCATAAATCACTGCTCTACAATGTAGTCTACATGTTGACATTTTCTTGGGAAAAGGCCTTTTTCAGACAAATTAAAGAGCTCTTAAAGTCTATATGTCAGAGTTTAAAACAACCATTAGAACAGGAAATCTGAACTACACAATGACCAGGATTTATGTACAGGCCAAACATGGCATCCTATCTGTGTTTCATTGGCTTCTCATCAGTGGAGTTAATATCCCAAAACCTCTCTTCCAAAGAGAGATGTTCTGAATTGAGAAGCCCAGGCCTTAATGAAAGCATTATTTTAATATTTATGTACTGCTATTTTCTCAGTTGTCTTTTATTTTGCTGATGAACAGTAATCTGTCTGAAATGCATCAACAATGATATTTTGCAAAGGCATGGACTACATTGTAGCTTTGGGGCCATGAGCCAGAGAATAAGTAGTTTATATGAAGGTGTGGATTGAAAAATGGTTTTGTACCATGCTGAGATTAGACATTTATTTTTGCTTTTCCTTGTTGCTTTACTTAGACCGTGGTTAATTTTAGGGTTATTTTAGTGTAATTTTAGCTTCCATTATCACAAGGACAGAGGAAACAGACCATGGATATATTAAGAAAATCCAACAGCGACTTGTGAATTGAATTTTGGTTCATCTTGAATGCTTCTTAGATGCATTTACACTTAAAAAGATACAATATGCAAGTTCTGAAGCTCAAGCTGAGGCTTGCATGAGACTGGAAAGCAAACCACTCCACTCCTCCCACCCTTCCTGCTCCCTGCTTCATTACGCTTCACCCAGCCCTTCACCTACATCCTCATCATGTACGCTGTCTCAGCTAATGCAGGAATTGCGAGCTGTGAGTCAGCCATGGTGACATCATACAGCAGGTAATACAAGCTTGAAGTCTTGATGGGAGAGGAGTAGTTAAGTAGGCAGCCGTGAGCTCCCACCCCTGACTTTGACCTTCTCCCACTGCTTACAAAGATGAGGGTCACTTAAAAACTCTCCATGCTGCTGCCAGGCTGTTCACTGACTCTAGGGCCACAGAAGCCTTTGACAGCACCTGTCCACATTGAGGTATGTTTTGATCTGATCTCCATCCTGGTGCCTCCTGTAATTCCTGTTAATTAAATAAATTAATAAATAAATAAACTTTGTCAGAGGGATCTCAGTGTGTGGACAAGAGAGACTTTAATACTACTGTAGATTTAATGTTGCACCAACATAAAAAAAAAAAGAATTTGTGGCAAGTGTACAAAGGCTGAGTGTCATTTAGTATTCTATATGATGTAAATAACATGCCTAACTTGAAAAGAGATGTAATTTCATGAACAATTCACAGTATAAAAAAATAATATTCTGTTTATTGCGGGGTTTTGTGCACTAAACAGTGTAGCCATTTCATGTTACTTAAAAGTGAGATGCTGAGTGAAATAACGTGAAGAATATTAAATCAGACGATCCAGATATCTATCGAGATGGATGTGATTTCATTACGTATTCAGCTGTCTGCAGTACATCACAAAGAGCATCTCCCTGTTGCGAGGCCTGTCAGTGTGGTTCAGTTATGAGGCAGAGGAAGTTTAAAGGATCTCTTCACATCACTGGCTGCATTTGTTGTGAGAGTGTAAAAGACCGCGCTTTACATCAGTGTCCAGTGGCACAGTAGTACAACCAGGCTGAATGGTGTGGGTGGTAGAAGTGTAAGGGGTGTAAGGGAAGCGGTGAAAATGGAACCAGATGAAAGTGGTTTCAGTTGTGTACTGGATTCAAATCCACACTGGCTGATGGGTGTAAATGTGGCATGATAAAGCAAGACTATATTTTATCTTATTTTATTTTTTAATTCTTTTTTTTTTTCACTTTCACAGTCATAAGTCCAGCAAGAAAAAGCAAAAACGGAGTGACTGAAATACTAGCAGTGTAATTTTAAAAAAGGCACTCTTCATGTGTGCCACGGGCAAACAGGTACAATCTAAAGACCCGAGAAAGACAACAAATAAAAACGTAGGAATGGAAAAAGGGAGAAAGGCATCGAGAGTGAAAGGTGTCATCGTAGAGTAAAAGGTCATGGTGGAGAGTGAGGTGAGGCTTGTTAATATTGATATATCTCTTTTCTTCAAAGGCTAAACCTGCTGCCTCATCATTACAACAGGTCTCCCTGACTCTTTCACTCTGACAGGAAAGGAACAAAGATATTTTTATTTAATCAAGATCTCCTCTCTGTTTTCAGCAAAGGAGGTTTTTTTTTTTTTCCTCTAATAAGATTTTCTTGAATATTAAAAGGAAAATGAAACTATGTTAATAATATAAGGGAGCTTCTTTCTGCTCATATGTGGCAATAATTAAGTCCCTGGAGTCATGCTGGTTAAACGTGTGTCTTTGGGTGTGTGCGTTTGTGCACGTGTGTGCATGCTGTAAGCGCATGTTTAATAAAGCAATGTCAGTTGTTAACTCTTTTTAATGAGTTTTGCACAGAGCTCTTCATCTTCTTAAAATCCTACTTCAACCTTCACTGTCTATCATACAGAGATACATTTGCTGATGAGGACAGTGTGTGTGTGTGTGTGTGTGTGTGTGTGTGTGTGTGTGTGTGTGTGTGTGTGTGTGTGTGTGTGTGTGTG
>JBBMJY010000020.1:21000444-21012287 GCA_037833715.1 Toxotes lorentzi | reverse complement strand
GTGTGTGTGTGTGTGTGTGTGTGTGTGTGTGTGTGTGTGTGTGTGTGTGTGTGTGTGTGTGTGTGTGTTTGTGTGTATGTGTGTGTGTTCTAATTTTATACACAACTCAATTGCAGCAGCACCTGCAATTAATGGGAATCAATTACGTGCCTGCACTGAGACTGAGAATGCAAGGAAAGTTTGAAGTTAATTGCTGTCTCAGTAACAGAAAGTGTCCACTAGTCACAAACGGGATGGAGGATTTCTAACCGTAAATATGCAGTCTGCACCAGCAATGCCAGCTCTAGTGGCAAAAGCAAATACAGGTACACGTTAGATTCAAGTCCAAATTAATCTGTGAGCTGCTTACGGATATGCACCACACTTCCAAAATGAGGATAGAATTGGCCATGCATAGGTAATCCTACCTTAATTGGGTTTTGGCAGGAATTTAATATGGCGCATGTGGTAATGATCTATGGGCTTGATTATGCAGACGGGGTCCAGTCGCAGAGAGAAAAGGATTTTATAAACAATGTGCCTTTGTGATGTGACGCAGCGATTGTACTGAATGCCAGAAGATATTTTGACACTAAGGGGAAGAGTCAGTGTTATTTTGGATTCTTCCCAGTAGAGTCCTTGGATTTCAAACACCGTAAGTGTTATAACAGACGTATACATGTAAAAATACCACAAACATGATGTACACTTTCTTTTGCCAGGATCATTAATGGTGCTATATATAAGTACGTTAATTTAAAACTAACAACAAAAATTGGCTAAAATTATTAACAAGATGTGAAGAAATAACAGTTTTGATGTTATGTCTAAAACATCTATGTATTGTGCTGCAGAGGTATATGCTAAAAGTAAAGTGCTAACCAGCTAGCCCCAGCCCATCCCATCTTGTAATACCAATTTGTACCTCAAGAGGCAATAGTGAGTTACTATAGCATCCAGTCTGCCCTCAGTCCAACATGAGAGGATGAGGAAGTAGAGGATATACTCCTTCCTCCTCAGCCACAACCTCGTCAATCATGTTGAAGGTGCTGAACAGTAAACGCAATGATGGCTTACTCTAGTCAAGTGACCTTTATCACCCCCACCATCTGCTCCTGGCAAGATTCGACATTAGGCAGCAAAGAGAAGAGGTGATGGAAATAGAAGCAAAACAAGAGTTAACATTGCCGTGGCTTTCCAACAATGAAGACAGCTCTCAGCACGCAAAAGAACGAAGTTTGATGCTGAACTCTAGAGTGATAAATTAACAGCTATCAATGCTGGTGTTGGCTATGTAGTGATAGCAAATACCTTTAAAGCAGTAATCCCTAACCTTTGCTCTTAGTTTTTGGCACTTCTCATCTTCCAGAAATAGCCATTCAATGTATTTACATTCTGTAATTACCTTTTTGTGTAGCAATTGTCGTTGTTAGTGGTACTAGTCCTTGGTACACCAAGGACTAGATTCTTGCTTGCTTTTCAGTTTAATTCGTCTTTTCAATACACAACTGTGTATTATACCAATGTATTGTATGTGTGTGTTTAAGTGTGAGTTCTTTGTATGTGTGCATGTGCTGATGGTATGCCGATTACCATTTCACAATTGCAAAGGTAAAAAAAAAAAAATAAATTTCTAAACCACTTCCCCTGAGGATGGAACCACTTTGCATTCACTGCTTCTTACTGTGCCACAATGACAACGTGTTTTTTGAACACAGAAATGATGACCACAGCATAAACTGTACAATGATGACATTTGGTTTTAAGAGGGCGTAATGTACAGTAAAGAACAACAATCGTGGAATTAAAAAATAGACAAGAAAAAAATAATAAGTGTAAAAGGTACAGTGGCAAGTGAGGTGGAGGTTTATTATGAAGGTTTTTTAGGAAAACTTTCTTTTCCCCTCCTGCTGAATAGAAGTTTGGTCCTTACCAAAGGTGCTTTCATGCTACCCATAGCCAGACCAACGAAAAATGTTCAACACATCTTCAACACAGTCCAATTAAATCATTGAGCTTTGGCTACAACAGCATTATTACACTGTATATATTGTCATTTTGTTTACAGTATTTATTTTCTACAGTAAATCTTATCTTGAGTCTTTATAGTTTTGATTTTTTGTAAATCCTGGGTGAATCTGTCTCTTTGCTGCTGTGATGGATGCAATTTCCCCATAGTGGGACTAATAAAGATGTATCTTATCTTATCTTATCTTATCTTATCTTATCTTATCTTATCTTATCTTATCTTATCTTATCTTATTAGGGTTTCAGAATAATGGAGCAAAGTCCACCTTGATGTGAGATGCTGCAGAAAAGACCAAGAAAAAGACAAACTTATGCTCAAATTTTCTATCTCATCCTTAATCTTGAAGAAATAATATACAGGTGGCATGTGATTGCACAGCTTCCTGGACTGTACAAATATGTAAGTCTGCAGTAATTCTTTTTGTGCCATACTACAACTGCACTGGCTTTTTTTTTGTTTTTTTTTGCTTTTTTTATTTTTTTTTAAGGGAAGAGTGCATGCTGGCCTTTTAGAAAACCACTGGGACATTTGCTGACTCTATTTCAAGTTATCTGATCAACTTGGGCTGGCAGCCGACTTAAACCCAAATCAAGGGGGCACAACTTCCAGTCCCACTTTGTAAACATCAACAATAAACACAGGTAATGCTTATCTAGGTTAAAATTCAACATTTTGAGTTTGCTGTACATTTAAATTTAAACATCACAAACTCTTCAGAAAACCTGAACTATTAAAATTTCTCAGTTGTAGGAGCTACAGGGGAATATACCACTTGAGCTCGTTGCTTTGGTCATTGCTCATTTCTAAAGATTGGACGAGCATTCCTCAGGTGGTCAGAAACACATCACCAAATAAATGCTAAGGTTGCACCTCGGCTGCTTGGTGTGTAAATACACAACTGTTTGCTGACAGGCTCACCATAACATGTTTACTAGGTGATAATACTACAGCTGCCCTCATGTGGCAAAAAAAAAAAAAAAAAATTATTAGTGCTGCTTTAAAATAAAGTGTTCACATTAGTTTATTCTCTTTAGCTGCTGCACATGTAGTTTGGTTTTTCTGTTACTGGTGCAACATTAGTACCTGGCCCTCCACAGAAGAACAGTATATATTTCTGCCCAGCACACTGATTGCTTTGAAAGTGTGTTATGGGAGTCTCAGAGTGTAGAAAATGAGTGTTATGAAATCATATGAGGCAAAGCCTGGACAGTGGAACCTACAGCGTGCTGACCGTCAGCTCAGTTTTTCTACAGGTTTTCAAACTTTCTGCTGATTTGTGAATAGAAAAGTGTCGTAAATAGTTTTTCTGTGTCATAAAGTAACCATGTTTCAGGAAAATTAGATTCCCTTCCATTACTTTGAAGTCATATAGACACTTTCTATTTTTAAGATACATTTCTCTGGAGCCAATATTTGCATGTGTGACGGAGTCTTCTTAGTCTCTCAAAGCTCACAGCTCTTTCTTTTCCTCCATGAGTCTTATTATCCCAGGGGGGAGAGGGGCTATTTAATGCTAAGTGCCAATTACTAGCACTCCAAGGTTAGCAGGCCAAGCTAGCCCACACGCTGTCTGCACTTTCTCTACAGCAGGAGACAAGCCTCGAGCCCTCTGACCAGACACACACTCCCTCTGTCTGTCACTCTGTCTCTCTTTCTCACACTTCTGTCCTCCCCTTTCCTTCCCCTCTTTCTCCTTCTACCGTGCTCACATTCTCAACTTTCCTCCTGCTTTCAGCTTCAGCTGTTAGCTATCATATCTTTCTCTCTTCAGGTTGAACTCTCTCTGTCTTCCTCTTTCTCTCTGCCGAAATGATGAGGATAGAGGGTATTTATTTAAATGCACTGGAGCATTGCTGTAATAAAACAGGTCCAGGAACTGTGCCGAGTTCCTGCATATGTGCATATGTGTCTGTGTCTTTGTGTCTGTCTGGGCCTTTGTTGGTCTTTACGCATGCTGCCTGTGTGTGCATTCAAGAGGATCTAACGTATTGCAGGAATAGCAACTTTCTCTTCCCCCTGTGTGTGTGATACAGTGATACAGGCCGTATGCTTCCCCTCAGCGATCAAATCAAATAGGCCCTCATCTTGCAGTGAAGCTCATTCAAAAACGACAGTGATGACTGACAGGTGCCGTGGGCGCTGCATGCACACACAGGCGCACAAAACCACAACTCCGATTTATCTGTCACAGCAAGGAACAACAGCATGTCTGTGAGTTAGATCTTGACTTTGCATGCATTATGCATTCAAGCATGTGTACATTCATGAGCACTAAAGTGAGGAAGGGGACCAGCTCTACTTAGAAGGCATGACATTGGTGATTTGTCGCAGTGGGATCCAGGTCTCATCCTGCTGAGCGTGGCCCTTGTTTCCTACTTCTCACTGGACAGGATGTGACCTTGTTCATGGAAATTTAGGAGCCTCGCCCCCCATATAATAAAACAATATTATCACTATTTAGGTATGAATACATACAGACACACTCACGTCTGCACACAGCATTTCCAGAAAAAAAAACAAAAAAACAACTGAGCCAGTGTGAAAGTGTGTGGGTGTGAAGTGAAATCGAGACTGATAAATGCTCCGTGCTCTACAAAAGAACAGTGAGGTAATACTTCCAGAGAGAGAGAGAGAGTGTGTGTGTGTGTGTGTGTGTGTGTGTGTGTGTGTGTGTGTGTGTGGAAGGATGGAGGTCTTTTTATCTTAACAGTTGACGTTGAAAACAACTTTATTCACCATGCGACATGACGTGTGCATGTGTGTACACCAAATAAACATAAACAAATAAACAAGGAAGGTGGAGAGGGGAGACGTGTTCCAGAAAGTGGGGTAAAAAAAGCAGGGCGTCTTGTAAAAGGCTTGACTTCAGGTAATTCAGTATGACAGTATGAACATTAAAACAGTATTAATTCATTGTTTTGGTCACTTTCACCTTTTAGGCTGATACGGTGAACATGTTCGCTGACAGTTGCTTACAAATCCAACAACATTTTGAGGCTGTGTTTCTGGCCACCTGGTGAATGTAAGTCCAAGATTCACTCTCCTTTTGGCTCAGTTTTAGTCTCCACCAAATACCTGGCTTGTTTGCTGCTAAATGCTCAGCTTTGTTGACCAGGTTGTTGTTAACTTTGTCTGTCTGAGGTTTTGTGCCGAGAGACTTTTTTTTTTTTTTGGTGAAACAACTGCCTGTTGCTGCTGGTTGTGGCAGGTTGATCGGAGGTGTGAGACTGAATGTAAAACCAATACAAAGAGCTGAACAGAGAAGAACGTAAATCCATTTTCATTCTGTTTAACTGTATTTTCAGCCACTAAATATTCTGTGTTCAGCAGCAAGTTGCTAACTTTGCCGTGTGGTGCAAAGCTAAATAGTTTGGGTTTTTAGGGCTTTTCTACTGAAAGCAGCTGATTAGTGTTAGTGAAAACAAGCGTGATGAGAGAAGTGAACAAAGCAGTAATGCCGCTAGATAGATCACAACAGATCACAATGGAGGAGAAGGGATCAGGACTTGAACACAATCCTAATCACTTCTTAAGATCAAGTTAATGTGTCATACAAGGGTTTCACTGTATGGCAGTACTTGCTATAGTAACAGACACAGACTTGAGGTAATCTGGAGTTGTGGATCAGGAGCTTTTCTGTGAGCCCTGTTCCTGGAACAGAAAGTCCATGATTTTCCTGAATTTTGGCTAAATACATCTGTTAACTCACTAATCCTTTCTGGAGTATCGCCCTCACCCCAGCCCGCCGATTTGTCTCTCTTATCTGTTTCCATTTTCTCATTCTATCTGCCAGTACAGAGACATTTGTGCATTTATGCCCAAACAAACAAATACACACATGCTAACGCTGGTGGTGTTTTGGTGTAATGCTGTGTTGTATATCTCTAATGACATAGCTGTGACAATGGAGGGAACAGAGCATACCATACCATACAGTTAACTCGGCATGTGGTCAAGTAGAACTTGGAATTTGGTGCACCATGGGATTTATTACCCCAGTTGTGTCATGTATGTTAATGCAAAAGCATGTGAATCAGTTAAAAAATATATAAAAAAGAAGAAGAAAAAGGAAAGAGAAAATGACAACCCGTTGAAACAGTCCAAAATGTTGAAGCTTGCTGATATGCATTATTGATTCGTAAGAAAATTTTCAAAAGTTAGGCCAGTGTTACTCCGGCTAGCTCCCAGGCAAACTGATCATTTTCATCTTCAGCCCCTCTTGTTTAAATCTTTGTGCTATTTTCATTTCCAAAGCACAGCACTGAATCCTCCCCTCAGATCTTTGCAGGGTGAGAGAAATCATCTCGTCTGACTCCCATTTATTCAAATACAGAAAACATGCAAGGAGCATTGAGATGCACATAAAATTTGACTCAATATGCCACTGGTCTGCCTTTTAACTCTCCCACACTGTGTGGCAGAATAACTCAGTCTGAGCCTACCTGGGGGAGGCATTGATCTCGCAACTAGAGAGAAAAAACAAATCAGTGTGTGTGTGTGTGTGTGAGAGAGAGAGAGAGGTGAGGAAGAAAGGTGATTCTCTTTGCAGTAGGAACAGAAAAAACTGAATATAAGAGACACGATTGGACAAAGGCTGAATAAACCAGTGGACTACAAACAAGTGAGGAGGGAATAGATACAGACACAGAGGCAGCAAAAAAATACAATTAAAAACAGTAGATATAGCAAATTCTTTCATCACAGATCCCAATCCCAGCATGCATTTCAGATCACTGATTGAACAGGTTCTGTCAGTTCAGCAAGCATTTACATATTTAGTGGTTTCGGATGCAGACAAACCAGAAGTGTTAAGGGTTGACAATTAAAATAAAATTATATATATAATTATCTGTGATCAAAAGCTAAAGCTTTCCAGCAAGTCTGTAAAAGGCTTCAGTTAAAAAGAATGAACCTCCTCAATCATACAGGTGCTGCCCTTATAAGAGAACACTGGTTCTCCCTGTGATCAAATCACTAATGAGAAATCACTAATGAGAAACTGCAACCAATCCCTTCCACAGAGAAATCTGCAAAGGTATAAAGAGAGACATTGGTTCAGAGAGGTTCTTACCATGACGCTTTCGCAAACTCCAGATTCGTCTCAATGCAGTGAAAACTTTTTAAGTCACTGCAGCTGGACCACAGGTGGCCTATAAGAGATGGGCTTAGTGGGAAAGGTCAGGAGGCAAATGCTTCAAACAAAGTGATTGCTGGATTATCTAACCATGTCAGGGAAGTGCTGTGTGCAAAACTTTACAGAAACAGATAATCAGACGGTCACTCACGCTTCATGCAGCAACTGGCCAGGTGTGTGAAGGAGTCAAAGTATATGGGGACTGAACATCTGTTTCAAGCTCTCTTTTTTCATTCATAACAGAAGTACTTGCCTCATGTTTCATGTCTACAACATATGAGTCCTGACACCGTGGATGCAATGGAGAAGAGACCATCAAAAAGCCATTATTTGCATCTGTATAATTTATCACATCAAGACTAGAAACGCACAAAAGAGACAGGGTTATCGGTGGTGGGACAGCACGCTGTACAACCTCGTTCATTTGAGACATACCAACAAGACCGTAAAGGAGCTGCTGCAATTCTGATCTTGTAGTAAGGCTTCAAACTGGGTGATTGGAAATAATTACTTCGGCCCATTGATCATAGTTAGTTGTCAATTCTGGCAGAAGTGTGTTCAGTGCAGAAGCACGAGCATAGAGAGAAAGCATCCTTGACAATGAAAAACCCAGGACTGGATAGGCAGAACCCAGCAAGTCAACATGCAGCAATCGTCCCTGACTGTGTTGCTCTAGTGATGCAGCTGAAGAAGAGATACCCTGCTTGGCTGATTAAAAAATACAAACTTCCTTTTGTATGTGCATGTGTAATTTTCAGTTCATGGAGGTGCAGAGATTAACTATTAAAAACTTGTAAGAGAGCCTGGTTTCATAGAGGTCTGTATTGCTGTTACCATTTTTACCCAAGAAGACGCCCACTGAGTCTTGCTAGAGCAAACGTTGTGTTACATACAACTTTATTAAGCGTATAACCAGTATGAGTCAGGTACTGCTGCCTGGTATATGTTGGTTCAATTCAGTTGTATTACTTTACACATGTTGGGCCATAAAGTGCAGCATAAACCCACAAGTGTGCTAGAGTAGAAGTAGAATAATTTATGCATTATGCCTCTCCATCTTTCCATCACCCATCTTCCCTTACAAAATGCTGATAAAGGCTACATTAAACTGGTAACTCATGAAAGAAGGAGCTGGTATCATCAGCAGCATCAGAGTCGAGTCAGGTCCAATTGAGTGCACAGGTTTCCAAACTTAGACAATCTTAATAACAGGCACATAGCTTCCCTATTCCTGTTTAAATTATTGTTTGTCACACAGAACTATTCAGGCGCTTCCACTTAAGCCGCTCATCTCACTCCAGCTAGACGGCTGCACCCAAAAATGTTCCACTAACCATGTCTCATGTCGCTCTGAAAGTCCAATTCTGTCCTCAACTTTTCAACTTTACTTCCCACAGCTGTCTGGAGGCTGTTGAAACTCCATCAAAAGCATGTAATGATCTATTTGGCACACTTCTTTCTTACCTTGACTGTGTTTTTATAAATGGTTCTGTCGTAAGGAAGCTATCTAGTGTCTTTCGTATGTTCTGAGCATAATGTAGTCCTTCCTGCTCACTCAGTCCCTCCTGCTCAGTTCTTTGCTCTAACCCATGCTTTCATTCTAAGGGCCAGACAAAGCATCACAGTTTGCACAGGCTCAGTATGCCTTTAAGGTGTGTCATAACTTCCATGCTCTGTGGAAAAACCGTGGTTTTCATACCTCCACAGGCGTTGATGCTAGTGAAAAGGTGCCCTGGCAAAAGACAGGTTTCACTAAACTCTAATCTGGAGTCTGGGTGAACACACATGGATTCTCAGTACTCCCAAAATCTATCTTCCTCTTTTTGGCAAAACTGACTCATGGCCCTGTGTCAGAAGGATGAAAGCTGAATATTGTAAACAGACCAAGAGTTTTCAACCTTTGCCGAAATTTTTTGCTTCTCACTGTGTTGACAGAGCTGCAGAAATGCTCCAATGAGCTCTTCCTAAACCTGAAGCCTCTTTCGAACACAGTTGAGCTCACTCAGTGCACAGGCTACAAATATTGCCTAATGATGATGATGTGTTTTCAAAATGGGTTGGGTGTTTCTCATGCAGGCACACTACTCTCGTGTCAATATCGGCAGGTAATTTAGTAATACATAAAAGCCCTATAGGTTGGAGAAGGAGAGAGATTTTGCCAATGTCAGACTCAGAGAACTGATTTTGGCTACTTTCTAGAAGCAGTGAGGTCCCAGTGCACACTGAAGTCAAAAAGTATCAGTAGAAAAGATTTGGTATGGGCAGATATCGGCACTGGTATGGGTCAGTTTCAACGAATATGTGCTACATAGCCGTGCTTCTGTTGTCCTTACCCTAAAAATCAAGTGAGGCATATACGGATCACACATATTAAAACCATTATAAGTCAGAAGTATACAAATTTGCAGTATTTATGAATGAGAAGTTTATTGTTTCTTCCACAGATCGTCCTGGGTCACTTCACGAACCCCTAAGAGAACCTGAGAACCATCACTGCTCTAATAAGGGTCAGCCATGGTGAGTAAACCCTTTTTCCACTACCGAATAGTCTATAGAGACAGAGAGGCCAGAGATGATAGAGACTTTTGACTTTGACAATCCCATTACTGGATCATTGTCAGAGTATGACAAAGCAAAGCAAATATACACAGAAGGGCCGGAGGAGAGGGTTGGTGAGCGGGAGATTGGGTGAGAGCAGACAGAGAAAGAGAGCTGCACAGGGGGAACGGAGGGAAGCAGAGGCTTCCCCTGTCACCATCTGTAGTCTTGTGGAGAGCATAAATCCTGCTATCTGTGTCATGCATACTGTACTGCTGCTGCCACTGCATCAGAGATCATCAGCGCGCACACACACACAGAGATCATCAGCACACACACTCTTACACAGACGGACACGACACACTTAATGTCTTCCACCCCTCTTGGCTCAATCTGTCGACGTCTGTTTCTCTGCTCTTCGCTCTCATGCGCACATAAACACTGTTGTCACTGTAACAGACACAAACAAACACAGAAATACACACCAGAAACTGAGCATGTCGATCCACGCACACACACGTACACACTCAAACATAAACGCACATACGTTTCCAGCCAGCGCAGAATGTCTTTTTCCATTTGTGTTTCTGTTCTTTCCTGTCAACATGTTTTTCAATCATTCATCTCGTCCATTGTTGAATTTTTTCTCACCTCATCCTCATCAGCATCATATTCAGCACTTTTTAAATCTTTTCATTGTTTTCTTTGTCTTTCATTTCCACCCTTTATCTCCATATCTTCCCATTCTTTGGAAAGATATCCAAAGGATCCCTCAGTGTCCACCGCTCTTCTTCATCCAACTAATAAAACCCTTGCTAAATGCCTGCAGGGTGAATCTGTTTTCTGTTTAACCTGCCTTCTGTTGTATTGAAATGGCAAGCATGGCATAATCCCTCCCTTTCACTCTACCTCTCTCCCTCCTATTTTCTTCTCTCTTTTGTGTTCTGTCTGATTTATTGCTCTTTTCCATTCAGATCTTGTCTTACCTCTGCAATTTCTTTTTTATTCCTGCCTTCATTTATGCATTTTCCCCTTGACTTTCTTTGTATTCTGATCATCCTTTTTCTTTAACCCTTTCTTTACTCTTTCTCAGTGCCTCCCACTCTTATGGTTCATTCCTTTCATCTCCAGCCATTAATTTCTCCCGTTCCCTCCTTCCTTCTGTCTTGCCCTGTCCTTAAATCCTATCCTCATTTTCTTCTTTCCTCTTATCCTTTTCTTCTTGTTTACATTCCCTCAATCCTATCCATTCTCTCCTCTCTTCTCCCTCTTTCCCTTTGCAACAGCAGATCAGGGAGATTTGCATTCAGAACCACAGACAGCTCCTCTGGCAGTGAAAACAAAGAGTTGCAGTGCCACTTGTTGGCCAGTACTGGCACTGCAACGCATGCATGACTCTGGGGGAGGAAAAAAAATGATTGTTTTACTCATAGCTCAGGACAGATAACTTCCACACGCTCATACATATGTGAATAAGGCTGGAATATAAGAGCAGAGAGCTGGTCATACGGCTGTGCCCACAAAAGTCAACTTAGAGAGAACAAGCTTTAACTCTGAACACTACATAGAGGAGATTCTGCTGGGAGATCTATGAGAGAGGTTAAGCTGGCAGGCCTCAGGGTAATGGCAACCATATATTACCCTGTAGTTTCATCCCACTACATGTCGGTGCTCATAGATGCAGTGCAACTGCGAGGCGGTTGGGCCAGAATGGGGATCTCAAGTCTCATTCTGTTCATGGCAGCCAAAGGGAGGAAACAATAGCATCTGCTCTCCTCGGAGACAAGGAATTTAATCAAAGCACAGCCAAGGTAAGATTTGAATGTAAAGTAGCAGAGTGATGGTCTATCTGTGAGTGTTTGTGTGCGAGAATATGTCTATAAAAAGGAACAGAGATGTTTATGTTGGCATTTAAACTAATAGCAAATGTCAACAAGGGAGGTGGATAATACTCATACTTATTGCGTGCAAGTGTGGGTGAAGTGGAGGTGCTTGACTGTGTGTGCATATGTTGTGACTTAAACCAAAAAGTTCAGCAAACGAACACACTCACACACACACACACACACACACACACACACACACACACACACACACACACACACACACACACATACACATACACTCTTGTGTATTCCCCAACAGGCCCTGCTGCTGGGGGCC
>JBBMJY010000020.1:20972968-20992253 GCA_037833715.1 Toxotes lorentzi | reverse complement strand
TGTGTGTGTGTGTGTGTGTGTGTGTGTGTGTGTGTGTGTGTGTGTGTGTGTGTGTGTGTGTGTGTGTGTTGCTTTGTATGTTTCTGTATAAGCACATGTTTGTTTGTGTGTGTGTGACTGAGTGTACATGCATGCCAGGAGTGGACACAAAAATAATGAAATAGCTATAGTTTGTATTATTGCATAATACAATCCTGCATTGAATATGATCAATGAATATCATCATCAAAGTATTATCATTACTAGTTTGAGTATTAACACAAAATTGCAAAGAAACAAAGTGACAAAGTGTTTCACAGCAAAAGACAAAAGGAGATGAAAAACACTTGCAAAACACAATCAAACTTTAATAAGATTATAAAAAGCTAATGAAATATATATTACTGCAAAAAAAATACTTGATGTAAAAATACATTTTCAAGAGATTTGAAAGAAAACAACTGTCTGTGTGTTATGTCTAATGTGTTTAGGTGGGACAGTCCAGACTCAGATGGCCCTTGCAGGAAATACCATGTCACATTTAGTCTTCAGCGTGGACTGTGGAAAAGCCAACAGGGCTTGCCAGATTTGGCAAAGTCAGAAAATATTAAGTTAGTCAGGTCACAAAATCAGACATTGTAGAGTTTGTGGTGCTCCCTGCTTGTGCAGATCTCAGTGCTATATTAAGGCAGCTGGACTTGCTTGAGGTTCTTGAAGATGTTTCACCTCTCATCCAAAGGGCTTCTTCAGTTCAGTTCCTCTTTAGCCCGAAATTGTTTATTCAAGATCACTCGTTTCTCAGTTGCAGAATTCTTAACAGCAGAGTCTTCAGCCTTTCACTCCAGCTGAGCAGTACAGAGGCCAGTTCAACAAGAACATATAGGGTTACTGACAGTTACAGTTGGTTATAGATAATATAAGAATAAGAATAAAAAAATAAATAATTTTTTTTTTTAAATGCCAACCCAATGGATTAGAGTGTCAAGAAGGATGCCATGGTCTGTAGCTTGAATGCAGCTTTCAGGTCAAGCAGCACTAATGCAGTGCACTCACCAGCACTGGCATTCATCAAGAGGTCATGAGTGACCCCGAGAAGTATATGTGCTGCTATTGAAAGCCAGGCTGTGGCTGTTTAGACTGGTTATAAAAGCTGTCGATTGACTACTACAACAGAAATCTCAGCCTGGGCAGAGTAAAGAAAGTCATTTGTGTGGGGATCCTTTCAGAACATTAGCAAGAAGGTCTGAGATGTCCTGACACAGGCTGTTCTCTTTCAACACACTTTCATGTGTTTTTATAGGCAATTATTTTACATTAGAGGAACAAGAAAGACAAGAAAGCCTATGAGGTTTGGCAGAGGATTAGTGAAAAATAGGCTGGGAGAGAGAGATGTAAGCTGATAAGCTGATTCCTTTTAGAACGTTACATCTAAAATACACTATACTCTCATGAAAACAAGATCATTACACAAGGAAACCTTCTCAGTTATTCTTTTTAAGCAACTTTTACTTTTGCACAATCTTACCAACATCAACCATAATCTTGAATTCTCTCAGCCCATGGATATCATAAACAACTGTATGTTGTCCTTAAAATAAATATGACCTCTCTCAAACTTATTTTGTTCCAACGATCAATGTCAGATTCATTTTTTAGTTGTTGGTGCCGTTTATTGTAGCATTTATATCGGTTCATTGCTGTTGCTTGAAATGTACAAGACCTGTATGGGTGGAAAAACCAGGGTCCATCTGAACTGAGATTTGAGATCTTTAAAGATCTCAACATAGGAATCCAACAGAAGGAAAGAATCAGAAGGGAAGAAGAAGCAAAACATTGCAGAGTACACTTCCTCTGTTTATGGTGTGAGTGCCCTCTGCACAGAGCTGCTGCCAAGTCGACAGTGTTCAGGTTAAAACCTCTTTCAGAACGTTCTAGTGTTTTGATTTATTTGTCATCCCTGTGGTTCAGTCATATCTTTTTTTAATTGACAGAATTCAAAACTATCTTGATAACATTTGCCATCTCTATTGTATTGTAATGCTAGGAGCCATTAAAAATTAATATGACCAGAATTGTACAAGCTAGATGACAGCAACACTGCTGTCAGAGCACAGACCCCTCATAAAACTGCAAATGGGGTGGCCAAGAGTTGACAAGAAATAGCAGTTTTAAAGGAGAAAATCATAAAGGTGAGCTGAGGTACTCTAAGCAAAATTTTAGATTTAAGCCCCTTTCAAAATTTGACCTTGATCACATATTTTTAATTGACAAAACAGTTCAATTTTTCTTAGCGTTTTATTTGATTCAAAGGTCAGGCTCATTAATTAGCTCGCTACTCTTAGCCTTGGTAAATGAACTGCTTGTAGATAACGCTTTTCTAGTCTATAGACCACTCAAAGCACTTTGTACTGTACATTTCATTCACTCATTCACACAGTGATGACGCAGCATCAGGAGCAGTTAGGGGTTCAGTGTCTTACTCAAAGACAGTTGAGCTGGGGATTTAACCAGGAACTGTCCGGTTACTAGACGACCGCTCTATCTCCTAAGCCAGGCTGCTCGATAAAGATTTCTGAAACTGTTGTAACTTGTTGTAATGTTGTGGCTGAACAGTGTATATACAATGTATTTAGAATGAACTCTGGTAATAGGGTACTCTTTTTAGTACCAAATTACTTTCTCTGCTCTTTTGCTGCCTGTTTCCTCGCTGCAATATTGTCTACAATGGACGTTAAAAATGTTTCTTTCTTTCAAACTATAACTCCCTCTCCCACAAGGAGTTTTTTTGTGTGTGTGGCATTGTATTTTCTCTAGTGATCCATAACAAGTTATAAAAGTAGCTTGTACCTTAACACTTAAGGTAGTCTACAGATTTTTAGGCAGCTTTCTTTTAAGCGTTAGGGGGCCATCAAATATTTGCATGGCCAGAAATGTAGAAGCAGGTCACAGCAATATGGAGGTCAGAGCAGAGATATACTGGGGTGGCTGCTTCTGGGATGGACAAGAGAAGAGCAGAACGTGGTAGTTTCAAAAGTGTAAGACATAAAGGTGATATAAGGTAAGAAAAACTTGAAGCAAAGTGAAGTTAAAAGAGAAGTCAAGGTAAAAGAGAAAAAGCAAGTAAGCTCAAAAGATACTGTAGTTGGCTCAAAGAGTGGTGTTACAGGAGGGAATAAGAAAAGGAAACATATTGCTATTGCACTAGCCACTCAGCAATGCGTTATAGACACAAGATTAGAGAGGAGCAAGGAGTTGAAATGTCAGTTTTGGGAAGAACGTGCTCGGATTGAGATTCAGCGCCATCCTTTTAATCACTGAGTCACGCAATGCTGCACGGAACACTGCCAAGGTGTGTACGTACGAGTGCGAGTGTGTACTTGTGTGTATATCATGAAAAGAGAGAGGTACATTTAATGGAACCCCACATCCATCTCATCGTCGCTCCAAATTTAAATGAGACATTTTCCCTTCTTGCCTTTTAGCGATGAAGCATATTAATAAGCTGGGAAAAGATGCTGAAAGGTTAGACAACTTTTTTCATACCAGGGAGAAATTGTGTGTATTGTCTGAAGTGCTGTGAGGCTTTAGGAGGTGTGTGTGTGAGGAGGTGAGGCAGGAGGGCATCAGAGATTACTAAGAGTTGTGTGAATCAAGGAGAGAAAGGTTGATCAAACACTAGTTAGAGGTTCATTTCAGTGGTGACAGTTTCAGCAGACTGCTTCTCTTAGTATTTTTACGTGCTTCAGGACAGTAAAAGATGTCCAACCTAGTCACTTCCTTCCTTTCTCCTCCATCTCCTCTCGTCTGTCTCTCCCACTCCTACCTCCTCTCTTTTCATTACTTTCCTTCTCTTCCCTCTTTCTCGCTTTGTCTCTGTGCCTCTGCTTCCCTCAGTCCTTATCAGAAGGTGACAGAATGGTTTCGCAGCACAGCTCAGAGTCACTCTGTAAAAGGCCATGAGCGACTCATTCCTTTTTTAGAGAGCGCTTGTCATTCCTTAATCTCTTTTAATTCTCTCATTCCCTCATTTGCAGGTGGAAGCAGTGGCGTTGGAAGGCGGCAGCATTCTCTGATGTTGTTGACACTTTTACAACAGATCTTGTTATCACCTCGCCTCAGTGTAAGGGTGCCTTCGGCAGTTTCTCACAAGCGTGATTAAAGCTTCATTGTGAAGTGTACTGCTCTTTGGTGATTTTTATAACGATGAAGAGATGGACTCAAGAAAGTGCCGATGTGTGTTTGCACATACATGTGTGTTTGTGTGTGCCAGTCCACTTCGTGCTGTATGTGTGCATGTGTGTTTAAATATGTCAGAGGGTAAATGGTCAATCAGGAAGAAATCATGTGAAGAAGCTGTACTCCAATCAGGCTATAAGGACCAATACTTATCAGTTATCAGGCCATTGGACCAAACTCAAAACGTACATATTACAGTATTACCCCATGTAACCGTGGTGACTAACAGTTGCCTATGTACATCTAGGAGACACAGAGTGAATTAGCATTTATTTGGAGTTGTGTTTCTGAATGCAATTCAAATATTCGCTGTCCTTTTAGCTCTTTCCTTGGTCTCCCCAAGCTCCTAAGAGAAATATCAGGCTCTGATGCGCCGCTGTGCTCACCAGGTAGTTGCTAACTTTGTGTGTCTGCTGTTTGGTGCTGGGCAGGTGGTGTACGCTTGAGTGTACCAGAGCTTTTTGCTGAGAACAGCTGTCTGATGTGGCTGGAAACAAGGTTTGATGGCTGTGAAACAATGGGCTGAAAGACACCAAAATGCTCCATGAACCTGAGAGGAACTGTAGAGTCTTGGTTCATCACTGCAAACAACACTTTTCATATTACACATAGTAATTTAATCCATTGTTAATATAAACATATTGATTGGTGCAGTTTTAAGAAACACTGCAAAAGTCACTACTTTTGTCATGTTGTTTAAATATTGCTTATTATTATCCAAGTGGGTGTCACTGCTTCAGAATACTTGATATTCCTCTATACAGCTACTTTCATTTGATCTTTCTCCACTGCATTCATCAGCCATGTCTTCACCTTCACCAAATTTTGGACAGGTCTCCTCCCCTGCATGATTCTGAATAACCACAAAGCAGCGGAAATGAACAAATAACAAAACATTTTTAGATCTCGTTCAGCTACTGTGTACACGTGCCAATCAGGAGATGAAATCATGAGTGCTGTTGTCATTAATATACCTGGCATTCATTCCTCAGCCCCAGACTTGTTCTTTCGCCAGCCCTACCACGGTCAGTTGGTTTTTCTGTCACAAGACTGAATAGAAATGTGTAGGAAAAAGAGGCTGTGAAGTGGTTTACACTTTGAAAATAAAAAGTCTAATACTTCACTTGAAAAACACTGCGCATATTATTTTAAAAATATATAAGTTACAATTATAATAAATAATAGTAAATAATAATAAATAATAACAATAATAATAAAAGACATTTAGCCTTTCCCAAAATTTTTTCCTTGCCTGACTCCATGTCAAATCCCTCAAGGTCCTTCTGTGGTCCCACCTGGAGCCAAAAATCATTATAAAGACATCTGTGAAGCTAGGTATGGTAGGTATGTAGCTAGGTAACTGGATGATGAAAACACTGATAGCTTGACGTTTGTTTATCTTCCACATATATTTTTGGATCTCATTTTCTGATCACCGATAGACTTCTGATTAGTCACATATCCTGTGGTGGTAGGATATGTGACAGATGTAGCGCCTAATTCCATTATCACTGAGTGAAATATACATTAATCGTCGACACCCCTCAGCTCATCATGGTTTTGTTTTATGCTCGCCACAAACCACTGCTGATGTCTTCAAATAAGACAATTCTCACAACTTTTTTTTTCCATCTTTCAGGCAATAATTTGGAACGTAATTAGTCCACATGCTAAGCTCACCGATGTTATCATGTTAGTTTAAACAAACAAATGCTCCTCCAATTAGCATCTTATTCTTAGTCATCGCTCATAAGCTGGGAGAGCACGAGCTCACAACATGCCAACACGTTGCCAAGCGTGGTTAACTTACACACATGCGTGTCACACAAGTATGTCACACATGCAGGTTTATGTGTCCAACACTCATGGACGTTTCAAGGTTCTTTTTTTTTTTTTTTGCCAATGCCAGCTGAAAGGACATGAAAGCAAAAGCAATAGGAACCACTGTAATTATGCATCTTCCAATTGGAGAGCAACGTGGTATTAGGGAACAAGTAACAAGCTGTGAAGAAATTGGGAAGTAGAGGGGAAAGGAGAAAGCCAACAGAGAGAGAAAAGGGAATCAGAGCACGCTGCTAAGTGAAACTCCCATGCAAGAGACTTCTGTGAAGTCTGTGAAAGATGCGCCTCTGCTTCCACGCTTATTTAAAAACTGACACATTTGAGAGAGATTTTTAAATCATTTATTCCGCATGGCATTATGAATAATTTTCTCTTTCTACATGATTTGACAGAATATTGAATCTAAACACAGTTCTGTGCATGCTGTTGAAGAGACTTTAACGCCAATCATCACTGATATTGATTTTCTCAGTTTGAAAAATTATTTTTTTCAAATCACAGGCGGTTTTTATATAGGGCCTAAGTCCATCCCTTTATTCAGTACAGACATACCTGTCCAATCTGTACTCGAGGTTTTTAGATCTATCTTTGACACACACACAGACACACACACATCCTCATTTTACTATACACACGGGGACCTGTCATTGACTTAATGCATTCCCCAGCCCCTTACCGTAACCATAACCATAACCATAACAACTAACTGCCTAACCCCAACCCTTACACTAACCCTAACCTAAACCCGACCCTTCTAATCTGAGCCTTAAAAACAAGTCTTAACCCTCAAGCAGCCATTTAAATTTGGTCCCCAAAAAGTTGTCAGACCACAAGTATATCAGTCTCCTAGCATTCAGGCCCCACAAATACAATAAAACAAGCCCACACACACACACAGTAAACAACTAGTTGACAGAGATAGCACTGACATGGGGGGTTTGGGTAGAATTTGGTAGAGTGTTGTGATATAGCTTTGATGTGATCCTCGGGGGATAATATGACAGAGATTCAGCCAATGACAACAAAGAGTGTGAGAGAGAGAAGAAGTGAAAGCAGAAAGAGAGAGGTTAAATGTATGTTGAGACCGATGATGTCAACTTGTAAGTCTTGTGCTGGAAAGACAGAAAAAGAGATTCAACTGTACATGTGGAGAGACTGACCCAGAGTGAGAAGGAAACTGTCAGGGAGCTGAACTGTATGTGTTGAGAATGAAAGGGAAACTGACAAAGAGAGACTTATCTCAGTGAGGAGGATTTAATCACAGTCCCAGCAGTTAACCAATAACATCATCATCCTTTTTCTCGCCCTCTGTCTCATTCCCTTCATCTAGCTCTGTGGTTTTCCCTGGACACAGGCCGTTGATTCCAGGCAGCTTCCTGTCTCTCACAGCTTCCCCCCTTAATGGAAAACTAAAGGTGTTCCGGCTCATTCGACGTTCATCTGAGTCTAACGCAATAACTCTCCAAGCAGAGCTTGTTATTCCATTATCATCGGTGTGTGTGTCTGTGTATGTGTGCGTGATTCCCTAAGAAATCCCAGCAGAGCTTTGTATTTGAGAACAGAGCCATCAGGTGTCACAGTGTGAGGTTTTTTTTTTTTACCGTCTCAGTCACAAAGGATGAGTCAGTCACAGCAGGAGGGCTGATTGGAAAGACACGTGTCAGATATCAGATCTCCTGACCGAGTCAGTCTTTCGTACAAAACCCCTTAGGCAACCCCCTAAGTGCACTGAAATAAACTTGAAAGATTACCTTCCACTTTAGAGGAATTCTCAGAATCACATTGGAAGAATTGGTTAAAAACACTTCACTTATATACATATGGACAGAATGAACATTTAAAATAGAAACATAAGTGACGCTTGGGATATTTTGTCTCGTATTCACCAGTTTGAGAGTTCATTCCTCTTGCTCCCGATGCGGTTTCTTCAGAAAAGCGTGTCATTATTTTGTTACAAGACAGAATAAAGCAGCTGTGAGAAAACAGCACTTGATTCTTCCAAATTCTTGCAGGAGGTTCATTTACATTTGGGAAAAAAGTGAAAAAAAAATCTCACCACAGTATCAGATTTGTTTACACTTTAATACAACAAATGCTTTGTTGAGGTGGCAGGAATTTGCAGTGTTCCTGCAAAGAGCGACACAAATTGGTAAACAGTTGAACGTGAAGCTTAATTGGAAGGAGATAATGAGAGTTAAGGTATCTCACTGGCGGTTGATTGAAGTTCACAAACATCTGATTTTTTTTTTTTTTTAATAAAGGCGAATAGAGAGCAGCAAGTGAAACATGATATGGTATGAGAGCAGTGCTGTGTTTCTTTTGTTTATCATCTGAGAATCCAAACAAGTGTTAGTGGAGATAAACTACAACATTTCTGTGAGGACTATACTTATTCTATGCAATACAATCCAAACTGTGTTATTTTCCATAAACCTGTATGCGTATTGTTTACTTAACCTGTACATTGTGCATTCAGTTTAAAATTAAACAATACTCCTGGTGTGCTTCCACAGCAGCACAGCTGGAAACTGTGGTCTCAGCATCTTCTCTAGTTAGTTATCCGTACCAGACAAGCTGTGCTCTACTAGTTTGGGTACAAAGGGTTTAGATTTAGCTGGGCATCAGCACTCTCTCATTTTACCTTCTTCAGATCTGAGCCTGTCCATTTACTGGCTCATTCTCACATTTCAGGAGGGAGATGACAATTCTCACTTGTGGCAATCCTCTTAATGTGTTCTTTGGCTATGATGTTAGTAACAAAGAGACCATAAATAATATGATTAATGACTCCACTGGGAACTTCAGAGCGATAGACCCACTGCTGCAGATACAAACACACAAGTGCTTCTACTACTACTTTTAAAATCCAGAATTCTAAAATAGAAACAAATCAATCAATCATGAGTTGTGACCCTCCCAGACAATAGATGCAATTATACACAAACACAATTCACAGCAAAACAACACAATGGAGAGAGAGGAAAAATAAGTCCTGTATTATACTGTGTATAGATATTTATTTGCATATACACATGTGCACTCCCATATACACGCAAACATAATACAATATGTTATTGCACGCCTCATATCTGTGCATGCATGAGCATACATACACTTACACACATATCCATGCAATTAAAACACATCCCTATTAGGCAAATCAGAAATGAGAGCACATGCTAAGTTGTATTTTAATTGTTTTATATATGGACATAGTCTGTCCTTCACATTTAAGGTTTATGTGCAATTTCATATTAAGAAAATGGGTCACTTTCAGATTGGTACTTGATATTGATGTTGATTCACAGTTCTGTACACAATATAAGAATTGGGAATGACTACAGGGAGCAATAGGATTAAGCACCCATCGCTATAGCATGGCCATTCCAAAGAGCACGAGCGTTTCTGCTCTGCTGAAGTTGTGTTCAGTTCAATTCTTTATTGTCCCACATGAGACATTTTCTGTGGTATGGCAGAAACAGACATCAAAACCGACACATCCAAAACTGGACCGAATTTAAAACAACTATTAAACCCATACATTGTCCTTCTCAACCAAATGTACTACATTTGCATTTGTTTTGTCTCACAGCATGTATCTTACCATAAATCATAATTAAGCATTTTGCATTGTTCCCTCACAACTACATTACTGTACATCTATATGTGTCCCCTAATCATGGAAACAGTCCCAACAACATGCAAGTCCTAATTACTAAATTATTTCCATTATTCCCAAACTTGCTGTTTTGTTGCTCTGATATGTGCCATAATTACTGTATAAGTGCATTATAACTGCAAAATAATCACACTGTAATTTGACTGTGATCTTAAAACATTTGAAACCAGGACCTTGAAACAATCCTAATAACCAGCCCTCAAAACAGAATATTTCTTCTAGTTTTTCCTCTTTTTTTCTGTTCACAAACACAGCTTTGGTACGCAGAGCAAGATTTTTAGGATGGTTGGTGGATTTGAGGTCAAAGTATGAGCCTGAGGTGAATTTGACTCTGTAAAAGGTTTTTTTGTTCACAGTAGTCCACAGTGTAAATGCTGAAATAAAGTCTTGATTTCTCCAATTCAGAATTAATATGAGTCCAGAGTGTTTGGGGTGAAACAATCCATTTACCAGCCAGCCAAAACACATTGAATTATCTCCTCTTACAAGGTGGTGGTGGGGGGGGGGTTATATAATATTCCCACTGCTTGGTACAGTTGAATTTATGGACTAAGAGAAACTGTGTTCCTCTGTGTTGCATTCCTCTTTTCTTCTGTCCTCTTCCACATGCAGAGTCTGTTCATCTGGAGGAAGATGAAAGGATGACTTTTGCTCATTGATATAAATAAATGGAGAGAGAGAGAGAAGGATGAGGCGAGGCCGTGTAGGAGGGGAGATATCCTTGGGGCAAAAGAAGGAGTAGGAGAGAGGGATGAGCCGACCACAGGGAGGAGATGAGGTGGAGGGTGAGGGTGAGAGGGAGGTGGAGAATGAAGAGAGGAGATGTGCATGGAGGGGAGAGAGAAGGAAGAAAGGGAGAGAGAGAGAGGAGCAGGTTAGATGTGTTGCTCAATGTTCAGCAACATTATTATCTCAACAAGGGTAGTGTGAGTGATGAGATTGGAGGGGATGACGTCTTAGACACCCACTGATGTATAAAGATGTATGAAAGCATATATGATGGCTTGGTGGAAGGGATGGATAGATAAACAGATGGGTGAAAAGACAAAGTATGATGAATGATTCTGTGTTCAGAGGTGTTTTGCCCCCCCTCAAAAAAAAAAAAGTGTGTTTGCTTCAGAATTTTTCTACTGGAAAACACATAAGGTTTATGTACAAAACACAGTGACAGCATGACTAATTATCCATCTCTTGATATACCTAAGGACAGGCACAATACTATCTCAAGGCCAGAAATGGAATATTTTCTCAAAAAACAAAGGCATTAATCATCTTTGTCATCAGGCAGCTCAAAAAGGTCATGAGACTGAAACATCATGCCTCAGTTTCTTTGAAAATTTTTGAATGGCCCTGAGAAAGTGTTTTGAGAGTTTGACCTTTTGACGTCAAACTTTGAAGCTCAGTTGTTAGCTAGCTCTGCCATTTGATACACTGTGCCAGAGTTAGCTTAAAGCTATAAGTGTCACAGCAGGCTATGTTACTTTTTGAGATATGTTACTTGCAGTTTCCATAACGGTATATTAAAATTCCCTTTGTCTCCCACGTGCCTCTCGACTGTATTTTAAAGATTTCGTTGTTAGCCAACTTGACTGAGAGTGACTGAAATGGTACCACAAGCAGGAAGCAACAAACATGTCTCCTCGAGAGGCACGTTCGTTTAGCTACTTGTTATTTTATTGTTGTGATAAACCATTGAAACTTAGTGTGGCTCAAGTAAAGGAGAGCCATTAAGTCAGAAAACTGATGCAATAATATCAGCTACACATCTATCTAAAGGTTGCCAACATTTGCCACCATAACATGCCAGTCATACCAGACCAAGAAAGACTGTGACCTGTAAGCTTTGAGGATAAATGTAAAGTCATGCAGATGAACAGACTCTCATCAAGATGAAGGAAAGGGCATGTAAGGCCATTGAAACTGTGGTATAATTAATAGCTGGCAAGTTGCTTGCCCAGCCTAACTGTTGGGAGGGGCCTACCTATCACGCTAATTTGATAGACAGGCTTTGGATGGAATTTGGTCCACTGAGAGTCAGCCGTTCACCAGTCCAGTCAGTCACCTTCATAGAGTCTGACACCAGACTGCTTTCCTCTAATTCAAACTTCACATCCAATCACTTTTCATTTTCTCATAAATCCTGTTAGATCCCGCCTCCATCCCTGTACACCTATTAGGTGATTGTGTATTAATTTGGAGCAGCGAATGAGCTATTAGCTGTCGCTGACATGTTACCCTTGTGCTGGAAAGGAGCAGAGCAGCCGTGACAGTTTATCCTCATTCACTCAGTCACATGCACACACACACACTTGCTAACAAAATGTAATGTACCTACTTTTGGAAATGAGATTAGCCAAGCTCCCTAAATCTGACTCGACACAGACAGAAACACTGAGAGAAACAACGTAGATTAGGTGAGTGAAACCGGCTTCTCCTGTTTCTGTGCTGTTGGGTTTAAAAGTTAGACATGTGCCAACACTCTGATCACATATTCACAAGGTGGCTCAGACTGAGAGGAAAAGGACAGGAGGAAAGTGCAGACAGAAAATGTTTTGTTTTTTTGTTTGGTTTTTTTTCTGAAAGGAGACACAGAACTTTAGTTAATTGTGGTTACTGGAGATGTCAAAGCATTATCAGTGTCTGCTTGGCATTGGAGTTGACTGGCAGCTAGATACAAGCCTTATCAGCAAGATAAAAAGTGAGAAGGGGGTGCAGAAAAAGGAAGAAGTGAGAGAGAGCTCAAGTGATGAAAGTCAAGAAAAAGGGAGGGAGAAGAAAAGGGGGGAAAGAGATGGGGCAAGAAAAAAGAGAGGAAAATGAAAGATATTATAATTTTTTCTTATCTGTAAAAATGGAGAGGCTTTATCTTCTTCGGTCATCATTATGCTGCTTATGTTCACCAGAGCAGTTCGAGGGTTGCTGGCCAGCAAACATCTGCAATCTTAATAATACTACTACAACTAATAATAATAATGAGATGGAAATACAACTTCTCTATCTGTCTCTTTTTCTATCAGTTTAGTTCCTCCTTGCAAATCTCCCCTCTCCTGCACATCCCCAATGTCCCATGAGTCCCAGTTTTGACTGAGCATTTATATCTTATTTTTCTCTCTTCTCTACTCTTCCTCTCTAAGCTTGTCCTCTATTTCTCTCTCCGGCGCTATTTCTTTGTCTTAGACGAATTTCTGTTGCTTCTTTCCCTTTCTGTGCTGTTTATCCTTTATCCTCCTTCCCCTTTCAACTCTCTCACTTTATATTATTCTGTACCACCTCTTTGTATATCCTCTCTCCCTTTGCTGCACTATGTTTGTACTACCACAATCAAATTCTGATCACATCGTTCTATCAAAGATGCCAACTCTCCAGGAGGCACTACTTTCATGTGATGAAACTTGCTTATAATCCCTTCAAAGCCGTAAAGCCAAGGCTGAATATTAACACTCTACATTATTGAACTTCTACTTACACAACGCTTCTTTGTCAGTTTTCTGCCTTAAAAGTACTTAGTGTTCTCAGTGTACAAACAACAGGCTGCACACTAAATTTGACATTTCCCCATGAGGTCAACAGTGGAATTTGTCAGAGTGAAAAGGACACAGTGTCAACACAATAATGTTTAGAGTTCAGTATATTTAATACATTGCACTCTACACTATCAACTTAGTAGTTGCTCTGGTTGTCAAGTTTGCAGTTCCAGGCAATGTCCAAAGTTCTGGTTCTGGAGCTGTCAGAGAGCTGGGAAGTGTCCGAGTTTCATGAAGTCGTTCACAGTGACTCTGTCCATGACACTGGAGAAAGTCTGTTGCGATGAGTTCTTTTATGGTTCATTGTCCCTGTTTCCATTTTATCTGGGAAATACGAGGCTGAACAGTATTCCTTGTCCAGATTGTGGATGTGGGCTTGTTGGAAGAGCAGGGTCTGTTGTGTCAGTTGTGCTGTCTTAAGTCTGCCCAGGAGACTACAAAGCTCTCAATTTGTCCAGCATGCCACCAGCATACAAAGTACTGTGTATTTAATAAGAAGTGTGGGAGCACTTTCCTTGCACACCACCCATATGAATGCACAGTAAACCCTCTGGTATAAATCACATCTGGAGCTATTGCTACTGTCACTTTATGCCCTAGATTCAGTAAAGGGCATTCAATAGGTTCTCACCACAGGGTTCAACATCTGGCTTCTGCATTCATGCAGTTCATTGCTCCTGTAGCTGGCAAGCTAACAGCTAACATGCTAGCCAGCTGGGACCATAGTAGCACTAGTCAGTCACCGTAGTTCTCGGAGCTTCTGTTTTCTCTGTACTGGGCCATTCACTCCCTCCTGGCATTTGTTTTCAGGATTGTACTCGATATCATTCAATAAAGAGTTTTATTCAAGAGGGAAAAAAAGTTTGCATATTGCCTGCTTACCATCAGTTTGCGAGCTCATTAGCTTGGTCGCTAACGGGACAATCAAAGTTCACAGACTTTATTCAAAAGATCCTGTCTTACAATTATCTGCAAACCATTCTGTTTTCCGTTTATACTCCCACACAGAAGAGTCTCAGTGACAATCTCAAAGATTTTCAATAGGTGCAGGTGTTGCCAAATCAACAAGGACTGAAATGGTCGAGATTGCCACTTTAAATAAAAGTACATGGTACAATACAGGAAACAAGCAACGACAGCTTCCTGCATTTTTTCTCCAGCTTTCCGGCTCTCCTTTTTATCAAAGATCAATACTATCAAGATGGTTTGGACAGAGCCAGGTCAGCTCTTTCTCTCTCTCTTAGCACAGTCTTTGTGCTAAGCTAGGCAAAGCTAACCAGCTGGAGTCATTTCCCCCCAAACCGTAATTACATTGTTTTTTAGTGTACATTGCACCTACTTCATTGAAACAGCAAAATCAATTTGAGGGGGGGTTGATAGGGACCTAACAGCTAATATTTGACTGATACCATTAAAATCTTAATGTGGCCATGTCTCCGAGGCAAACTGCACTTAAATTGTACATATATTTTCTGCAGCCAAAGAGCCATACATTTTTGAGCCTTTCACTTTTACTATATGTTGTCCCCAGCCATGGCCATTTCAGTTTGTTTTGGACTTTCATTGCTTCCTGCATCTGTTAAAATTATCTTTCAAAATAAATTCTCTGTCCTCTCAAGATATCTATATTCTGGCCTGATGCAGCAGCACTACATAGCCCACTAGTATGTCAAAATTCAGCAACATATACAGTACGATAGATTAGTATCTTACCCTTGTATGTTGTTTTGGAACAGAGCTGTTTCCATTCACAACTACTGACTGTTTATGGGCATCAGAGTAACATATGGTAATTCTAAAAATTAATGGTATTTTCCTGCAATTAGGGCATCTTGCTGAAAATGTCATTTCAAAATGCACTCGTTGCTTTGATTGATCTGCTTAATGACAGTGGCATAATTAATTGGAGTCACTGGAGATGAATGACTCTGCACTGATCATCCAGTGGCTTTCAAACCATTGAGTTGGTTACTCAGACCTAAGCCACTTAGTCTCACCTGTTCCTCAGGCTGCAGCTGATTAAACCAATAACAGTTTAAGTATTTTTTAACATTAGTGGAGTTTATTTGTGGTAGAATTGGTAGCAGCAGTAGTAGTGACTGTAGTAAAAGTACTGCAGAATACATTTGGACATAATACCATAGGAAAAGCACGGGTGTAAATATTAAAATGAATGATGGCTGAATTCTTACCTGTATTTAGCTGCTTCACTTTCAAGGTCCTGGTGCTTTGCATGATGGGCTCACTGTCACACTGTCATGAAGCTATTGTTAATGTTCTTAGTAACATCTATGAACAAACAGTCAAAACGTGTGCTGTGAAAGAAGCCTATGGAGGACTTATGAGTCTTATAAGGAGGCCGCATAAAATGTTTGTTTGTTTGTTTTTGTTTTCTCCAATTTTGAGAATGCAGGCGTTGACCCAAAAATGAAACATTTCCATAAAAAGTGTAATGGCACATTTATATTTTTAGAAACTCTTCTCTGTTAGAAAGTGTGCATCTTACTTAGGCCTCCTTAAGCCTCTGGAGCTCAGTTAAATAATTTGGGAGTTGGGACCAAATATTCACAGTTCTATGCTACATCTTTGCATGACACTAACAGGACCCAAAAACATATTATTTCTTTCTTCTGTGAGAAACGTAACCTTGCATGATCGCACTGTTTTCTGCCAAAGTAAGAACAGTTTTGGATATTGCATTGGATAGGCTTCTGTATTTCTTTTTTTTTCTTTGTACACTTTGTACATTTGAATCAGAATCTGATAACTGTTTAGTCACTGTGAATCAAGTCTGACAAAATGACACCCACACAATCCTGATAAAGCAGGTACACTGAGTTTCTATGTATTACCCTCTCACAAACAATGCCTGAAGATGATTTTTTTTTTTTACTTTGATTGTTGTCATGAAAATTCAATGTTATGGAAAAATACTTGTCAAATTTGTCTCTGGCTGACTGACTGACTGAGTCATGAAATGACACCACTGGTTGGCTGGCTGACTAGATTTACCAACTTTTTTTTTCTTAAAAAAAAGCACCTAGCCACAAATCTAGTAACTTCTTGGAAAAACCTTGTCTACTATTTGTAGATGAGAGTTGTCATCATTTTCCGCCACAGGCACACCTCTCTATGTGTCTTCTCCAAGTGACTGCAAGACGTGAATGAGCTTCTAACTTTCTCTCTGAGTGATCATTTTACAAGTAAATGCAGCTGAAATCGCAGCACAGATGTCTTTAACTTATGTGTGTGGTGGTTTTGTCACGGTTGTAAAATTCGGATAGCGGAGCAGCAGCTTGGAAATGGCTTAGAAGTGACTGTTGGTGAACATGTTATCGGGCCACATTCCAGTCACTATTTCATGCTTACTCTGTTGACTGACAACAGAAGCAGAAAACCACCTAAGAACACCCTTATTGTGAATTCAGCTACATTCAAACACTCTATATGTGAGCACAGTGAGACAAGCAAACAGATAAAGGGCTGAAACGGGCTAACAAAAGGCAAAATACAAATATGACACGATGATGTAATAGATATGCTAATTAGAGTATTACATCATCTAGCAGCATTTAGCAACTTTTTGTTCAGGCTTTAGCCACTTTCCATTGAAAGCAGTTGTTTACAGCTGTTCCACAGCAGTTTTCCACTATGTCCTCAATTTCACACATTAACCATCTGTGGTCTGGCCATATATTAGGTTTTAACCTAGTCTTGTCAGATACAAGATCTGGTCCTTATTTAAAACACCATACATTCTGTTTTCATGTGGGCTGATTTCATGTTGATTTACATATAGATCTACTGTATACTCACAGTGAAATGAAATCTTCTTTAACCACCATAAGGCCTCAGCAGTCTGCATTCTGCAGTTGAAGACATTCATTTAAATTCCACACTTTATCTCTTTCCTCTATGGCCTGCTCCCTTTTAAAAAGTGAGGTGCAGGTGTTGAATTGATGGAATGCACTGAAAGACATTTTAGACTTTTATCTGTTCATAATGCAGCACAGGCAGCAATGACACCTAACCCAGATAAATACTATAATTATCAGTTCTGCCTCTCACAGATCACCCGTCTGCCGATTGTCTGTCGTATCCATCATGCCTACACAAATACATGCGTGCACACACACCTTCACACATGTGCTGTTTTGATGTGTCAGATCTGTATCCATCATAACAAGTCAAAGTGAGATTTAGTGCAGCGCCCTGGCGAGGTAACCACACTGTGGGCGAGTCCATATTAAATTGTCTACTGAAGTGGGCCAGATTGTGTTAGGCCAGTCTATCCATTCATCTACGCTAATGCCCTTTCCGCCTCTATCCATTTCAAGAACTGAAAGGGACTGGAGAGAAGAGGACAGGGCCCAGGAGAAGAACAGAGAGGGAAAGGAGAGAAAATGAAGGTAAAGGTGAAAAGGGAAAAAAAATAAAAGTGGAAAGAAAGGGGCTAGAGAAAAATGGAAAAATTAAAGGAGAGGAATTACAAACCTGGACTAAGTGGAGGAAGTACATGGGTAGACTCTGATACATGATGATGTAATTATTTTTTGGTTCACTATATGCAATTAACTACATTGTTATTTCAACATTTGTCATGGTTTTAAATGAGCAAGCTTGCAGCACCTTCTGTAAGAGAAACACGGAAGAAACAAGACTTAATGGGATGTTTCTTGTACAGTACACAGCAGCAGCTATACTGAGGGGCCTCTGTGGTAATGAGCTTGAGGTGGTGAAAACACACATGCATGAGTGGACACGTACACACTCACACCACCAGTGTACTGAGACACTATCAGCATGGCTTCATTTTGCCATTACCACTTTTAAGTGTTTGTTGCTATGGCAACAGGGTGATTTATTTTCCAATTAAGAGTTAGTGAACTTGCTCACTTACAACCAGTAAAATCAAGCTGCACATAAATTACCTTCAAGCTAAATGTGGTCTATTGAAAACAAACAGAATATCACCATCTTGTATCTTCCAAACAAGTAAACTTCTGCATCAAGAGTTTGCTTCTTTGCAAGTTTATTGTCTAAGAACAGATATTCTCTAATAACTCTGTGCTACAGCTAATTGGCAATTAATATGCTTGCAAAAAAACCCCGACAAAATTCGGTGGGCTTCACATCCAATAACAACCATTTTCATCCATCTAGCTTAAAATGAAGATAAACAATACACGGATGGATGAGAGAGTCGGCATGCAGGTGGGAATGTAATGGAATCAATTAGGCAAACACTCATGATTTATATTCTGTGCTGATAACATAGAAAGCTTAATTTACTTTCTTTTCCCCTCTTACCGATATCATTTATTTCTAATGTTTATGCAGTGATAACATATGAATCCCATACCCTCTTGTGACAAATGCCAGCAGTGCTTGTCTCTATATTTCCCTGTGTGGATGTATATTGTGTATGTGAGTACATAAAGCAGAAGTAACTGTTAATTATTAACTCTGACCATAAAATGTTAATGCATATATTAGCACTGACTCATAAACATGAAGGCAATTTCTGTATGAATCTGGTTGGAGTAGATTATACTTTCTGTCTGTATGTGTGTCTCTGTGGGTAGTTTCTCTTCATGTGTACATGAAAAATGTTTGCATATCCATGGACGTGTGGATGTGAAAAAAAAAGACCCTCGCTTGCTTAAGTTTGCAAATGGTTGTCTAACATTCTTCTGTAATGAAACCTCTCTGTTCCTCTTTCTTTTTTCTATTCCCCTCATTCTCTCCCTCTCTCTTCTCTTGCTCTCTGCAGTGTTATTGAGAAGTAGAACTCGTCTGGCCCTCATTAGTGTCCCTGGCATTCACTTGGCTCTGCATCTCTCTTTTCCTCTCCCCAGCCTCTTACAGCTTCATCCCACATTCTACCCATGCCACCCTTCGTATGCGCAACACTAGCAGGCTTCAACTGCAATTAGCACCTGTGCCATCAAGCATTCACACACACACACACACACACACACACACACACACACACACACACACACACACACACACACACACACAC
>JBBMJY010000020.1:20950710-20972868 GCA_037833715.1 Toxotes lorentzi | reverse complement strand
ACACACACACACACACACACACACACACACACACACACACACACACACACACACACACACACACACACAGCAGAAGCATTTAGGTCCAGATCTTTTTTGTGCCCAGCACTTCTCTTCCTACCCTTCACCTGTGCATCTCTCTCAGTAATGATGGACTTGTTGGACAATAATTAGACCGAGTTAATAAGCATTCACTTGGTCCAGGGAAACATTTGGATGCCATATTCGTTTCCATTAGGTCATTACAGGCCTATCTACTCTAACCTTTGTGGATGACGGGCATAATGCAGCACCAATGGTGTATTATCATATTTAATGACTGGTTCAGTTTTGGTTGTTATGGAAAATAGATTGGTGATAAGGTTAGATACAGTTAAGGACTACATGGCACTTCGGTGATTAGGTAAGATGAAGTCCCACATGACCACTGATCAGAGTTTGCCTTTGTGTGATGTGATGTACTGGAAGCCGGCCATACAAGGATTGTGTACCGCAGTGTGTCCATAATTTCTGTGGCTTTGTAAAATCTTATACTGTTTTAGGCGTTAGCTTGCAAAGGCTACGAATTGTCCCCCTATCTTATTAGCTCCAGTATGAATCTTTCATTTGGGCCTCTATAACAGAACCCCTTAAACTAGGCAAAGTCATTACCGTTTTCACTTTTTCAATCTCTCGCTCTTTTCATGTTCTGAGATCACTCCTTTATCCCTGGCGTTCTATTTTTCATCACAACTTTATCCTCATTCATACCCTCAAACACTCTTTAAACTTGAAGAAATGAGACCCACATCTTTTGGAAAAAAAGAAGAAAAAAAAAAGAGGAACTACGTCTGGGGTGATCACCAGAAAGTTTCTGACATGCAGAATCACCCTTAAGCTGGTGTTGAATGTTTTAGAGCAGGCTGGTCTCTTTTTCTGAGGGGGATAAGACGGCTCTTGTGTCTGCTTGTCTGCTGGGGCTTTGGAGGTAGACGTAGAGGCAGCTACCTGTTCTGCTCTCCCCTCTCATCTCTTCACACTAATTAGAGAGAACTGGGTTTAAATCTTAGTGGGGACACACATGCCTGTGCACAGGTGGGTGTGTGTAGTTATGTATTAATCAGAGCATTTTATAAAGATCCAGTTTTTGTCTAAATGCGACCAAAAACATATTTTTAGGTCAACATTTTATTAGTAAGCGATATGCTGGTAGAATACAACTTGTTGGCTGTGTGTGTGTGTGTGTGCGTGTGCATGTGCATGTGAATAGTGTGCATTGTGGTGGCAAGGAACCGCAGGCGATGATAAGGAGGGGGCTTAAGCAGTGGGCTCTCTAGGCCTAATCACTGCACACATTTCAAAGGCAAGAACGCCAATTAAAACTGATAGGGCTCAATATGGGCTTTTGGGCTGCCACAGCGAAGAGCAACACATCCAACATGAAAATCAATCGGCCCCCTGTCTCCTGGTCAGGAGAAGCGGTTTGCCAGCCTGTGATCTGAGAGGAGCCTCTGATTAATGCACAGGCTCTACAAGGGGCTAGAGCAGGGGCAAGGGGGAGAGACTTGCGGGGTCACTGAGAGAAGACAGAGATTTGTGAGTCCCCAGTCTTCGTGTGTGTGTGTGTGTCGGTTATGTCGAGGATCAGAGGGCCTGTGATCTCAACTTCTCTCAAGTAGGTGGAAAAGTAAGTGAGGGGGACTTTGATATACTCTCAGTGAGCACTTTATTAGGAACACCATACTATTACTGGTTAGTTCCCTTTCTTCGTGGCACAGGATGTTGGAAACATTCTGGTCCACATTGACAGGATTGCATTACATCATTTCTGCAGATCTATTAGCTGCCAATTTCTCGTTCTCCCACATCCCAAAGATGTTATTCATGAAACCAGTTTGAGATGACTTTAGCTTTGTGGTGTGTTATCATGCTGGAAGTAGCCATTAAAAGATGGTAAGTTGTGGCCATAAGGGGGTGCACGTGGTTGGCACCAATACTCAGACTGTGTATTGCTGTAGCATTCAAACCATTATTGATTGGTATTGAGGGGCCCAAAGTGAGCCAAGAAAGCATTCCTCACCCCATTACACTACCACCAACAGCCTGGACTGTTGACACAAGGCCGGCTGGGTCCATGGATTCAAGCTGTTGATGCCAAATTCTGACCCTACCATCTGCAGCCTCAGCAGAAATCCAGATTCATCAGACCAGACTACGATTTTCCAGTCTTCAGCTGTCCAGTTTTGGTGAGACTGTGCCCTCTGCAGCTTCAGATTTCTGTTCTTGGCTGACAGAAGTGTTACACAATGTGGTCTTCTACTGTTGTAGTCTACCCACCATGCATACAGATATGAGAGTGGTATCGCCTTCCACTCAAGTACTGTAACTAAGGACAGTACTTGAGTATGTTGTTATGTAAGTGTTCTACTGCTACACTTCTACTGTATAACATTTCAGAGGCAGATATTTTATACTTATATATTATATGATGTTATATGATATATATTATACTTCACGGTTCACTTTTCAGATTTAGATTTTACATGAAGATGTTCTGTTAAAGACAAAACCAGTGGCTTCCAACCTTTTGCATTTACAAAAAAGCAGTGTCTAATAGGGGCTCCTTATCATGTTTCTGCCACACAAATGATTTCTTCTTCAAACTTCAGAGATAAAAGGAAGTAAAATTATCCTAAAATTCACTCACATACATTCAGATTTATTTTTTGACCCTTTGAAGTGGACCTGAACCCTAGACTGGGAACCCATAAACTAGGTCTGCCTTGACCAAAAGTAAAAAGCTATAATAAAAATCTAATAATGTCATATATAATATCAGCCACAGAAGCAATTTCTCTACTTAGAGTACATTTAGCTGATAATACTTTTCTGCTTTTACTTAAGCAGGAGTTTGAATGCAGGACTTTTACTGGTATGTTTGAATAGTTTTAGATTGTCGTACTTGTACTTTTATGTAATAAATGATCTGAATGCTTCTTCCACCACTGCAACCTCCTTATCTAACTCTCAGCAAGGAAGCCAAAAAAGAGTATTTCCCAAAAAGGATGAATAATGAATGATGATGACTTTAATAGATAAGCATAGCACTGAAACATGACAATATATCAGAAATACAATTAAAGTGACATTTGTCAAACAATTAGAGAAAAGAAATGACAATACACTTCACCAGCAATAAGTAATTCATTTGTAAACATAGCTAATTGTACAAGGAAATCAATAAGAAGTAGTGGAATGATTGAAAATGACTGAATTACAATACAGCTCTGATTCAAAAGCTCTAGCACATCTCCGATCCGTCCCTTTACTTTAATGGCGTGTGTATGGTTGTTGTTGTGTTTATGTCAGTGAAGTGAAAAGCGCAGGCTACGCAGGAGCTGAAGGTCAAAGTGAGCAGTCTTTGCCACCATCCACAGTATAACTGTTGTAGGTCACACTGTGCCGAGGCAATATCAGGTGACGTCCAATAGCCTGTGGTGTGTGTGTATCTGTGTGCTCGCATGAATGTGTGTGAAGGCTAATACGCTCTGACAAGCTGATAACATATTTCTTGTCATATCATTTGACATCATTAACTAATAAAGATTGATTGTCCTTTGTTCCCGGGCAAAGAGTGTTTGTACTACTGCTCTGCTGCCATGTGTGTGTGTGTGTCTGTGTGTGCAAGAGAGAGGAAAAGAGAGAGAGAGTGGAAAAAGGGAGTGTTTTTAAAAGGGTCAGGGTTTTCCTCTCCACAGATCAGACTCTGGCTGGACCCAGTCTTCTCCCATGATGCTTTGCAGGCGGAAGTTTTGGAAATATTCCAGCCGGTGGCTGAGAGAGAGGGAGAGAGAGAGAGAGAGTGAGAGAGAGAATTTAATATAGGATGCATAAAACCCACACATGCATACATACATTAGCTGTGCTTGTCATTTTTTGACTGTAATTATCTACCCAAGTCCTGGCTACCAGCTCACAGATCTAAAAAGTGCAAGTTATTTAAAAGTGGACCCGCCAATACTTTGTCATCCAAACCTGTTCTTCAAACAGTCTGACTGCAAAAAACAAAACAAAACAAAAACTAAAGAAATTAAAGGGGCACTCCACAGATTTTACACATAAAGTATTACTCAGCCTGTGAAAACAGTTGTTTAATGTCCTCTGTGGCTCTGGAGGGAGCCAGTTTGTGAGTGTGAGAAAGTAACCCAGAACATGTCACCAGGGTTATCAGGGCTTGTGCTTGGGACTTGCCTGTTACAAACTGGGGTGTGGAGTTTGAAAAACAAAGGCATTTACAAGTAAATTTAATGAAAGATGCAATTTTTTTAACCATTCTAGAGACTAAAAGTCAAGATATCTCTACGTCTGCTGTTTTGATTTTGACTTCAGACCCTCTCTGTGATCTTATTGTTCTTCAGTTATAGTGGCTGTTAACTAGATTCAGAAAACTTTATTTGTCCCCGGGGGGCAATTTAAGGCACATTGAGCAGCATGAGGTAGAAAAGAGGCATTTCAAACAAGACACATAAAAAGAAGGAACACAGTATATATAGATATTTACAATAGCAGGGTCGATAAAGTGCAGACAGTGTAAATGTAAACTGGAATTACAGGGATGATATTATTATTATTATTATTATTAATATTATTATTGCAGAGTTAGTATGGTTAATAAATAATAATAAATAGTCAGAGAAGAAGTTTTTGTTTTGTTTTTTTTAGTTACTTGATTACTTAAACTTACAGTAAATTAAGTAAAAATTCTGAGCTGTGTTGAAATGAAATTGAGAAGAGAAGAAATTAAGTTAAATAGCCTATCTAAAAATTTTACTGAAGTTTGTTGCCTTGCACCTTTTAATTTTCTCAACTTCTTTTTTTTTCAGTTCAGTTGAACTACATGACTTCAAACAACTGTACACATAGGAGTCAGCATACTCACAAGTTTGGTTTTTGGCCTTCTACTATCTCTGCCTTTGGAACGGGGTAGAGAGCCTCATATGTACGCTTCTCTCCTGAGCCATGGATGGCATAGGAGTTCATCTTGTTAATATTAGGAGGGAAGTACGACCAGGGGACAAGAGCCTCACCCATCCACCTGTTCCCTTTGATTGTGGCATTAAACACCATAGGCAGTTGTTGCTGGAGAAAAAAATAAGGAGAAAAGTAAGAAATACTTATCAGCAAATACAGAAAAGTCCCCTCAATAACTCCCTTGATGTCTGCGTACCAGGAATGCTTGGCCGACTCCTGACAGCAATAATATCAGGTGTTGTCCATGTCTAAAATGAAAACATGGAGAAGATGTCTCATTTTTGTACTGTGTACTGTCTATAAACACCACAGGCATGGACGGTACAAAGGCTTAGATCTGTACTTACGGACAAAGCTCTACCTCCAGGTAATTTTCTGTAGTACTGTCAAGGAAGAAGGACTCAACAACTGAGGAGAGAGAAAAAACAAAGATAAGATACTTAATCTGGTATTAATGCTTAAAAGGTGTTATTAACCTTATCAGCACCTATTCCAGGGAGAAAAAAAAACTATAATTAAATCATTTGAGTCATTTATTTTAAGTTACAGTTTAAAAATATTAAGTAAGAGATACATAAACTTTCAACTGAGATATGAGGACCAGCACACCCGCTAACCTGGCAGCGTGCTCATTATCTACCTAGATTATAATGGGGTTGGTTTCCAATCTAATAACTAACATTAATGAGGCCAAATATGTGGGGCTCATTAACCAGAAATCGAACTTACTTAAGGTCAATTAGATAGGATTGTTACTATTCAACCTCATTACAAGGTTTAATTGCTGTGTCACCATAATAATGATGATGCAATTACTATTATGGCCTCATAAACAGAGATAGTCCCTAGTCTCTCAAACCTCATTGGACTATGGCCATAATTTTATCTCAGCTTGCAGACCAAAATTACATCTTACACACTAAATCATGGCTGAAATTACATTGTTATAATAACTACAACTATTGAGGGGGTGGGAACCACAGAACAACATCATGCAATCTATTACAGTAGGCCATAAATGTGACCTTTGTGAAGTTTCTAAAGTTCAGTTTGAAACAACACTGTGGAGTCTGGATTGAATCACTGAAAAAAATCCACACTTGTTATTGGATAATTATAATCAGTTAAAGGAATAGTTCAACATTATGAGAGACACACTTCTTGCTGAGAGTTAGCATTAGGTGAGCTTGATGTGGATTTTCTGGTCAGGCTGTAGACCCAGTCAAGGGCCAGTTGAAGACTGAGTCTAAGTCTCCACACCTTACTCTCTATTCTCTAAATCTCTTTCTTCTAAAAAGTTTCTATGTGTTCAACTCTTCCTTTAAGGAAGATAGTAAAGTCTAATCAAAACACTGAAGCCCAGAGGAGTTGAGTCCAAAGAGCTTTATTTTATTCTTCAACACGAAGTCCAAAGCCTGAGCCGCCCTGCAGGAACACCAACAGAACATCTTCTTTTATATTGTCAACTGGAGGCGTGTTTCAGACCAAGGAGCATGTCTAACCATGCCCCCTCTTTCACCTTTCATAGCTACAGTATTTCAGGGGGTTTTGTGTCTAAAAATAACCCTTTCTACCTTATATTAAACGAATCTGCTTTTAATGGAGTCTTTTTTTAAAAAAAAAAACTTTCTAAATCATTCTTATTTCCCTAATGTTACATACAATGACATCATCCTTTACACCTTCCTTCATGACAGAGTTATCAAACTCTGTGGAGCAGTGGTGGAGCAGTGGTACAGTAATGGCATTACTAGGTAGCATAACAATGGTAAACACATGGGAGACTACACAGGTGTTACTAAGTAACACATGGAATAATAATGGTAAACAGATGGGAGATTACATATTGCAGAACACACAAATGGATTAAAACATATACACATGCATTCTGCACAAAAATGACACTACAAGCTGACTGATACCTATTCTCATATCTGTTATTCAATATGAATCTGAACCTTTAAGACGGTTGGCTTAGCTTAGTACACAGACTGTAAACAAGGGGGAAACTGTTTGTTGTTCTTATATGCCAACGTTTGAACAACTTAACCAAACAAGATTTAATGCATTAATATGTGAGCTTTAGAAGTTGTGGTAGGTGGATTATTATTTTTTTTAATTAAGTAATACTATTAAACTGTATTATGTATTGTTATAAAACGAACACTTTCTGTGCCAATTAGTCTTAAAATGATAATTCAATTAATAATGCTTTTTTAAATTGTACTTTTAGTAATTCAGTTTGCTAATGTGACTTCATTTCACATTCCATTAAAACACTGATTTTGTCCTCTTTAAGATCACACTTTTACAATCACTTTATTTGCAGACATTCATCATGCATTTGTCAATAAACCTCTAAAAGCTCTTGTCTATATAAACAGTATTTACATGTCTAGAAAGCTGTTTAGTGCAGTACCACAGATACAGCATCTCCGGGCCTGGGCTCCTAACTTCCTACCCACCTTCATAATCCCATAGTCCAGGGAAAGCCTGACTGGGGGGCCCTGCAGGCGCTGCTGGGTCATTGAAGAAGGGACCAAACACCTCGATCTTCAGCCCTCCTTCTCCAGGGGAGAAAAGGATCCTGATCGGGTCATGATTCACAGGATCGCTATCCCAGGTGTGCTGGATAGCAAACTCCATTAACGTACGAGGACTGAAAGAAAAATGAATTTAGAATGAAGTTTGGTGTGTTTGCACAGTGACAGTGCAGCAATGCATTGCAAACTTACAGAGCTGCACAGCACAACAGGATGTGGATAAGTGTCATAACCTGTAGTCTACGAGTTACCCCCATGTTGTCAAAGGCTTCCAAGACTCACTGGCTAAAATACTGTCAACCTGTGCACCAGCTGGCCTTGTCATGTCCTTATATACCCACTGTTCGGCTGAAGCAGTTCGTTATCAGTTAATGTCAATCACAGTTTTGTTACTCAATAACCTGTTAAGATAGTAAACTTGACTTCCTAACAGAAGAAACTGGGAACTGTCAAAGTGAACTTACTCGATGTGTTGGTCGTAATTTCAGATTAGAAAAGATCTGAATTCTGGACAAACAGGCAAATTAACCTGAAGACGGTATTTTCCAGGAGAAACATTAGCGTAACGCTCTCATCAACAAAATCTAATTCTGTTGGCAAATCATGTCACCGGCCGAGACCGAGAGCTATCCAGCAAATCTTTATACCAGTACGTTTGTTACGTTTAGACTAACCAGACAAGCCGCGGTGAAGACACAGTCTTTTTACACTTTCCAAAGAGCCATATATGATAACGTTACTCAAACCGAAACTAAACGTTTGGATAACTTTAACTGACATATCCTTCAAAATATCTCCGACTGAAGTTCCCCATACAGAGCGGAACCTTTATTCCTCTGTGTTGCACGGAACAACTTCAGCGGAGCACATCTTCATTGTCATTGGTTGTTATTTGTTTGTTTTAAAACGGACGGCGGAACTGAAGATTATAACAAAAAACCCATTCATAACTTTGTATTTTAAACTACCACTTGGACGATAATACATTTTTATAACTCATTAGCTGAGCTGTGTGGCAAGTCAGCCATTTGTTCAACAGATATAAAGGTTTTGTTAGCTAAGCTTAGCTGAGATTGATTAGCCGCACCAGCTAACTCCTAGCTGCACCAGGTAACCACAGGTAATATATGCTAATAAATGTTTTTAGCAGCTTTGTAAAGTCGTTAGCTCAAATCATTGTTGGTAGATGGATTTTAAACTAATGCACTGAAACGTTACCTTGAGAACTAATTATTTAACGTAAAGTTGTAGCTGCTTCTGTTTTACCATTAGTGTTTTCTTTGCGAGTTAGTGTTGATCGTTTTCAGCCTGCCAACGCAAACTGTCTTGCTTCTATTTAGACCACACCCTCAGCATGGATGCAGAAGTAGACTTTTTGCGTGATCAAGGTAAGGACAAATCAGGGAGGATAGCGCCTGTAGATCACCAGGTCTAACTGGATACTAACTGGCCAACCTAAAATGATCTTGAAGTGTTCACATGGAGAGCAAAAACAGGCTGTACATTTAAAATAAGCCACCATGACCGTATGACATCTCTGAGAGGCCATGTTAGCCCCAAGCGGAGCTACATCACACTGTCACGGCTCCATCAACACTGCATCATGTCTAGGCACACATACACTATATAGTAGATCATGTTATAAGTTAATCACAATAGAACACATAACTAGCATAAACTGTTGAGACTGGTATGAGACTGCCCTGTCATCCTAAATAAATATTAAAATCCACCTCATTTTGGGGTGAATGTAAACCTTCTTAAGAACTTATGATTGCTTTTAATATGTTTTTCCTTCAACTGACAAAAGTCTTAAAATGACTAACATATAAAATATTAGTTAATCTGCTCTTTTAAATGATAGCACAGAATACAATTCAGAACACTCAGAAAAAAAAGATGTATCCAAGACCAGTTGCTGATACTGCAGTATTGATTTGGTATTATCCAAGCTGTTCAACGTGTTGAAACTTTTGATCAATATGCTTTTATGCCTGCATAAAAGTAGAATTAGATGCTCACACTCAAATTTTTGGGTTGGTTATGACCAGTTTCTTACCTAAAAGGCCTGAATATGGGCCAAGGTCTCATGATTTCATACATTTGTTTTCCTTATTATCTTGTTTGCTGCTCTCTTTCTTACTTAACATTGTAAAACCTCATACACTGTCATGTATGACCTCTCTATAATTCTCTCTCATCTTTTAAAAGTTCAGAATAAGACTAATTTCTAAGTTTTGGCTGCACTGGCAAAGACGCAGTATGTCCATGATGTGTTCAAGATGTTTGTTGTTTGATGATTTTCTTCTTTAACTAAACCTAATTGGTGAACGGTACAGTTTCAAAGTAGGATGCCATTTGTGAAAGGTTGCATTTTCAAAATTGTGCAGTTTGGTGTGGAAACTGAAAACTTGCCACCTCTGAATAATTTAGTGTGTATGCTACTTGTATATATACTTGTATATGTTTGTTTTCAGTGCACAAGTTAAATTCTGCTCTCAGCCAGTATCAACACGGGCAGCACACTCAGTCCACATCATCTCAGGTAAAAAGGGATCAGCATAAACCTCTATAAACTGACAAAGATTTAGCTTAACTAAAATGATTCTGATTATTATCATTATTTGCTATGTTCAGTAAACATTTTGTATTTATATATTTTATTTTATCAGAAGTTTTTCAATGTAATGTATGGAAATTTTAATTAATGAAAGTTTTGTTCTCTGTAACCTTTCCATCTGTATTTTGTTTTGTTAATGAAGCAAAGAAAAGCACATAGTATAATTAATTACAATTGTCCAACCCCATCATGGTAACCCTCTCCCCCTGCTTATCTTATGCCCATCAGGCTGACGAGGCAAGGCGGGCCGAGTCTCCTGCTCCCTGGATCTCAGACAGAAGGTCAGGCACGACAAAACCATTTCTCATATGACTGTGAACGTATTCTTGTTGTAAGTCCAAGTTTCAGAGAAAACAACCTTGTGCTGATAGGGATGCACTGGAGAGCCAATACTTCTTTCCTCAAGTGACATCATCCATCTGTGTTACAGTATAATGGCTCCTCTAGTAGCAGAGTATGATCGGCACATGGATGAAATGACTGAGCAGCTGCAGAGATACCAGGTGAGAAACACTGAGACAATGGGGCACACAAACTCAGTTCTGACAGTGAAATGAAATGGTTCTCAAACTCAAAAACATGGGAAATATCTTAAGTTCATCTACTGAAATGTTGTAAATATACCACTGATGTATGTTGATGTAATGGGATTGTATGAATGTAAGCTCTTGAAAAAAGACAGACTTGTGTGATGAATATATCTTGATCTTGACATCCCCACTATTGTATTAGTCATGTGTTGTCATGTACTTTTCAAATGTGCAAATCTGGGCTCAAACTTGATTCAGGTGCCCTAAAATGTATTAGGATGTTTAAACAACTTAGTAACTGCAGTGTTTTTCTGCTTGTTAAAATCAACAGGCTATGATGACAGATGTCAAAGTGAAGTTGGAGAGGGTTGTCAAGGAGAATGAAAGGTAGAAAAATTCTACTTTTCTCAACACAGGAAGAGTTGTAACACAATATTAGACAATAGTGAAGATGTATCACATCAATCAATATCAACAAAGCTTTTCCTTTATGAGAGACGCTGTTAGAGAGTATCAGATATTTCCTTTTATAAATTGAATTATTATACATCGATTGACTATAATTGTGTGTCCCAGACTAAATAAGCTTACAGTGAGTAGTGTGTTAATTTGTTTGGTAATTAGTTCTTTGTTGGCAATCAAGGCGCCTAGGTCATTTACATTACAGCCAAATTAAATGCTCAATAAACAGTAATCAAGGTTGTGGTGTTTTATTTAACATCAAAAACTATCTGCAAATTTAAAACTATTTCTATGAATTAGCCTTTCATTCAATTAGCCTTTGATAACAACCCTCGTTATCAACCCCCATCTTTCCCAGACTACACGCGGAGCTGAGGGAGTCTGTAGAGAAGCAACTGCATGCTCTGCCTGTGGGTTCAGGAGTGGAGGGCAGCACACTGGAGGAGGAAGCAGTCATCAAAAACCTCCAAGAACAGGTCCAGCTGTCTGAACAGGTCTGCATATGTGATGTCTAAATCTTTGTAGTGTCCTTTGACTTACTTTGTAAGTCCACCATTGCAGTTATGTGCTTATATTATGGATATTATTTGTAGCAGTGCACAAGAAAATGCTGCATGAAACACTTGTTTGCTGTGTTACGGCCAGTGTACACACCATCCGGCTGCATTGTGTTCTGGCTCTGTCACAGCCGGTGCAGATGACCCGCTGCCATTCTCTACCTTGTGTGTCCACTGGGTCTGTGTCTGGAATTGCTGACATTCAGCTCTTTTTCCTGCTATTTTTACACGGCAGGTCTATTTTTGTCAGAAATGTGAGGTGCTCTAATTTTTAATGATGCATTGCATGTGTTACTTTGTCTTCACACAGCAAAACTTGCATTTTCATGTTTGTAGTTAGTGAAAGAGAGAGAGTAAGAAAAGCAGACAAAGCAGGGATGGAGGGAGATGGCCATTATAACCTCCATCAAGTCCTGTCCTTGTCTCTGTGATCACACTGTTTTAATGCAGCTGCATTCACAATATAGTTGTTGCAACAGTTTGTTGATTAATTGATTTGCTGATCAATAGAAAATTAATATGCAAAAATTTGAGAAACTGAATGATCGTTGAAGTGATTTTTCAAGTATGCTACACACTCTCTGGCTGAAGCTTTTCAGCCTGAGGATTTGCTTCACTTTGTCATATATGATAGTAAACTGAATTTGCTGCAGCTAGATGCTGTGTACATTTAGAGTTACTGCAAGTTAGAGAGTCAATATAATTTTGATCTCTGTGCATTCAGTAGTGAGCAGGGGAAATAGCCACTCTCGCTTTGTCAAAGGTGCTTTTAAATTGTTATATTTACATGTTGTATCTTGTGTGTTTTACATGTGCAGCAACAAGACACAACACATAATGGTTTACTGGGTAGTCCGGGATTCCAAGTGGTGCTCACTACAGACAAACTGTCCGCTTTTGCCTCTACCTGTTTTGGCTGGACTGTGGAAAATGTACCTGCTGAGTGCTGGAGTTTTCCCGTTGGCTCTTTCAAAATGATTTGGAACAAACAGTTTCTATTATGTCATCAGAGGGGTGATTAAGGGTAGTGTTACTAACTTAGTGCGCTTTACCAACTTTTCAGACCGTTTTTTAGCAACTTTATTTCAGAACTGGGTCCAGTGACACGATGGCGTCATGAGTATGCTAATTAGCGCGTTACATCATATATCAGCATTTAGAGACTTTTCATTCAGCCTTTATCTACTTTGTGTACCTTTCATTTGGTGTGTGCATGAGAGCACTTGCCAACACGATACAACCTGAGAATAAGACAATTTAGGAACTGGTTAGAAGGCATTATTTCTCTCTGGCTGAGTCCTTCCACTGTGTGTCTTTACCGAAAGCACAAAGGTGTTTGATGTTCTTGTCATGTAACTCGGAGGAAGAAAGCAACAATTTCTTTAGAATGCATACATTCGTCTGAGCGTGTGCTTGTTCCTTTTTACGCGTATGTGTTTAGGAGCGGGCGCAGGCCATGGAGCTGTGGCAGATGGCAGCCCAGGAGCTGGACCGCCTCCAGCAGGTCTACCAGAAAACCATCTCTGACGGACAGATCCACGATGCTCAGAGACAGCAGCTCAAGGTTCAGTATTCCCACTGTAACACGAAGAGCTGGCAAATTATGAGAACATCATTTCACCACTAGATGGAGCTATTATTATAGGAATAAGGTTAATTAGATCAGTTTGGCCTCAGTTAATGCTTGATTTAAGCATGAGGTAATTACAAGCGGTTAATTTCTATTGAATATCCCTTTTTTTCCGTCACAGGATCAGCTTGTTCAGTTCCAACAGCACTCACACAAACTTCAAGTAGCCAATCAGAAACTGGAATCGGTAAGTGACGGTTAATTAAAAGTGTGTTAAATTATTGCCTCCTAATTAGCCATGGAATCGAAATGGTGTGCACTTTTCCAAAATGAACCTTGCTCTAATAATTAATCTTGTAACTAAGTAAATTGGTTTCGAAATCACTCTGGTAGTCAGCCAGAACTGTCTTGGTTGCATAATGGACTGTCAGTTTGCTTGGTAATCCTCGAACTACCTAGCACTAGTGTCTCTCTCTCTCTCTCTCTCTCTCTCTCCCTCCCTCCCTCTCCCCCTCCCCCTCCCCTTCTCTTTCACTTATAGTCAACGATAAATGCTTCCAGCACTGATCTGTTTAGACTCTATTTAGGGAGACGCTCAACTTGAATGACGCTCAACTTTACTTGGAGATTAAGATACACAGCATATTTTGCATATATTCTCTCAAAAACCCATGAACACACACACACGTATACCTGGTGCTTACTTTGGTCACAATACAGTGTGTGAGGAGAGAGTAATACTATATCCATCTGATGCATTTTTAATGAGAGGGCAAGCCTTTTTTCTGACTTCTCATCCAAGCAGCCTTTTTCAGTGACTATGTGGGAACGATTGACTTTGTAGCAGTGGATGACTGACACAAACTCCTTAGGGGTTGATCTATAAGGACTTAACACAGTTTGGAGAGAGACGTTTTAGGGAAAGTGTGTATTTGAAGTCATGCCACACAAATGGCAGTCTTGTCTTTCTTGCCACACACAGACTAACCAGCAGTTCCTGAAGATGGTGACAGAGCAGAGCACAGAGATGGAGGAGCTTCACAGCCAGCTCAGGTGACTAAGCTGGCCAAATAAGGCCACTATAAAATTCAAAATGGCAGCCGGTTCTCTATGTTGTTATTTACATGAGCTGTTATTTTCTCTCTCCTCTCTTGCTATAGGCAAGCCAAGGCTGAACTGAGGACAGCCACAGCCAAAGTGGATGAGATGACCAAATTGCTGCAGAATGTCCAGGATCAGATGCACAGACGGGTGAGGGAAGGAAAAGAATGCATAGAATAAAAATTGTATTGCAAAAGAAAATCGGTTGTCCACCTAATGGGAGTGGGGAAGGTAGTGGAGAACTTGATCAGGACACATAATAATGAAAACACACTGGGGCTCAGCTGTTGATTCTGTGTGTCAATAACCATGAAAACAATGCTGGGTTTGGTTTTTTTTTTTTTGGCTATTGGGCATCACTTTGGGCTATCATGGCTACCTTTTATAATTTCATTTCATTTATAATTTTTTTTAACAAGGCAATGAATCCATGTAAATAATCAGCAGTGAAAATCCTGGTTTCTTACAACCCTGCTCTGACAGCTGTGTGTATGCATTTAGGAGGAGCATGCTGCAGAGGCTCAGAGCCGAGAGGAAGCAGCAGACAGACGGCTCCAACAGCTACAGACAGCCTTGAGCCAACTAGAGGCCAGGTGAGCAAAACTGCTGCTTCGCCTTTAAGCACTCCTCCAGTCTCTTCTGACCCTGTAGTATTTTAATTATTGATGAGATTTATGAAGTATCATGGAACAGTTTTATGAAATTCAAGACTAATTAGGTGAGAAAATTGTGTAAATTATTAGAGAAATTTGAGGAATCTCAGCGTGTTTTGGAAGTGGGTCTAGATCGCTATCTAGATATGATCATACCACATTCGGTTTTTCAAAGTGACTTTCAACAAAATGAACAGCGGTTAAACTTGTGGAGTATTTTTATGTTTGAATCTTTGGGAAATTCATGGTGTTTTTCATCGGAGTTGTAGGGGTCTGTTCCCTGTCTTTCCCCCTGCTGCTGTACTCACACCTTTTCTCCATTGCCAGACTAAAGGCCTCATCTCAGGAGGCAGAGTCCTTTCGCAGAGAGCAAACTGTGTGGGAGAGAAAGTTGGGGGAAGTCCAATCACGTTGCACCACCCTAGAAGAAGAGAAGTATGAGGCCCTGGCCAAAGTCAGAGAGAGCGTTCAGGTCGCTGAGGAGGCTACACTGCAGAAGGACCAGGTGACCATAGTCACTCTGTCTTTGTCTCTTCCTTTATTACTTTGTTTTAGCCGTTTTCACTGACCGAGCCCTCCCCTCTGCCTGTTAAGCTCTACTATCCTCTGACAAGTGGCCGCATCTCTTCAGCACTATAAAACTTTGCCCACTGAAATGCGTATCTGTGTCTGTCTCTACCCTCTCCCTTCAGGCCTTGTTAAGAGAGAAACAGAGGATAGAAGAGCTAGAGAAGACAAAGGAGGCCATCAAACAGCTGATCCAGGACGCTGCAGTCCGCACCAGAAAAGAGGTGGGGAGTTTTGCATGGCTTTCTGAGCAAGAACTCAGGGGGGTGTTTCTGCAGAAGTTAACACTGAAACTCTTAAGACAGAATGGTAGCTGTCTGGAGTAGGCTTTAAAATCTATTTGGTCACCAGTTACTAAATATTTCACAAAGCACAGCTTATTCCACTAAATGCTCCCCATGCTTTTTATGTGTGACTAATATCTGCTTTTAAGCCTCTGAGTGTATCCTCATTTCAATATCATTGACATCCTCTGCAACACTGAAAGAAGAAGAAAGAAAAGAACAGCCCAACAGATACTTTATCTGATCTAAACTACAGCCGTGCTATATGATGGATATCATATCAAGCACTGAATGACATCAAGATTTTTGGTGCCAACTCTGTATACTAACTCAAAGAAATAAATATTCATAAAAATGAAAGAAACCACAGAATTTATGATTTAAATTGGAGCACAACCTCCAGCTGTGCCAGTTCCTCAGCCCTGGTATTTTTTTTTTTTTTAAACACATGACCTACTAAGCCAAAAGCAAATCACTGCTCTTTCCTCCTGCCTAACCTCAGTCAGGGACATGGTGATTAATGCTCTATTAATGGGTCTTCTTCATCAGTCCTTTCAACTGCTTAATCCTGTTAATGATGCCTAGTATGACTGCATTGCTGCCTGTCATCTTAGTCTCTCGCTGGCCTTCAACAGAAGATAATATTTTAGAGATTAACTGTTGATGTGTAAGACTTTGTGTAAATTAGGGACCTTACCTTGCCTTTGCCTTTTTAACTTCCAGGCAATTTTGTCGTGGAGTTGGAGGTTAAGGTTAAACATCGCAGCCAAAGTGAGGCAGTTTTTTTTTTTCACCTTGATCTCCTCTCTCTCTCATCTACATTTAAAGCCATTCAGTGTTGACATAAGCATGTGTAATGAAGAATTAATCCCCAAACTGCTTACACTGGTAGTCGGACTTACCTGAAGACTTAAGTACCACTCAGACAGTTATGCATGAGGGGTGGAGTTTCCAAAAATAGAAACGTGAACTTACCTAGGAACCCTGGAGTACTTTTACCATTAGCAGCGCGATGTAGCTGTGTTTTAAGAATGGGACCTTTTTTGTTTGCATCTTGTGCAGCCACACAAGAACCCACATTAATGTAGGTCATATGACACACAGTCCTGTCAGTTGTTTCTCACTGTTCAACCAATAGAAACCAATAGAGGTAATGAAGAAGAAAAATGCAAGCAAGCAGACTTGATCTATTTTATTTCCTGAAGACTAATTTCCTTGCATGGATCTAGCAGTGCGTACAACAGCCTGAAATTAGTATAGTGTTGTGAATTTCCCATTTCATTATCACTGACTATTTTGGGGAGCATTCTGCCTTTTTTTGATAGGAGACAGTAGAGAGGTGACAGGAAATCAGGAAAGAGAGATGCAACAAAGTTACATGGGCTGGACCTTAACCGGGGATGTTGAGATTACACAGTCAGCATCTTGAAATCCAAGACCACCAGACCGACACTGGCTAGCATGATTTCTTACATGTCATGTCATGTCATGTCATCATCTTCCGCTTATCTGGGTCCAGGCCCAGGTCACGGGGGCGACTGCCGCCCAGTCCACAATGCACCGAACTCCTACGGCACCTTCCATGGGTGGTGGGCCCGTGGGAGGCGGTGCCATCTGGAGTGGGGCTCAAACCCACAACCCCGAGAGATTGAATCTCGTGCTCCACCAACTGAGCTAACCGAGCGTGACTTCTTACACATAAATTAAATTTGTGAAATAAACCCTTAAATTGTAAATGAGCCACTTGAATGCTACTATCTTATGATATCTGAAGTTATCTGGTATTTATTGAACTACAAGGACTGTATAGTGCACTACTAAGACTATACAGATTACAGACAATACTCTGCAAAATTGCTATAGTAATATTGCAACAACTGTTTTGAAAATGCAAATCAAGTCAGTAAATACATTACAAGGTTATAAATATATAAGGCAAGTGCTCGTTTGGTACATTGGAATACTTTCTTCCTAAAACATGCTCCACAAAGAAAATCCTCACAGACTTAAAGGTGTGGACTGGAAATGTTGAGGTGATTTTATTAATCTGAAAGTGCTGCTCAGTCACAAGTCTGGATATGGATAACGTTCCTCACATATACTTCAACTCAACTTTTAAACTTAGGCTGCTAAGTCTCCAACTTAAGTATCTTCTTTTTTTGTTGAATAAAAGTTACTGTCTATCTAACTGAAAGAAAAATAAAAAGCATTTACATTCCTCAGATCCCTGTAGTCATTGCCCATATTTCAGCTGTGTGTCTTTATCTATCTAACAGGTGGAAAATGTACGCAAGCAGTACAACGTTCAAATCCACCGTATGGCCGAGGAGCTGTCTGCGCTGCAGCTGGTAAGAACTTGTCTGCTAAGGACAGATTCCTCTCAAAATCACACAAAATCCTTTTTTAGTCTCTACCTGTCTACTCATCTTTTCATTCTGTCTCCAACCTTCCCTTTTCTCAACTCTCCTTGTTCTCTCTCTCTCTCTACCTCTTTGTTTAGGAGTGTGCAGATAAAGAGTCTCAGATTGAAAGGTCCCTGCGAGAGAGAAAAGCTGCAGAGGAGGAACTGGAGAAGGTATCTCTGAAAGTAACAGTGAAACCACAAGAGAGAATCTGCTAAAGCTATAGCCACAGTTCAGTGTTTGATTATATGGTTTAGCGAACAGGCTCAGACTGTGCTGTTTATTGTTTTAATGCTGCCGGTCTTGTTTTTGTTCTAGTTGTATAAGGAAGGCAGGGCAGAGCCAGAGTTCAAGAAGATTGATGCCCTTCATCAGAGGTGTCTGAATGCAGAGAGAATAAAGGAAGACATGAGCCTCACGCTACAAAGCACCCAGAACAAACTAAAAAAGATGGACATGGAGTAAGTGACATAGTGAATACCTTTACTCTATTCCCTCTCACATCCTGGAGTGCTCAGAGTTGCAGGGGATGTTACCCATGTGGCTCTATCTGCTGCCAATAATAATGGTAGTTTGAAAATAACGTTGTCCATGTCTCTGTCTTTTTCTCCTCATTCTCTCTGGATCTCTTGATCTGTCCATCCATCTGCAGCTACAGTGAGGAGCTGTCCCGGTGCCAGGAGGAAGTGCGGCGGCTGCAGGGCTGTCTGGCTGAAACCCGGGACGACTGTGTTAGTGTCAGTGATGAGCGGCTCCATCTGCAACAGGAGAACTTGCAGCTGCGCAGGGAGATGGATGAGCTGCGCAAGGCCACCCTGCTGGTCCAAAAGAAGGCCAAACAACAGGTAACTTAATGATAGATAGTAACAGAGGGGAGTGAAGAAACAGGTGTTCTCAGCTAGAAAAGACTAATTTAAATAAGAGTGGAGATGGAGTTTGGTAGTAAACGAAGAAAGAGAACGAAATGACACTGCAGTGGGTGAAACAATACAAGGCTAGAGCAGAGTGCTGACCTATGATTAATGATGAACAGGAAGAATGGAAGACTGTGGAATAGACACAGAGGCAGCAGAGGGCGAACAGTTGAGTATTTACAGTTTAGTAATGCTCTTCCATAAAGTTGGGGGAATTGCGAGAAGCAGATTAAAAAAAGGATTAAGAGTCTACGAACATTTGCAAAACAGAAAAGTTCAGGCACTCACACGTTGTGGAGTAGGAGCAGTGAAACATGCTCCAGACACACTGTGCACTGTAATGAACCTGTCCAATGAGGTGCTGAAATCTTCTCAAGTCAAAGTCTCATCCAGGGCTTTGCCCCCCAACCCTCTACATTTAAAACTATGTACCTACATGGTTTCCAGCCCAAGTCCATCCAATCCTACACTTTAGGCATTGCTTTATAATAAAACCAAACCGTGTGTATCTTAGTGTGTTAGCATGCTAACATTTTCTAATTAGCACAAACACAAAGTACAGCTGAGGCTGATAGGAATGTCATTCATTTTGCAGGTATCTAGTCATAAACAAAAGTATTGGACAAACTGACATTTTGACAATGACTGGATGAAAAGTTACTTACAAGTCATCCTGAGGGGAACATGAATGTATGTACCGAATTTCAGCCTCATGGTGGAAAAGTAGGGGGTCAGTCCATCTACTAAATGAAACTTCAGTTCTGGGTACCATAAATGTCTTAATTAAAATCCATCAGTGAAAGCCCAAAAAGTCAACCTCATGTTGGTCCCAGAGGTAAAGATGGAATCAGCACAGCCAGAGCGATTCAGGCTCTGAGGACCATTAATGTCTAATATACAAAAATTTAATGGAAATACATCTAACAACTGTTGAGATATTGAAAGATGCAGGAGAAGAAATGTTTGCTTAGGCTGCTGATCTGAAGTGTTTGTCAGACATCCATTTGGATTAACAGCTGGAAAGACATTACTGGAAGAAATACTTATATAGATATAGGTGGTGGGAAAGTTGGCAAGAGTTAAAAACAGATAAAGATGGACAATAAAAAACATGGTTCATACACAAGCCATGCTTGCATAAACTGATGTTCCATTCACAAACCACCTCACTCTGCTGCCCCTCTCCAGGTGTCACAGATGGAGCAGGAGTACAGCCTGAAGGAGCAGGGACTCGACGCACGGGTGAGGGAGCTGGAGGAGAGTAGCCGAAGCTCCAATGCTGATCTGACACGCCTTCTTACAGCACAGCAGAAGAGCACCCAGCGCTGGAAGGAAGAGGCCAAGAACCTGCTCCAGGCCTTCGAGAGTAAAATCAAAGACCTCAAGTAAGAGCCCGATTTAATATTACCGCAGAAAGGAAAGAAGGATACGAAATATGAGCTGAGGATGTTAAAATAGACAGGAAACATAAATGAAAAAAATTGCCTAGTCTAAGAACAGTTGTTAATGTGGATTTACTGGGTATTTTCCTTGTGTAGATAAATGTGAAGCTATGTGGAGCTGAAAAAGAGCAAGCAGGCTGAGCACACATTTCCTGGTTAAATACACCCTGCAAAATGAAGCATACAATGATAACCAGTCTAATGGAAGCTAGTTAGTAACTGGCAGACTGCTGTTTGGGCACCAGAAGTTCTGATCCTCCATATGAGATTTTAAATAAGATGAAATATATTCATTAATATTTAATACAATACTGTTTAAAATGGAACAGTGTCTTTATTGAATAAGAAAATAAACCTTCTGATACCTCACTGCCTAAGGACTGTTTTTTTTTATTGTGAGTTTTATCACAAACACTGGATCAAAGAGTAAGCAACAGCTAAGGTGGAGCACCAGAGATTTTGATAACAGTTGAAACAAAAATTGACTTACCACTTGGAGTTGTTTTGCCCTCAGCGACAGCTGTACTACGATGAGATGTATTGGAAATATTGAACATGCTCAAACACTTGAAAATAAAGCTTTATAAATGTCTTTTTGTCTCTGTGAGAGGCAGCTCGGCTCTTATCTTTTTTTTTTTTCTTAGTTTTGTTAAATCTCTGTTTCAGGGCAGAACTGAATCGGCAGAAGCAGCGTTCACACGAGCTAGAGATGCAGCTTGAAACTGACCATAGTACCATTGCTGAGGTATGTGCAACAGATACACACCAATTTATTTCTTGTATTGAAGAATTTACTAAGATGAGATGGTGACCAATCCTCAAAAATTCTGTTTTTTTAAGGGGAAGTATAAGATGTTTGTCCTGCGGTAGGACACTGTCCTCTACCTGATGGGAGGAGCTACCCTTTGCTGTTTGTACCTGTTCAGCTAATGTTAGCTTCTGCAAATGTCAGGCCTCCTTTGTAATTGCACTCAGACAAGTAGGTTAAAAATAGGCAAGAAGCAAGAGGCATTTTACCGGAAAACTGCAACTTTAGCAAGTGGCATCACGCAGCTTGACAAAGAGAGTTGAAAAAAGTTTAACTTTATGCAGTCCATACTTTGCAACAACTTTGTACTGCATGTACATGACAAATAATACATATATAGTTGCAAAAGGGATGAAATAATTGTGAAGAAAATGACGGGAGCTAACAGACATCTGTGATTCTTGGCCTTATTCATACGGTCAGACAATGTGCAATGAACTGAAGCAAGTTCAGAAAAAGGAACGATGCTAATTAATAATAGAAAGATTCATGCCCACGTCTATGAACAGCAGCCAGAAAAATATGCCTGTGATAATAGATAGTGATAATTGCACTGTGTTCCGTGGTACTTGAGTGCATTGAAAATAAAAGCTTTAACTCAGGAACTTTCATGTAACTACTTGGTGTGTGTGTGTGTGTGTGTGTGTGTGTGTGTGTGTGTGTGTGTGTGTGTGTGTGTGTGTGTGTGTGTGTGT
>JBBMJY010000020.1:20868965-20950610 GCA_037833715.1 Toxotes lorentzi | reverse complement strand
TGTGTGTGTGTGTGTGTGTGTGTGTGTGTGTGTGTGTGTGTGTGTGTGTGTGTGTGTGTGTGTGTGTGTGTCTTTGTGTGTCTTTGTGTGTCTTTGTGTGTCTTTGTGCAGTATGAGAGGCAGCTTGCAGAGTATCAAGAGAAGACGAGTCGTCTCCAGAGGCGACTGACACAAGCTGAACAAAGGGCAACTACTGCTACACAACAGGTATGGGTATGTGCCCTGTGTAGGGATGTGGTGTCATGGTGTGACTCTTATATGGAGAGATATGTACTCTTCCTGTTTCCTTGTTATCTGATTGAATACTGAAGTTATTTATCTCTTGTACCATTTTTTTTTTTAACAGCTGAGTATACTGGCATCGCAGAGAAGGAAAACAGCCACGGTTGATCCAGACACTGTATAATGGCTACTTGTCACTGTGATATAGGAAAATCATGTAGCACTTTGTTCTTTTTGTCAATTTGATATCAACATTTTGGCCAAAGGCATTTGAGAGCAATGTTCTTGTCAATGACGTGATTTAATGGCAGCTTTCAGTTTTATACACTAATGTTGTTCCAAAAGTTCTCTGGTGCATTTTATTTGTAAGAATGAAAAGATGTGTGATGTATTGTGTAAAATTAAATCTTTTATAATAATAATAATGAAAAGAATAATAAACACCTTCAAAATGCACTGTGGTCTTTATTGTATTTTTAGGTATAGAGGTTTATTGGAACTAAATACGTATTAAGTGACATGTACTTGGCTGCATTTGGTTCCCCTGTCCCAAAAGAAAAGAAAACTCAGCATGAAACTAAACCAGCAGCGTGCCTTTCTTTGTGTGGTTGCGTTGCATGCCGGGACAGAATTTTGTTGCTAGGAAACCGTAAACCTCAGCTCTACCTTGCAACACATTATATATCGTTGTGGAGCTGTAAGGTTATAGCTATATTAAAAACATTTCGGAGCTGAATATTTGATAAGGTAGGCATGTTTGGATACCTTTTGAAGACAATGCTTTCTCAATTAGACAACGTTCACAGATATTAAGTTGAAAAAGTTACCGTTAGTTGGATTCCGCTTAAAATAACATGAAATAACGTTAACGCTACGCGGTTTAGTTCAGTAGGTAAACTTAGCTAGCTAATATCAATCTCGTCTACAATTGTTGATAATACAGAAATGCTCGTATACGTTGTTTTCAGCAAACTCTATGCGTGTAGAAAAATAAATAAATAATGTCATGGGGTCATTAGCTACCGGTGATGTCATCTGCGTTGCTAAATAATACAATTTGTCCTTAGTTTGCTACTTGGTCTTTGTGACAGTGACCTCACTTGTAGCACAGTAATGATAATATAAATAGTAATAATATTCATTATTATTATTATTATTATTATTATTATTATTATTATTATTACTTTAATGTACCTTCTACCCCTCCTCTGTCCTGCTGTCCCTTCACTACTCCAGAGCCTGTGGCCTGTGAGGATACATGCCATGGCCTCTGCATCGCCGAGGGCCTCTTTGCTGAGCCACCCTGGCCAAAGCAGGGAAAATGAGTCTAGAGGTACACCCAGTTGATACAGGGCTTTTTAGATGTTATGAAAATGTGCTAGCTAAGTATGTCTTGTATGTCATGTCACATCTCTTTAATTAAATGTAAGTAGTAAAGTTTAATTTCACTTGACTATCCCAGAGCGGCTTCACAAGCTCCCTGATCTACAGAGCTCCACCATCCTACCAAGGCCTCCTGTCCATGTTAAAGACCCACAGGTAAGATTTGGCAAACTGAGACAATGAAATACCATTTACTCTATGTAGAATTTTGTATTTCCCATACTATTAAAGTAATAATAGTATGTAATAAGACTTGGCTCAAGCTTCAGGTAATTAAAGTATATAGAAATGGATCTTTTGTAGATGTCTACTTCTTTCCATTAATACAGGCTGTGCTGAAGAGACATGTAAAACGGAAACAACCGAGTCTCAACCACTTAAAAGCCCGTGAGCGGATGTATTTTCCAGGCTGGTACACTCAGTCACCTTCACCTCAACAAACACAGCAGCCAGAGAGGCGCCGTGAACAATTGCCTGTTCACCTACCTCCTCTACAATCCACTTCCAAGGTCAGTGACAGATATGTATGAGAAAAAAATAAGCATTACAAAAAAAACATCTACAGTGCAGATGGACAGGTTCCTCCAAAGCATTTCTGCTATGAAGTTAATTCAGAAATCTAAGATGAAGTAAATGCTAAACTCCAAGACTATCAGTAAAACTGTAGCAATCAGACTTCAAGGCTATATATTCTTCTGACTGAAACAGATGACAAAACATAGTGTTAATCAAAACGGTCTTGGGAAAATTAAGCTTTTCATGAAAACGGTTGACAAAGCTTCTGTTAGCCAAAAAGTTATTGTTCATTTCCTTTAAAATGAGCTACTTGTACGAGAAAATTAATTCTTGCTTGTGTGTCTGAACCACTCCTCCACTCCTTCATAATTGTCGAAACGGCCCTTTTCCATAAAGAGTGGTGGACATCTGGATTTTCCCTCCAAAGTTCAAGTTTACAAGTCCAGTAAGGAGCTTGACTTTAACACCCTCGAGTGCTGGGAAGAGGAGTACAACTACTACAGCAAGATCATCCGCATCCCCTTCTTTGCCCTCTTTAAAAAGTGGAAACCTTTCTATGTCTGGCGCACCAAAGTACGTGCCAAGAAGATTCATTTGGCCAGGGAGTCCCTCCGAAACCATTTGTTCATTGCCAGTCAGGTATGTGACTGTGTATACAACAAGGTCTAAATTTTGTCTCAGTCTGTCTTCATGATCTTGAATATGGAACAACACACTTACTGCGAGAAAATTACTTTGAGGTTTACAGCTTGGAATTAATGTCATCAGTATGGATATGATGTTGTTATTTACATGTGCAAATGTTCCACAGTCTCTAAGTCCTGCACTGATAGATATCAGGAAAATGTGTTACCAAATCAGTGACACAGGCTTGTGTCACACGGAGAAAAAACACACTTACACACTGCAGGAGTTCAAGGACGCCCAGTTCAAACAACTTCAAGAGGTGCAAATGTACATTCCTATAAAAACTTTTGCATTTTGTAAGTCTTTGTATGTGTCCTCATAAACTCATTGTCCTCATTTATTTGTTATTTAAATATTGTCAGATTTTGAATGACTTGGAGAGATTTCAAGACCTGGTAAAGGAGGTGACAGTTTGTGCCTGTCGCAACTACTTGTTGGAACATCAATCCAGATGTAATGACCAAGGTACGTACATACACGGTATACGAACACTTCAACATACGTATGTTTAGCATAGTGTTAAATGGTTGATGGTACTCTCTGTCTGACACAGGTTATCAAAACTACAAGAAAATGCTTGTGCAGATCAACAAGGCTTTCCTCTCCAGCCGTCTTGTCTGGTGGGTAATTGTCTTGAATTGGCCTCCCTTTTACACAGTTTACTCTCTGTCCTTATCTGTGTATGTAGACATTTTGACATGTTATGGTGGGAAAACAGGTTTAAACAATGAAATTAATGATAACAGAATTCTGCTTGGCTAATATGGCAGACTGGGGGCACTTGAATAGAACAGAGCCATCGCTGATGTTGTTAATAACACTTGTGTTGCTACTACAATGACAAGTCAGAATGTCATTAATCAGACAAGTCTATCACATGAAACCAGTCCAACCCATCTGTCTCTCACCTACCCAGCTTCATCCGTCTTGTTGACTATTTGCTCGTCAACACCTTGCACATCTTGGTGGTGAATGCGGTGGCTAAACTACTGGCTGTGCTCCAGGAGCAAGTACGTCAAACACCCAGCCATGCCATCATTCAGAGCTGGAGCCAGCACTCTGAAGCTGTCGGTGACCCTGCTGATCAAACGATGGATAGGAAGGTAGGGCATTGTTTCAGCATTTTCACCAGTGAAACCACTGTAATTACTTTATGTGTTAAGCACCATCAATTCAAACAGACAAAGACCAGTATTGGTTTTGATTGATATGTGTGTGTGTGACTTTATCAGTCTGTTGAGTCAGAAACTCCCCGTGTCCAACCTATGTTCATCTCTGAGCTGATGCTGGACACAAATGCTTTGACCTACAGACCCTCCGAGGACAACTTTCAGGTTTGTTTCCCACATTCTTAAGAAGTGTTATGTGTTTCCCATTTAATTCCTTTCTGCAGTATTCTGCTAAATAGATTGTGATTATCCTTGCATTTGTTATTTCACAGGAGACTATTGAAGAGGTCATTGGGCAGTTTGAGAAGACAGTGATGTCAGTTAATACACTTACGGCACATCCTGATTTTGATTCAGTGATACAGCCTAGTGAGTTTGAGGTACCAAAAAACTGAGGGTTACTTAGTTGTTGTAAATGATAATGTTGTTGGTATGTCAAAAATATTAAATTACTATGAGATGATTAATTTGTGATATAGTGTCTGTGTCTCTTTTTATGTGTGTTTGTGATATTTCAGAGACTGGAAAATAAATATGAAGATGGCCCCAGTTTGGAATCCATCATGGAGACTGATGGCCACCTTCAAGGAATCGTCCAAAACATCAAGGTTGGCTTTTACTTTACCTTGTTTTCTATCTCTGGAGATTGTACTTGTCATATACAGTACTGTATTTGTATGGACCTCATTTGTTTGTCCCCTTAGGAATCACTGCAGTTTGCTTTTGGTGCTGCAAAAGAGTACTCACAGACGTTTGAGCGTTTTCGACTTTTCTATAAGGAGAACGAGAGTCTGGATCTGGATGTGTTGAGGCAACAGGATCATGGTGATGTGTTGAACATCGGCACAGACATTATTTTTGTAACACATCTCCCACTCACAACACAAAGCAGAGTTCAGTTTGAATAGTGCTGCATTTTTCTTTGTTTTTGACATGAAAGATGCCTTTGTCACCTCCAATACCAGATCTACTGCTACTTCTATTACCAAAACCCTGTCATGGTTTTGGTAATAGAAAAATATTTTGAATATTTTCCTTATTTTCCATTCACTGTGCCTTACCTTCAAAATAATTAATATTTAACAACTGATTTATTACTGCACTTGTAAGCAGCTGGGAAACCTATTGGGAAAAAGAGAAGGGAATGGCATAATAGCAGATAATGTGGAGGGTAGGGTATGACTGTGAGTGCACCTTTACTTGTACTCTTTTATGTTTTCTTCATCTATCTTATGCAATTGCGGCAAACAAAATACTTCCATACCAGTCTATCTTCAAAACTTCTAGTCACAAAAAAAAACCTGAAAGACAAACAATAAGCAAACATACATGAGTTGTAGTTAATTGATAAAGCATGCAAAGTAACAAGTATGGTTGCTTTACACTGATGACTGTTGATTTCATATCACAGATTTGTCCTTCTTTGGAAAAGCACTGGAGTTATACCACAGTGAGCATAAAGAGGCCTTAGCTATCCAACAGAAGAGACATCTTGGTTTACTGCTGGTGGACAAAACAAAGCTCAAGGAGAAGCTTGTGTCTTCCCCTTTACGCTGTCTGGAGGTGAGGACTAGCACATGTGCACACACATGCTGCACACAGAGACATATAGCCATATTCTATTGAAACTTACAGTAAGTTACAGTTTTCGACTATGATGAACACGTGATTCAAACAAAAGGGCAGTAAGGCCTTTCTGTGTTACTTAAACCTCATTGAAATGACAGCAAAAATGCTAAAGGCATGTAGGAATCATTGTTTTACTCTGAATCTCCTCTCCAGGTCATCAACAAGATGCTCACCAAGCTGGCTAAGAGGAAGCTAGATGCCATCATTTCTGAGGCTTGTGAAGCCCAGTTTAAACTTGAGTTCAGTCCCTCTACAACAGCTGAGTTAGCCAACTCACTCATATTCCTGGATGAGATACAGGAGAGGGTAAGATGTAAATTTCATTGTTGATAGCAGTGTCTGTAGCAATCACAGGTGTTTTTAACAAAACCAAGAAAACAAAGTTATTTTAACAGTATACAGTCATCAACCCAGCCTCTTGTCTTCTGTCCCCATTCCCACCTCCTGTACTTTCTACCTTTTTCTGATTGACTCCGTCCTTCATACACTACTTTTCCCCTTTCCTTTTGTCCCTCCTACCAGTTTACGGTGCTAACGGAGGAGCAGGAGACAGTGTGTCAGATGTACAATCTGATTAACATGTACTCAATTCCCACGCCATCTGAGGATCTGGTTGCATTTGCCACGTTGCAACCCTCCATTAAATCACTGCACAGCATCATTGATGAGGCAGTGACAGAGAGGAACTCCAACATGGAAAAGCTTTGCACCTCCCTATGCAAGGACATAAAGAAGCTGAACCGTGAGGTCATGAAAATCAAGCTAAAGTCACAGGTACATGGGAAACCTTTATTGACTATTTACCAACCTAAGAATGCATAGTTTGGGACTCTTCTGTATATTTCATGCTGAGCCTTATTCAAGTTGTGTCTATACATATATCTTTGCCCCATTTTTACTTGTTTGCCTCGTGGTTTTTCATGTGGAGGATCCACAAATCTTAGATATCAATGCAGATTCCTCCAAAGTGCGTCTGCTGCTGGGGGAAATCCAGATTTCTATAGATGAGATGCTGGCCCAGGCTTCCACCTACACTTCCTACCAGAAGAAATTCAAGGTTCTGTAATTCTTTAGATTCTATCTGTAATTGCAAAAGTATTGTCTCATAAAACACAGCAAGTCACAAAATTATTTTGTGTAGGAAAATCCAACCGAATCCAAACTAGTTTTCCCTCTCTACATAAAGGTTGAGGTGACCAAGTTTGACTCACTGGAGGAGTTAACTGCAGAATTTAAGATGAAACAGCTGCTGTGGGACTCTCTAGAGGGATGGGACTCTCTCCAGGATGGGTGGCGACAGGTGAGGTGCACCTTAACATGAAAATAACATACAGCAAAATATACAGACACATGTAAGCAGCTCGTCCTCTCTTCTGTGCTGGGCTGTGCCTCTACATGTTCTCTCCTCTCCAGAGCACACTTGAGCAACTGGACATGGAGCAGTTCAGCTCACAGGTGACCAAATACAGCAAATACGTCAACCAGCTGGAGAAGAGCCTGCCACGTAATAATGTGGTTCAAAGTCTGAAGGACAAGGTGGAAGTCATGAAGCAGAGGGTGGGTTGGAGAAAGTGTTTTGTAGTGACTGACAGTGTACAGTTTGTGGCATAAATAACAAAATTCATGTTATCCCAAATATGAACTGTAAGCAAGTACCAGTGATGAAGCCGGTCTGTTCCAGATGACTGCTTTGTGACTCTTTCTAAATGGCATTCATGGGTTTTCCCTCAGCTGCCTGTGATCACTGATCTGCGTAACCCGTGTATGAAGCCAGAACATTGGACGACCCTCGAGTCAATTGTGGGGACCTCCCTAAACGTCAAGGAGCTTACTGTGGCTGTTTTTGAGGAGCTCAACGTATTCTCCTATGGCGGGGAGATACAAGAGGTAGCATATAAATGGAGATACAATATGCCACATATGACTGGACTTTACTTAATCCAACCTACTACCTTGCACTAAACTAATGAGGTCAAGCATAGAAGTACAGAAGTGAAGACAAATACACAAGCTGGTTTTATTTAATATTCTTTACATTTGACATGGATAAACAGGACTAACATAACCCTTGACTTTCAGGTGTCAGGACGGGCTTCAGGAGAGGCATCAGTGGAGACCATTATTACGAAGGTGCGTGGACCACCTATGAATATGTATAACCTGTATAACAAGCAGTTTGCCAAGGATAGATGAATTTATGTTTTGTTTTTAATAGAACATTTTGGGAAACACTTATCTTTGCTTTCATACCAGGAGACTGACACTGCTCTCATATCCATCCATCCATTTTCTATATCGCTTAATCTGTCAGGGTCATGGGGATCCTATTCCAGCTGACTATGGACTGGTCGCCAGTCAATCACACGTACACACTCACACCTACGGGCAATTTAGAGTAGCCAATTAACCTAATGTGCATGTTTTTGGGATTGTGGGAGGAAGCCGGAGTACCCGGAGAAAACCCACACAGGCACAGGGAGAACATGCAAACTCCACACGGAAGCCGCCCCTGCTCTCATATCTCTCAGTTCTCAAGAGAGAATTAGCTTAGCTTAGCATAAAGACCAGAAGCAAGGGGAAACAACTAGAAAATCGTGAATCAAATCAAAATCCACTTTATCCATGTGTTAAGTCCTGTGTTACAGTGTGACCAGTATTGAAATTCATGTCTGTGGGAGAATACACTTGACACATACATGCAGAAAGATACTCACAGTATGCAGCAGAGTGATCCCATGTTATTTAACCTCTGTCCTCTCAATGAGCCATGCAGGTGGAGGATGTGTGGAAGACCACAGAGTTCACTGTGCTGTGTCATGGTGACTCCAAAGAAGTGTTCATCCTGGGAGGCACAGATGATATCCAGGTTGTAATCAGGCTGCAACATGCAGCATACATACTCTCACACACAGTCTTTTGTAACATAGTCATAGTCTTTCAGTACGTCTAATTGTGTTTATTTGTGTGTTTTCATGTTGTTTGCTGTGTAGGTACTCCTGGATGACAGTATTATTAATGTGGGCACAGTGGCATCTTCTCGCTACGTAGCACCCATCAAGCTCAGGGTGGACAAACTGCTGAAACAGCTGACCCTCTTCAACCAAGTACTGGTAAAGGCTTAGAGTAGATAAAATACCATATAGAGACTATTGCATAGAATAATACAGTCATGGAAAAAAATTATTAGACCACCCTTGTTTTCTTCAATTCTTTCTTGTTTCTTGTTCATTTTAATGCCTGGTACAACTAAAGGTACATTTGTTTGGACAAATATAATGATAACAAAAACAGCTCATAAGAGTTTAATTTAAGAGCTGATATTTAGCCATTTTCCAAAATCACTTAAGTTCTTACATCAGCTATGGTATTGTACTGCCAAAAACAGTGCTTTTAGGCATTCCACGTTTTCTTTTCTGTCTGTTTTAGTCATATGATACACACAGGAGTTAGTACTTGATTGCATAACCATTGTTTTTGATGACTGCAGCCATACGTCTTGGCATGCTCTTCATCAGCTTCTGACATTGTTCTGCTGTCACAGCAGCCCATTCCTGTTGCACAAATTCAAACAAATCTGCTTTGTTTTTGGGCTTGTGGTTCTTAATTTTGAGTTTGATGATTTTCCACAGGTTTTCAATTGGATTTAGATCTCGTGATTGAGCAGGCCAGGGCATGGTTCAAATGTTCTGGTTCTCCATCCAGGCTTTAACTGACCTTGCCGTGTGGCAAGGGGCATTGTCTTGTTGGAAAATCCAGTCATTCGAGGGAGGAAAGAGTTTTCCAGCTGATGAAGATTGTTTTCAAGAGTAGCCCTGTACGTGACCTGGCTCATTCGCCCTTCACACAGTTGCCTTTGCCCTGTTCCACCCATACTGACACAAACCCAGATCATCACTGATCCACCAAGACAGTCTGGTTTCTCCAGGCTTCCTCCTAACCAGTAAGCTGGCTTGAGTGGGCATCAACTCAAAATTGGATTCATCACTGAAGAAAAACTTAGCCCAATCACCAAGAGTCCAATGCTTGTGATCCCCAGCAAAGAGTAACTGGGCCTTCCTCTGCCTTTCGTTGATGAAGGGCTTCTTCCGTGCCCTGTGTGACTTCAGACCAGCTTCAAGAAGTCGGTTTAGAACTGTCCTTGCTGAACAAATCACATTTCTCGACAGTGCCCACTCATTTTTAAGGTCCCTGGAGGTCTGACGACGATTCCTGACCCAGGAACAGATGAGTGCATGGTCATCTCGTGGGGTAGAAAGATGTTTCTTGCCTCAAGCCCCTAGCAATTTGATAGTACCATGTTCTGCTTGTTTTTTCTTGGTGGAGATCTTGGATCTCTCCAGCAGTGCCAAGATGGCTGCCTTTGTGGCTTCACGTAATTCTTTTGTTTTAGGCATTATGTGAGAGCTGACAACTTCTGAGTTGTGCTGCGGCTTGAATGTAAGCAGGAAACCACTCTCTGCCTTTGCATGTGCAGTGCTGCTTATGACATGAAATGGCCTCTTATATACCCTGGTAATACAATTAAGCTTAAGCATGTCAAATAGGACATACAGTATTATGTAATCAGCTGTAGTTTTTCATTGTATTCTTCAGGTAATGTACCTTTAGTGGTACCAGGTATTAAAATGAACAAGAAATTGAAGAAAACAAGGGTGGTCTAATAATTTTTTTCCATGACTGTACGTAATTTGGCTGCAGATGATTGTTCTCTAGATATTAAAGTCTGCCTTGGCTAAATGCATATTTTAACTTTGGATTTGGTCTTAAATGTAACACAGTAGCTCTCCCTACTGGCTGAAAAGGTAATCATGCTTTGTTAGTGTTTATTGAGTTCTATATTTCAGTTCATGTAAAGAAAGGCATACAGTATCATATTTAAGACTGCAATTTATTAATATTATTATTTTTCTCTGCCTCTTTAATTCCTTGGCTCATGTTATCCCCACTGAACCTCTGCCCCTTTTTGCCCTTCTGTTACAGGATGAGTGGCTTACATGCCAAAGGAACTGGCTTTATCTAGAGAGTATTTTCTTAGCTCCAGACATCAAGAGACAGCTGCCTTCAGAGTCTAAGATGTTTCTTAAGGTGGACAAGTCCTGGAAGGAGATCATGGCAAGGGTCAATAAGATGCCCAATGCTCTTAAAGCAGCCACACAGCCTGGTAGGTGATCTTATAGAATGGGACATGCGTATGTGGAGACAGGCAGACAAATACACACAATCACACATGCACTCACTTAGGTAACCACATTGTCACACTGCAAAAACACTTGTCATTTTATCCTATGCAGATCTGTTGGAAACTTTTCAGCACAACAATGCTCTTCTGGATGAGGTACAGAAATGTCTGGAAGCCTACCTCGAGTCCAAGAGAGTCATTTTCCCCAGGTACACACATGCTTTGTTTGTTACATATTAGAAAAGCTGACATTTTCATCATATTTAATCTTCTCTTTTCATCGTTCTACCCTTTGTTTCATTTTTACTTCCTTTCTTGGTAGTAGTTACCCCTGTACACAAACTAAATGAGAAATGTAAGAGTATAATATACATACATGCATTTTTCCCCTTGACAGATGACAGCACTATGTGATAAACACTGTGGCTGATGTGAAGTGTTGGCTACTCTGGTATCTATCCTTTATCTGTCCGCTGCAGGTTCTACTTCTTATCCAATGATGAGCTGTTAAAGATCTTGGCCCAGACAAGAAACCCCCAGGCTGTGCAGCCCCACCTTAGGAAGTGTTTTGATGCTATTACCCGGCTAGAGTTTGCTTTGCTGCCTAAACAGCCTTCCAGTGATACAGGAACGGCACTGGATCCTGGAGAACAGGAACCCATATACAGCAAAAACATCCTGTATATGGTCTCTCCTGAGGGAGAGAAGGTCAGGTTTGAGTAACCTTAACAATTTTGTTCGTCATGCTCTCTGATTGTGTTTTATTCCTCCTATTGTTCTCCTCGCTGAGAATGCAAGAGAGTGAAAGAGAGAGAAAAATACACTCCTGCACTACCTTCCTCATGGTACGAACTATAACAATAGTTACCCTTGTCAGCCATCTTGAGTTGACATCCCTTTCCTCCTATTTAACAGCTCTAAAAGAGTGCTAAAGTAGATTCTCAAATTATGCAAAAACTTAGACAAGCAGAAATTAAGCAAAAAGTGGACATGCCAAATTCTGATTTGAGTTGATTTAAAATATATATATATGTATTTTCTTCTTTTCTTTATTTCAAACACAAGAAACTTGTATAGCAGCTAATTCCATTCTGCTGCTGTAGGATTTATGGGGCTTGTCTCCCACCATCCTGTGGCTGCTAGCTGCCTGTGCTCTGGGTTTAGGTTTCTTTGTACCCAGCTGAAGAGCCTCCTCAGTTGTAAATTAGAGCTACAGCACAACCAACCACATTGTCGCATAATTGTGTTTGACATCTTGAATTCCTCAATAAGGATGATGAAAAATGTTTGAGCGTACAGGTAATTTTGCTTGACCTGATTGCTGAGTCACCTCACAAGGGGCCTGTCAGTTATGACCACAATAGGTTATTAGTCAGCACTTTTTCAGTCCTTTGATCACAAAGGGCAGATAAAGGCTGTGAAAACTGATTCACAGTGAACACTTAACAAAAAAGGCAGTAATCATGTCCTTAACTGTAACTGATCTTGTCCTTCTGTGTGTATGTGTAGGTGGGTTTGACTAAAGGTCTGAAGGCACAAGGAAATGTGGAAGACTGGCTTTGCAAGGTGGAGGAGGCTATGTTCTCCTCCCTGCGACGCCTCAGCAAGGCCGCCATTGCAGACTACCAGATGAAGTCTAGGGAGGAATGGGTGGTGGCTGGACATCCATCACAGGTACACACACACAAGCAAATGTTAACTATAAACTAAAGTTAGGGAGTGGTGCTTTTCAAGCTTGTTGAGAAACAGGTGTATAGTTAGTAGTAGTAGTAGTAGTAGTTAGTAAATGTCAAGACATCATTACATAGAGTTAAAGTAAATTACACTTTTATATTATTTTCTAATATTAAGAAATATTGTAATGAATGATTCTATGATCACTTATAAATGGCAACCAAAACCTAAAGAATTATCGCCATTATGTAAAGCTGGGATAGATTTTAATTTTTTTAATCATTTCAGGTGATGCTTTGTGCACAAGCATCAGGCATTTGACATCAGTTTGTGTGTGTGTCCACCAGGTGGTGCTGACCATCTCACAGATGATGTGGTGCAGGGACATGGATGCCTGTCTGGAGGGTGATCATGGCCACTTTGCTGCCCTGCAGGAATTTGAACGCACCAACTTTGATGTAATCCTCTTTTACTTTACTGCTTGATTTTGGTTAAAATCTCATTGGTTAAAAATGAGATTTTACAAAAAATAATCGACACTTTGTAGATGTCCCGGCATTTTCAACTTTCTATCTCATGAGTGTTTCTCGGGTTGTGTGTATTCCAGAGGCTGAATGCCTTGGCAGCACTGGTACGAGGACAGCTCCCTACTTTACATCGTAACATCATCACTGCCCTCATCACCATCGATGTCCATGCCAGAGACATTGTCACAGACCTGGTCCGGCAGAAGGTACAGTAGTGCAGTCATGCAGATATGCACAAACATCGTCAAGCAGCTTACATCCTTAACCTTAAAGTAACTTTAGATTTCTTTTTCAGGTGGACACCAGGTCTAACTTTGAATGGCAGAGACAGCTGCGATACTACTGGGACTTGAATCTGGACAACTGTGTGGCCACAATGGCTCTGTCCACTTACATTTATGGCTATGAATACCTGGGAGCCTGTCCGCGGCTGGTCATCACACCACTCACGGTAACACAAAATATAACATTTAAGCTATACAGGAAAACTGGAAACACAAATTTTCTCAACAGTTAGACCAACTTCTACATCTACAGTAGATGTCCAAAAACACTATGTCACTTCATTTAGATGGTGTATAAAGCCACAGACATATCCCATAATGCAAGTTTTCAGTTGTCTTCAAACAGTCACACCTGAAATCTTGCCCTCTCGTCTGTATTGCTCAATCTGCTCTAATGTTCAGGACCGTTGCTACCTGTGTCTGATGGGGGCTCTCCAGTTGGACTTGGGAGGTGCGCCAGCTGGGCCAGCAGGGACAGGCAAAACAGAGACCACCAAGGACCTGGCCAAGGCCCTGGCCATACAGTGTGTGGTCTTCAACTGCTCAGATGGACTTGACTATAAGGTCAGCCATGACAACCTGTTCATTTATAACCTGCTCCTTTATCACACTTTCTTTTTCTTTTATTTGCTTATTTTCCCACTCAGTACTTAATAATTCACCCTGACTGTACCTACTACATGATTCCTTTAGATGGCACTATTGCAAAAGCAGTCATGACTTCTGTCCTGTACCAGTTAAAGCACTGCCACACTATACAGAACTTTAGTCGGGTGCTGCTAAAGCATTACCTTAATTCAGATTTGATCCTCTCCTTTGTGTTCTTTAGGTCATTTTTCTGTAATGTGCCCCATAATTTGAGACACCAAGTCAATGATATATATTAGGAATGCAACTGTCTGATGACAGGTGTCATGTTTGACCGATAAAGACCTAAAATGTCTTGAATTACTTGTGTGTATTTATTGTATCAGCAGTTAAATGCAAGGCCCTATCTATGAGTCAGAGCTGAACAAATTGAAATTCAAAATTCACAATAAAGGATTTATTCCGGCTATCACTCCTGAATCCACTGACAGCTTTTTGTTATATCTGAGTTATTCGTAGTTTCTGTTTGTGAACGTCATTCGCTTATTACTGATTATGGCCAGCTGACAAATACACAAAATGCACATATTTTATCCATAAGTAATAAACTGCAATTATACATGAGAATATAGATGTATTTTATAACCTCCAAACTTCTGAGTGGGCCTTTGACCTTGAGACGTACTGTGCATTTCAATTTAATTTTAAACAGTGCTGTGGCTTGCAGTTCAGTGAGGTTGTAGGCAGGACAGCTAAAAGCACATACTGACTTCTATTCTCTCTACTGTCTGCTGTAGTTAGTTATTGCCAGAAGACACCTGAAGTGTATTAAAGTTGGACAGGGCTTTGATTTAACCGGACTAGCGTCACAGTGCTCTCTGGTTTTATGTGTGAATGCTTTGTTCAGATCTAGCTCCACTGTCTGCTTAGCAACATTTAACTGCAACATTTAATACCACTGTCCATGAGATATAAATACCTTTGAACAGTTCTTTTTATGTAACCCATGGAAGTGCACTAAGTAATGCATGTATGATGAAATTTACTGATACCACCTTCTCCCTACAGCTTCAAAAACACGGTGTGCTCACTAGCATGCCTTCTGCTAGAGATTAATACTTAAAGCAAAAGATTTTTTATATTGGAATTATTACTGGGCTTACAGTTACTATCACTGTTATTTTTGACCAATCGCACTTCTCTCTTCCAGATGATGGGCCGCTTCTTCAGTGGGCTTGCTCAGTCAGGAGCATGGTGTTGTTTTGACGAATTTAACCGAATCGACATAGAAGTGTTGTCTGTGATCGCTCAGCAGCTCATAACCATACGAAACGCTAAAGCTGCTAAGGTATCCCCATACAGACACGCATGCACACCCCTTTAACATTATTTATAAGACACATTAGCATACACAAAGAAGAATTCAGGACTTTGCTCTACTGTAATAAGGTACTCAGTTATACTAGCTGAGGAGCCTTACAAAGTCAGTCAGTCAATCATTTAACACCCTCTCTACCAATATAATGATGGTCTGCTGTCAAACTTGGTCATAGTAAAGTTATTTTGTAGCTTCAGATGTTTTCTATAAACATGTATAGTAATGCACTGAAGGAATTTAACACTTAAAGGTGCTATATGTAAGTATTTGCCAATGCTACATAACCAACATTAGCATTAAGTGTTTAGTTACCAGTCTTGAATAAATGTTCAAGACGTCAGCATCGAACTTCATTCCTTGACTCCCCTGCTAAGAGCATGCTAACTTCAGTAGACATAATACACAGATGTCTTTAAATTGTCAAAACTGTTATTTCTTCACCTTCTGCTGATAATGTTTGATAGTTTACAGTGTTTGAAACTAAAATACCTACACATAGCACCTTTTAACTTTATATGTTTTTTGTGGTTTTTAATCAATCACTTTGCATAGCTGGATACCAGTGAATTCAGTTGGACTTCTGTTGCATTTTATGACACAGCAGCAGCACACAGCTTTGACTTTAGTACTATGCTACAAGTCCATTTGAATAGCTTGCCAGTAATTTACTGTATTTTCCATATAGAAGGTAGAGAAAGACCATGTGCTTGGAACCAGCACAAATTACATATAAGTCACTACCATGCGTACCTTACTTGCCTTTAAAAATGTTTAAGACATCATACTCACACATGGACAAGAACATCTCACTCTACTTTGTATTCAGCTGTCTAGGTTTCGATTTGAGGGCCACGAGATCAAGCTGGTGATGACGTGTGCAGCTTTCATCACCATGAACCCAGGCTACGCTGGAAGAACAGAGCTGCCTGACAACCTTAAAGCTTTGTTTAGACCCATAGCCATGATGGTGCCAAACTATGCACTCATTGCCGAGGTAACAGGCTCTCTGTATGTGAATTGTCATATATGCTTTGTTATTTTCTCTACAAAACAGTTTTTATTCCCTTGTTTTTGTCCCTCCATCCAGGTGATTTTGTACTCAGAGGGATTTGAATCTAGTAAGACCCTAGCGAGGAAGATGACCCAGATGTACAAGCTTTGCTCTGAGCAGCTGTCCCAGCAGGACCACTACGACTTTGGCATGAGAGCTGTCAAGTCTGTCCTGGTCATGGCTGGGTCAGAGCATCACACTCACACATACACTGACACACATGTGCATTCAGTTATGGAGACAAACAATTATAGAGACAAAGAAGCATACAGCATTCACCTTTTGAGGAAAGTCCCAAAAGGACTATTGTGGTTGTGACACAGATGCGGACCAGTGGTGACTCAGATAACATGTAAAAGCCTCTTGCTTTTGAAATGCCCTACTCTTTATTGCACTAACTTTGACAGATAAAAGAAAATAAGCACTTCTTCACGTAAGCACTGGTTTTCATTGTGTGAAATTCCTTCACTTTGTCAAATCCACATCACACCTCAGATGAATGGGCATTAAAACACATGAAGAGATGAAGAACAAGATTAGGTTGACAAATTTGGAGGCTGCTAAAACCCAGTTGTTCCTGGTCTGCGTGGGTGCATAAATAGATTTGAATTGATGGTCTTGACCATGTGTAGTAAGAGTCATACTTTTGCCTGGTGGTTATTAGCCAAAACTCAGGGAACTGTTGTAATTGGCTTGTGATTCATTGTCTGTCTTTGCCCAGATATTACTTCTCTGAGTCTGCTCATTCCACACTAAGCACACATTCATTATCTCCTGCCTTAATGTCTCTAATGTTTTTAACCCAGTTTTTTTTAATAACCAAGTGGAGCCAGCTTGTCGTAAAGATCAGGTTGTGCAATATTGAATTATAAGCTCATGCTGGCTGCTTATTATCTTTATTACATTGTATTTGTAATGCTGCTACTTTCCGCAAATTAATTTGTCCATTATAACATTCATTTTCCCATATAGTTATTATTTATTTCATTGATGCATTAACGCACCAGCTACTTTTGCACAGCTGGCTGTGTTGTCACTTCTTAAGTTGAGTCATTTCCTATTTAAGTTGTTATTTACATATATTGTGTGCTTAATTTTGGTTTTGTTTTTTTGATATTTTAATGCAATGAATAATAATGCAACACTGAACAACATGTAGATGGAGAACTGAAGCATACAAAGAATGAATAAACAAGTAAACAGACTCATGACCTACAGAAGATAAATCAAAAATAAGGAAAAGCACACTGCTTGGTTTCTACGATCTTTGCAATTGCCACCAAGAAAAGCATGTCTATAAATGTCATTGTATAATAATATTGTATAAGATTTACTTAAACTACGTAAACTTGCAATTACTGTAATAGATATTAAGTTCAGAAGAAAATGCTCACTGTGTAACAACATTAACATGAAAGCTGTGTGATTTGTAAAGTAACTGTGTGTGTTTTTGTAGGTCTCTCAAGAGAGATAATCCCCACCTGAGTGAAGATGTGGTTCTTATCAGAGCGCTGAGGGATTCCAACCTGCCAAAGTTCCTCACTGATGATGCTGTGCTGTTTGGGTAAGACTATCAGACTTTTTGGTAAGGAAGTACATCTTGCTTCCGGTAGAAATTGTGTTGTTTTTTTGGTTTAAAAAATGTCCTCCTCCAGGGGTATCCTGTCAGACCTGTTCCCTGGCGTATGTATCCCCGAGCATGATTATGGTGTGCTACACTCCACCATCCTGGAGTCTCTGGTTAAACGCAACCTGCAGCCACTGGCTAGCATGACCAAGAAGGTACAGTACAAGTGAGAAAAGCAATGATCATACTTCATTATTTATATGTTATTTAAGTTTTTCTAATATATATATTGCTTTTGTAGAACACTTTTCCTTCACAGTGCATTTACTGTATGTACTTTAAAGAATCAGGCTGGTATTATTCTTTGTTTTTCAAAAACGAAAAAGTCAAAAAGTCCCATGAAATGACAGTAACAATGGAACTCAGTGTTTTCCAACCTCTCTACTCTGTGTTTGGCACTCAGCCCCAAACCCATTTTTCCTGATATAAATCAGCAAGAACATGTCTCAAATGTATAGTTTTATTTAAAAAACAAAAAGGCTGTTTAATTTCCTGAGGTTGTGGAGTGTATTTTATAGTAAATAGATTAAATAGTTCATTTGCTGGGGACTAGTTTCAACCACAGATCACTACACATTTGTTGCGTTAATGATTACGTAGGGCACCAAAACCATATGTGGGATTGACTCATAATACACTGTGGTCTATATGTTACTGTAATGAAAAAAACATATCACACATTTTACTCATTAATGTGTTTATAATAGCTGCCACTCAATATTGGTGGTTTAATAATTTATTCACAGGATAAATTCATTGTTGTTTCTGTCTTTTCATTTAATATTTTGACAGAAAGAGAATATCTAATATTGTCAGCCTTATCATGCAAAGAGTTGGTTCACCCACATTACAAAAATCCATATTTTTTTCACTTACTTGAAACCTTGGATTTGTTGTGTTAGACACAGTCATCTTTGACACATCTCATATTTCTCAGCATTATTCTTTTGTTTTTTTATGGATAGGTGATTCAGCTCTATGAGACCATGTTAGTGCGTCATGGTGTGATGTTGGTAGGGCCTGCTGGTGGAGGTAAGACCACTGTCTACACTATCCTGGCAGAGACACTGGGGACCCTCCATCACACCGGGCACAAGGCTAACAACCCCTTCTGTCAGCCTGTCAAGACCTACGTCCTCAACCCCAAATCTGTCACAATGGGAGAGCTCTATGGAGAGGTACTATTGATGTGAGAGTAATGTGATGATACATCAGCTTCTTTGCTTCTCTTTCTGTACACATTCAGTATTTACCTCAACTCTTCAGGTTAACACATTGACACTGGAGTGGCGTGACGGACTGATGGCGCTAAGTGTCCGTGATGCAGTCAATGACACTAGTGATGACCACAAGTGGGTGATCTGCGACGGGCCGGTTGACGCCCTGTGGATTGAGAACATGAACACTGTACTGGACGACAACAAGATGCTCTGTTTGGCTAACAGCGAGAGAATCAAACTGACTCCATCCATACATATGGTGTTTGAGGTTAGAGCTGAACATAGTAAAATTAGATTTGAATGTTTTAAATGCTTTGCATAGTCAATAAGCCAGATTTCAAATTTATATTCACAGTGTTGAATATGGGTACACAGGTAAATACATAATTCTGCAGTATTTTTTGCTCCTTTATTGCCTTACCTGTTCCCCTTCATTACCTTGTACCTGCAGAACCTGAAATGTCAGAAAAGGTAACATGTATAACCGTGTATTCTTCAGGTCCAGGACTTGGCTGTAGCCTCTCCTGCCACAGTCAGTCGCTGTGGGATGGTATATATTGATCCTGATGAGCTCAAGTGGATGCCCTATGTCCAGACATGGATCAGTGGTCTAGGAGCCAAGGTGGGACATACTGGATCTCTGTTATTCCTGCAGGTTTTTAATAGACTGTATAGATAGTTATAAAAATGTTGGTTCAAAGTATGCTCATTTTAATAGAGGATTTGGAATGTAAGTGCTTCTATAAGTAGCACTACTTGTGACTTATGGTCCCACAGGTCAGTCTTAGTACATACATTATATGTAAATTGGTTATATTATATTTTCTCTCAGGTCACAGCTCTGTGCCCTTGATCATAGTCCAAGTCGTGGGCATCATGTGCACATGAAACACATAAACACATTATATCACTGACTACTGATGTTTCATCTGTCCCCATCATGGCTGTTGTTTTCACTTTGAGTTAAACTAGGGCTGACTGTTTGGGACTCTGTGTGCACTGGTATATGAATGGCAATGTCCCTTTTCAGACATTACAAGCAGCAGAACTTCAGCATCAGCATAAAGTTTGAGGACAGCACATCACATCAAATTTTATAGCTTGCAACATTAGCCCTGAGCCTTTTAGGGTGACTTAACACCACAGTGATTGTGGGTCATCTCTCCTATCAACTTTTAACTTTCTCTCTCTTGTGCATCACTCTCACTGTCTCTATGTCTAATCGACTAAGACAGTTCTCTTTGTTGACATTGCATTTATCTGATAATCTTTAAGCTGTTTGTTGCTTTAGTTGTCTTTCCTGTTTTTGCCTTCTCCTATTTTCTCTCCACATTTATCTCATACCTTTGACTAATTCAGCCTCTCCATTAAGCTACTTCAGTCAGGTTTTTAACTTTGTTTTCACTTATTATAAGTGTTGCACTTGCTATGATGGTAATAACTTTAACAAAGTTAATTTGTCAAAGTTAGTTTATTAGAGTTTTTAATTAATTTTGTACTAATTTCCACTTAGCTATTTTAACTGAGGGGAGACAGACTGAGTCTGTGTCTCCTTGCCTCTTGAGGACAGGGAGATCATACCACAAAATTCAGTTTTCCTCTGTCCAATACAGTATTTCAAGCCAACAGCTTGTGTACCTGTGAAGGTTATTTCAATGTTTTTGTTTTTAAGGTTTTTCACAAAGACCGCTACTCTCCTTTGTCTGCAGTCATCTCTCATCACCTCTTTCTTCCTTCATTCCCTGCTGTCTCTCTAGCTCTCCGAGCCAGTGCGTACATACCTGCTGGAGCTGTTTAAACAGTATGTGGAGAAGGGTCTCCAGTTTGTGTGGAAACATTGTACCCAGGTGATTGGCCAGGTGGACATCAGCAAAGTCACCACTCTGTGCTTCCTGCTGGAGGCACTGCTGCTGGGCGAAGGAGGGCCAGATCTCAAAATGGTACAAACAAACACAAAATTTGTTGTCACTTTAGTCTATTTCAGCTTATGCCATTAGTCTGTTAGTGCAGATCATATCAGTTTTGCACAATAGCTCAGCTCTGTAATCAAAAAGACTTAGAATAGAATAGCCTTTATTGTCATTGAACAATGTCCAACGAAATTACAGTAGTGTTATGTGTTATGGGCAAGGTTTGATGACAAAAGGGAAAGGCAGCACCTCCTCTTAAACAACATATGACACTAATACCGTATAGATAATTGAACCCCACAAATATACTCAATTTTTGACAAAAGCGTACTGTAGGTAATGTGTATACTTTATTTTGAACCATGCCATTACTTATTGATGGAGCTTCTGTCTACTTCTCGGTTGTGTTTGTGTTGATGTCAGGATTCCAAGCACCTCAACAGTGTGTTATGTCAGACCTTCATATTTTGCTACCTATGGGCAGTAGGCGGCAACCTGAGCAGTTCTCACTGGGATGCTTTTGACACCTTTGTCAGAGAGCAGTTTGAAGACAACAACAATGCTAAGGTATTTAGATGTGGACACACCCACAGATACATACCGAAGTAGATTAACTGCAGGTTTTGATACTATATTGGAACATTTTCAGACACCACATACTTTCATAACACACATACATAAAGACAAAAAGTCTTAACTGGGTCTCACATGTCCACGTTTGCTGGTAAAACCGTTCTCTGCCACTCAAAGCATATTTTGTACCTCATTCGCATTAGAGAGTCAAATCCATTTTCCAACGCATTTGCTGGTATTAGCATGAAATATGAAAAGAGGCCTAAAGGTTTGCTCATATTATATATTACATCAAAGTATTTTTGATACTGGGTGTGTCTAGCGGGAGCACAGCCAATCTAAAAGGAGATTCTACTATTTGATATCATTTGCTTATGTGAAATGAAGACATTAAGAAAGAGCATCCATATTGTACATTTTAGTTATACCTTCAGTGGGTTGCAAGGAACACACTGGAAAGGTAAATCAGAATAAAGGATGAGCTTTGTGCCAAGGTTATAAAAGTCCACTGCATATCATTATTCTCCCTTTCCAAGTTTAGAGAGTTATGAATCATGTGTTGTAGAATGGAGGACATTTTTCTGTTTGTAAAGAATGAGGTGCAAAGAAATGGACGAAATAGGGAGGAGGCTGATATTATGAGTCCTTCAGCCCAACAGGAAATGGAAAGTTAATTGTTTGAGAGGTTTGACTTGGCTGGCAGTAGTGGCAGATGATTGAAAGAATGTCTTAATGACAGAACACAGTGGGGTAGGAACATGGCTCACTTAACTGAAGTCGGCGTGAACAAGCAAGTTAAAGGTTCATGAAGGCAGAGAATCATCTGGAACATCTCACATGCTTCCACATCTGTTTATCTGTGACTAAGGAGCCAATGTTATGGTTCGTGTTTTTTTGGGTGGTGTGTGTATCATGATGTTTAACATAAGATGAAGCCAGTGCAGCTAGATCCTGGCTGTGAAGCTTTGGGGCATAAAAACCACACACACACAGACATCAGTAACAGCAGGAATCATGGAAACAAGTATTGCATTCATATACAACATTACATGTCACAGGGAAACTTCCAAAGCGGGGCATTCTATAAATTACAAACAGCAAACGCAATCAACAACAGAAAAAAGTATACTACCATACAATCTAATGTTGGTGTTGTGTGCATTTTTGTGAAATTTGTTATCTTAAGTGTTTGTATGTGTGTTAATTAAACTGCATTCATATGTATCTGTGTAGCTTCCAAAGCATGGCACCCTGTGGAGCCTGTACATGAACTTTAACCACAAGTGCTTGGAGCCATGGGAAAAAATAATCCCTTCATTTAAATACAACAAAGAGCAGCCGTTTTTTGAGATGCTGGTTCCCACCACAGACACTGTCCGCTATGGATATCTGATGGAGAAACTGCTGTCTGTGCGACGTTCTGTACTCTTCACTGGTGACACTGGAGTGGGGAAGGTGAGAGTTCCTGCTATACAGTGGTGTGTGGTCTGTGGGAGCCCATATATATATATGTGTGTGTGTGCGTGTGTGTGTGTGTGTGTGTGTGTGTTTTTACCCAGTAAGGTAAAGATGAGAGGTCTTCAGGAACCTATCTTCAAAGATAAACATAAGGTTATTTACGCATATCTGCATGGAACCTGGTAGTCTGCACCTTCTGTAGATCATCAGTGCAGAATGGCAGCAACAGGGACCATTAAGGGAAATTTTAAAATTAGAAATTTGGAGAGAGGTAGCAGAAAAAAAAGATAAATATTGAAATGAATACAAAGAATACATTCTAAATCTATAAGTGCAGCTATCCAAATCAACTTTAATACAATAAATACAAAACATATGTACGTTGGTAAGGTCATTGTAAAATGCATACATAGACACCCCAGGGATGAATGACTGTTAAGCTTTTGTGCCTCATTTTATTGTGAAAATAAAACTTTTGATGTCGCAATTCAAATATTGTAGACTGTAAAACTTGGTAGAAAAGAGCCAGTTGGTGTGAGTGTTATTAAAGAATGTCTATCCTTTCAGTCTGTGGTGGCTCGGGGCCTTCTTAACAGTATCCAGGAAAAGGCAGGATACCTTCCTGTCTACATCAGCTTCTCCGCTCAGACCTCCTCTGCCTGCACACAGGAGATCATTGAGTCCAAACTGGAGAAAAAGAGGAAAAACATCCTGGGTACACAAACCCGTTTCTTAAGACATTATACAGTAATTTAATAATCCATACCTAGTCACATACATGCTACCTTAGTGCTGACTGTTTACATCATTGACATGACACTGTAGTTGATAGCAGGGGTTCTTTTACAAACATTGTATGCAGTCAAACCAGCAATGGCTGAGTCACACCCTTTTTAAAGCACAAAACTACCAGTTCATACAATTTTCTGTCCCTGTCCTGCTTCCTCAGTCCATCTACATAACCTTCTTTTCATCCATCCATCTGTCAGTCTTACAAGTGTTTTCTCCCCATCTCTTCATCCTCATTCATTTTCTCCTCCCTGTAGGTGCTCCTGATAACAAGAACTTAGTGGTCTTTGTGGATGACCTGAATATGCCCAAGCTGGACAGTTATGGCTCTCAGCCCCCTATAGAACTCTTGCGTCAGTTCCAAGACTTTTCTGGCTTCTATGACAGAAACAAATTCTTCTGGAAAGAAATCCAGGTACAAATTTGCACAAGTAATATAAACTAATTTTCCATGGATCCGTGACTGTGTTTGTGCTTTGAGCTGGTTTTGGTTTTTGAAGTTCCACAGATGGCTGTTTATGTGCTTTCCTATAGATAGTTATTGTTTGTCCCTTTTATGAATCAGCAAACAAACATTCCAACGCTTTGAGAAGTAGTCCTGCTGTCAGTTTAATTTAGCTGTCGGTTTGATCTAGCTGTCAGTTTAACAAAAAAGACAGAACTTCAGAGGTGCTACATGCTGTTACTGAAACCTGCTGCTACTGGGCCAGACGAGCCCTGCTTTGGAATTATCGGAAAGCACCTTACTACCTCTTGCTGTTTCTTCCTGTTTGCATTCTTTGTGCTAAGCTATCTACCATCCAGAAGCTGTGGTTGACTCACAGAGATGAAACTGATATTGATGTGTTCATCTTATTCTGTGGAGAACTGCAAACAACCATATTTTGTAAAATGTTGCAGCGCCTTTTTAATGTTCAGGATTTGTTTAAGATTAGTTTTCTGTTAAGTTAAAAACTGCACATATAGCTCTTTGTTTTGTTTTTTTTCACAGTCAGCATCAACTTAATTAGTAAGATTTAATGAAGACTGGCTATTTATGTAAGAAACCCATTTATCTCATGTTCCTGTCTGTGTTTGCATCTGTATATGTGTTAACGTTGTGGACCTGTATTTGTTTTCTACATTTACAGAAAGTTTCCTGCCTTAACTTGTGCTATACAACCACAGCAATGATCCTGCTTACTGCTAGAGGCATTTGTTGAAGTTTCTTATGGGAAACATTTTGATCATAATTTCATTCCTTTTATCCTTTTTTAAATTTTGGCTGTCTCTCCTTTGTTTCTTACAGGGAATGACCATTGCAGCAGCATGTGCTCCTCCAGGAGGGGGACGAAACCCTGTGACCCCTCGATTCATCCGTCACTTCAGCATGCTGTGTCTGCCTACACCCTCAGAGCACAGCCTCAAACAGATCTTCAATGTCAGAATACACACACACACACACACACAAGCACTCAAATACAACAGACATACAACAATTTATATAGCTTTCAGTGAGTTGTCACATGTGCTTTTACAGCTTAAAAGCTCTATGATATCTAACTTTTGCTCCAGCTCTCTCTTCCATTTCACCCCAGCCCTTCAGTTTTCTATAATCACACTTTATTCCTTTTTTCATGCTAGTTACAAACTGTTTTCCTTCCCATCCTTCCTTCAGGCCATCCTGAATGGTTTCCTCAGCGAGTTTACCCAGGCTGTGAAGGGCTGTGCTGGACAGATTGTGGATGCAGCTGTGGAGATTTACAACCGTTTGAGTGTGGATCTGCTGCCCACTCCAGCTAAGTCCCACTATGTCTTCAATCTCAGAGACCTCTCCAAGTGTGTCCAAGGTGAGACATGAGCACACACACGCAGTTTGTTGCACAGACTCACATAGAGCTTATTGGACACCCAGGAGTCTGCATGGAACAATAAAGAAAAATACAAATATGAGAGAGATAAAGGAAAACATGCATAAAAAGACAAGAGGCACACAGTATGTACACCCTCTCTTTTCCTCAGCAGCACAAACTAAACTTTGGATTTGCTGAAAAAGACTGACAGAGACTAAATCTTTATACCCCCACAGCATGGGACACAGCTCTGATTTATCTCTTCAAGCCACATTACCAACATTTATAAGCTCTGTCTCAGCCTCATGCTCCCAAATCGTCTGCACCATCACCCCCTCTGCCTCCTTTCCCTCTCTCCCTCTCTTCTTTTAGCCAGCAGGCATCATCAGAACATGAAGATGAACTGAAGTGACTTCTACCACTGTCTTCTACCCACTGCTTGTTTAACATGGACAGAGTGCATTACTCAAACACACAGTTCCCTTTAGCAATATATACAGTAGTGTTAGTGAGGGGTAATAAACCAGCCATCCCATCAGACATCATACTGCCTCTCTCTGTACAACTTTATTTTCTATTTTCTTTGCATTCAGTGTCTCAAGTTGCTGTGCTTTTGTTTCTTTTTTCTTTTTATTCTTTTGTTTTAGCTGATATTTTTTCATAAGATCTTTTTTTCATCCCATTGAACCTAAGTAATATGCATATTTATTTAAAGTGAAAAAAAAATCCAATAAAATCTCCTTTCCATGCATATTTCCTTGTCTTGATGTTCAGGCATATTGCAGTGTGAGCCAAGTCAAGTGAGAGGTAAGAACCAGATCTTCCGTCTCTTCTGCCACGAGTGTCAGCGGGTGTTCCATGATCGACTCATCAACAACCAAGATAAGACCTATTTCAACACCATCGTCTGTGAGATGGCCAGTAAGAGCTCAAAGACTGCTCTCATGGTTTACTTTGCTAAATACACAAAGTGTTTGAATTCTGCACGTGTTGAACTACTAAATGTCACCCAGTTTCCACTTTTTCTCTGTTTTTACCAGTTGAAGAAGAGCCCTCTTTATGACCCTTTCTCTCTCTCTGCCAGGCAGATATTTTAGTATTAATTTGGAGCCCTCATACTTTGTGACTCAGCCTATCATATTTGGAGACTTCATCAAGGTCAGATCTTCTAATAGAAAGTGCTTGACAAGTTCAGAAAACATTTAATTTCTATATTTGCACTGAAATACTTCACAACTTTTATTGATTCCTTCTGTCTTCCATCTCATAAACCCTTATAGGTGGGTGCAGAGAAAGAGGATCGTCTGTATGAGGACCTGACAGACATGAATAAGATCCAGACTGTCCTCCAGGACTACCTCGATGATTACAACATGACCTTTTCCAAGGAGACCAAGTTGGTTTTCTTCCAGGATGCCATTGAGCATGTCTCTAGGTGTGTATTTTCAAACTTATACAATTGAGTTTCCAGTTTTTTTGTAAGTTGACGTCTTATTTGGTCGTTGGTGGTACTGCGAGAGGAAAGTTACACCAAAGAAGTTAACAGATGTCAGTGATGAAGATGAGGTGTCTCTTAAATGTTTAGATGGCTTTTGATAGAATCCATTTGTTTGTGTACACAAAGTCTCTGCATATATGATTATCAGTGGTGTTGTATCAAGTAATATAACTTTTAATTGCGTCACTGTCTTGCTCAAAGCCACTCTGAAACAATACATAGCTTATATGGCGTGGGACCTGTGATATCATATCTGCAGATATCATATACAATAACCACAGCATTTCATGCTTTTTTGTTTCAAGCGTTGACAGTGATTTGGCCTCTTATCTTCTAGGATTGCCCGTATGATTCGCCAGGAGAGAGGCAATGCTCTGCTAGTAGGAGTGGGAGGTACAGGCAAGCAGTCACTCACCCGGTTAGCAGCCCACATGTGTGGGTACCGCTGCTTTGAGATTGAGCTGAGTCGAGGCTACAACTATGATAGCTTCCATGAAGACTTGAGGAGGCTCTACAAGATGGCTGGTGTGGAGGGCAAAGATATGGTGTTCCTATTTACAGACACTCAGGTATGATGGAAGGACTTGGTTGGTGTTAAAACAGTAGACATTTTTTTCTTTTTGTACATCCAAGTTTAATTACTACTGTTCACTTTCTCTTGCCTGTTGTAGATTGTGGTGGAGGAGTTTTTGGAGGATATCAACAACATGTTGAACTCTGGCGAGGTGCCCAACCTATTTGAGAAAGATGAGCTGGAACAAGTGCTGGCTGCTACTCGCCCTAAAGCCAAAGAGGCTGGAATCAGTGAGGAGAACAGGGATGAGGTACAGGCAGACGCAAAAACATACTGTACTATAAAAAGCATATATCATTCAGGTAGTGAAAATGCAGTTCAATATATATCTACAACATGTGCAAACAGATGAATTCAGATTGCCTGTGACAGTGATGAATAAATGAGTTGCCAAATTTCATGTCTATCAGTGGGACTTCTTATATGGTTAGCTTTTCTTTTTTTGTAGATTTTATTAATATAATTTGTTTCACATTAACTATAAATCTGACACTCACAAACAATACCAACACAGTTGGCAACAACATTTTTTTAAATAAACCAATTTCTACACAGTTGCAGGTAAAAATGATTTGATCAAGAACATCTTCTTTGTTAGACATTGTTTTCTCTTGTTGATTAAAACTGAGTTTGCTGTCAAAAATTAGTCTAGTATTTATTCACTGAGAGGCAATGGCAGAAGGTGGGGGATCAAGATATGAGGGAATTAATCTGTAAAAAGAGTGCAAACGATGAATGCCCAGACTCTGATCTTATGACGATGAGATTAAACTTAAACGTCTGCAGATTGTCTTTTTCTAATTGATTCCAATGGATAGCCAAAAGGATAGTTGTTTAGTTAGATGATATGATTAATTTCACTCTCATTCTGTACAGGAGATGTGTATCTAAAATCAGCAGACAGTGAGCTTAGCTTTAACAGAAAGACTGCAGACGGGGGGGACAGCAAGCCACGGAGGACTGATCCCTGAGGAGACAGCGGCCAAATTATCACCAATCGTACCTCAAAGAGTCCTTTCACAGAGATTTAAATTAGCCACTCGAAAACAATACCAGAAATGCCTCTCGCTGTAATGTTTAGGTTGTTCAGTTTAAACAAGAGTTCATCTATATAAAAAACTGCAGTAAGATCTGAGAGAAGTAAAACACAGACGGACAACTGTCAGCTGCTAAAACATAGTTTAGAACTTACATAACACCTCAGAAACAACACACATACACAGTGTTTTCCACAATGGTCCAAAATAGCCACAGACTCAGGGCAAGAACTGTCAGTTTAAAGTCAGTGCCCTCAAGCAAGCTGTAAGAAAACATTAGCCTCTAATGTTATTTACTTAGACCAAACCTCAAAATTACAGAATCTTCCCTGCATGTGCGTATATTTTCTGTGTGTGTGGTCATGCCTTCAGGTGTTCCAGTATTTCATCTCTCGTGTGCGGGAGAGGCTGCACATTGTGTTGTGTATGAGCCCCGTGGGCGATGCCTTCAGGGCTCGCTGTCGCATGTTTCCCTCACTGGTCAACTGCTGCACCATTGACTGGTTTGTACAGGTAGGCTGAGACAGCTCTATCCAGACAGCTGAGACCACATCTATTCATGTGTACTTCTGTTTGTGAAACTGAAGGTTATTATCGTGTATTTATTACGGATAGAGAGAAATAGAATATAAACATAATCGTACTATCTGGTATACATGGACAAGCATACACATGTTGTAGATCACCTACGTGCATATTAGGATGAATGTAACTTCTTCTCCACTCTGACATAAATTTCCACCACCTTTTTTCTTATTACATTTTTCTGGTTTTACAGCTGTCTTCTCTCTCATCCACCATTCTCTTCACCTGTGCTCTTGTTTAGGAATATGCAGTAGTCCTTTGTTAACATATTGAGTTTTTGTTTTAACTCTGTTGCAGAAGCTTATAATTTACATCTTTATTGAATTTCTCTATTATTGCATTTTGTAAATTTTTTTTTTAATTTTTTAGTGTCTCACTATTGCTGCTCTGTTGAATCACTGTTCAGACAAGAGCTAAAAGCCAGGGCTGTGTTTCCTTGCTCTCACTGCAAACCTTATCTCACCTCGTCCTCTTTTCCCTTGTACCCTCCGGTGCCCAGTGGCCTCGTGAGGCGCTGTTCTCTGTCTCTCAGGCCTTCTTCCAGAATGTGGACTTTGGTAGCGAGGCGCTGAAGCAGAGCTTCTCAGCCATGTGCGTGGAGATACATGTTAGCGTCAGTGACATGGCTGAGCGCTTCTACACAGAGCTGAGACGTCGATACTACACCACACCTACCTCCTACCTGGAGCTCATCAATCTCTACCTGGGCATGCTTGAGGAGAAGAGACAGCAGTTAGTGCTTGTATGTTTAACCGTCAAAATGCATGAGCAGTCATCAGTATAAGTGATTAGTTGTCAGCTGTGGTTGAAAGTTCTTATCGGTAATTTTCTCTGTGATTAGCTTCTTTTTGGCCAGTGCTGTGGCTTTAATATATTTTGTCTTGGTTTGTTTGTTCATGAATAGGCCAGGGATCGGGTTAAGAATGGTCTCACCAAACTCCTGGAGACCAATGAGCTGGTGGACAAAATGAAAGTGGACCTGTCTGCTCTGGAGCCAGTCCTGAAACAAAAGTCAATTGATGTTGATGCCCTCATGGAGAAACTGGCTGTCGACCAGGAGAAAGCTGATGAGGTCTGTGTGTGTCTGTATGTGGGGGGGAGAAAGATAAGGTAGAAAAATAAGATTCTCTAAGATGTCCAAAAAAAAGCATGATACCCTTTTGTCATCTATAGTGCTCATCTGTGCATAATACAAAAATATATCTTTGTCTTAGGTGCGTAAAGTAGTTAAAGAAGATGAAGCTTTAGCCAAGGTCAAAGCTGAAGACACCCAGGCCATAGCTGATGATGCCCAGAGGGACCTGGATGAGGCTCTGCCAGCCCTGGAGAGTGCCAATCAGGCTCTTAATTCTCTAGACAAGGCTGACATATCTGAGATCAAGGTGTTCACCAAACCTCCAGACCTAGTCATGACTGTCATGGAGGCTGTCTGCATCCTGCTCAACTGCAAGTCAGTATGCTTCTCTCTTCCCCTAAAAAAAAAAAAAAACAAGACTTTTCTCCTCAAGGATTTTTGGTATGAGTTGTATCTCTGCCTCTAACACAAAAGTTCCCTATCTCTGCAAACTCAATGCACAGATTATGTCACATCCTAATATTCTATTTCAGAAGGAAATATATCAAACTAGAGATGCCATCTACTGGGGCTTTTTTCATAATAAAGTCAGGAAAGGACAGACATTAAGGGCTTGGTGAAATATTATATATAATCTCTATATAATGAATGTTTCATTCGTTCAGCACAATAATTTAATTCAACACCAGTAGCAAATGGTCGTCTGTAGAAAATGTCTAATTTCTGTTGGATCAAAATAAAATGCCAGTGCATACTAAAGATAATAGGACAAGAGAATACAAAAAAGGAAGAACGTCAAAATAAAAGATAGTCATCAAGCATCCTGATCCTGTTCCATTTATCATAATGATCCATCATCATAATCACAACCACCTTCATCATCATCTTAGATGAAGGGGGTTGCTAATGATTATACTGAAATCTTCAGCCTAATTATTATCAACATCATTTCAGTCACTTCAAAAATGATGATCATCATAATAATCACCCAAATCTTTTGTGTTGTTTTACAATGTATCTGCCAAACGTATGAGATTTGGGCCTGTTTTTCAATCCCATATAATTTTTTTGTCAGCGTTCAGGGGGATTACCCTACCATCGCATGACTCAGCACTTATCCCTCTGTCAACCCTTAAATGTCATCAGACAGTAATGTGCTGCATTGCTGCACTAAATCCAGTCCTGCCCAATATCCTATCTGCTTTAACCTTTTATCACCCACTGTTCTGCTTGCAGCATACTGACACTATGTAGAGCTTTCACTTACTAATAATTCTGATAAGTTACATTACTATGAATGTGTAATATATCTGTTGATAGATAATACTCTTGTCTTTTGTTTCTTCATGTTCTGAGTTAGGCTGTGAGTCTTACTGTTGAATTGTGTCATGTGATTTGTAACCATTTAGAGTATCTCAGAGTGGAGTCCCTACATTATATTTCCGATATAACTTGCAGTATTTTGCAGTAGCATGTGTTTTGGTTATTTGTAAGCACTGTTTCATTCTTAAATCATCGCTAGAGGTTAACAGTTCCAGGCTGGGTTTTCTAATTCATGCACCATGTACTATGAACAGCCAAAGTGAAAATCAGCATACATAATATTTTTTAAAATATTTGTTTTGTTCCCATTTAAATGTAAGTATTGTCTTAGTTTCCTTTTTTTAACAACTCCTCACTTGCATGCCATTTTCCTCACAGACCAGACTGGGCCAGTGCCAAGCAATTACTGGGAGAGGCCAATTTCCTCAGGCGTCTGACAGACTATGACAAGAACAATATCAAGCCTCAGATCCTGCTGAAACTGCAAAAATACATCAACAACCCTGGTTTCATACCTGAGAAGGTCAGTCTAGATTTCATGTCAGAAATTCAGATATTTTGTCCTTTGCTGAGTACGGCTCAGTGTAAACAGATTGTGGTGAAGTTGGAATTCATACATACTTTGGCAGTTTTGAATCAGAGTTAGAATGGAAACAGAAAAATAAATCCTTAAGTTTTGATCATGACACTATGGCCTTACACATGCCACTGAAATGAGCTATCCTGATTTTTGACTGCATAACCTGGCTATAAATTATTAAACATGATACAATTGTTACATGTTTCAGTATCTGTTGCTTGGTGTACTTCCTGATTGTTTTGCTTCTTTTAGGTGGAGAAGGTATCCAGAGCCTGCAGATCAATGTGCATGTGGGTTAGAGCCATGGATCTTTACGCTAGAGTTCTCAAAGAAGTCGGCCCCAAGAGAGAAAAACTGGCCAAGGCACAGGTCAGTAGCATAATATGCAATATGAATATTAGTTTTACCCCATGTACAGTACTTACATGAACTCATGTATACTCATGCTTTAAAATCTCATTGCTGCCTATTTCTAAATAAAATCTATTACAATCAAAGCCTTCATCCGCTACACACCAATCCATTCTGTATTCTGTCAGTCCCACCCAAGATGCCCCTCATACATTAGACTTAATTATGAGAGTGAAAGTGGAAATTGGCCCAAATATTCTTTAAACGTTTTAATAATGAATGTTCCCTCTGTCTGTTTCTCCCTCTAACCCTAACCCGTGCAGGAGGAGCTGGATATGACCATGGCAACCCTGAGGGAGAAGCAACACAAGCTTCAGGAGGTGGAGGACCAGATCAAGGTCCTACAGGAGCAGTTTGACAGCAGCTTAAATGAGAAGGAGAATTTGGGTGAGGGCTGCACCCTTTTACATGAAACCACTTTAATGTCCACTATCTCTTTCAGTGTTCAAGGAGGTTTCATAACCTAGAAAAACAAAGTCTCCCAGCATTCAAATGTTAATGCTAATGCTTTTTTTTTGTCTCTATCTTTGTGAATCTTTTCCTTCCTCAAAGTTAACACCATGGCTCTGACGCAGGCTCGGTTGACCAGGGCAGGGAAGCTAACCTCTGCTCTTGGTGATGAGCAAATACGCTGGGAGGAAAGTGTTGCCCTGTTTGAGCAAGAGATCATCAACATTGTGGGAAATGTCTTCATTGCAGCTGCCTGTGTAGCCTACTATGGAGCATTCACTTCCCACTATAGACAGCTGGTAAGTACAGTGAGAGTTTTTAGGGCAACTGTGGTATACACCATGGATAACCGATGGATGGATCCAGTATGAGCATCTTGTAGACTCTCACATCTTAAGGCAATTCTGAGCAGTGCAGAAGAAATAAACTGAGCCCAGTTGCCTCATTATTGTACGTGTACCTCTTCTGTGAGAAGTAATTCCCATTACAGTAATAGCACTGAACTGAATCTGTATGTACAATATTAAAACACAGGAGTGATAAAACAAAAGTTATTAAAAAGGGAAAAATTGTGAAGTTTACATCATCGTTCAAGCAAAACAAATAAAGGAAAGTAGTGAAGTAAAAATTCATGTCCTTATTTGTATGTGTGTGTGTGCTCCCATTCCCCAGCTAATTGACCAGTGGATAATACAATGCCAGGAGCTGAACATACCCATCAGTTCCAGCTTCAGCCTGATCAACATTATGGGTGACCCATTTGTCATCCGCCAGTGGAACACAGAAGGGCTGCCTCGTGACACCGTCTCTACAGAGAATGGGATCCTGGTGACCATGGGCCGCCGCTGGCCTCTTATGATTGACCCACAGGATCAGGTGAATTAGAAACTACGATTAAGGCAGCTCTCATTCAGTGTCTTTCAGGAGGAAATTATTGTTTATCAGTTCATTATTCAAGGACTTAAATTCTTCATTCATCTATTTAACCCAAAGTTTCACACATTGTGTCATGTTAGGGACTGGGTTATAACCTTAAGTAAATAATATTTTCTCCCACAGATTCCTTGTCTCCTTGATTTCATTAGATTTAAAACAGTGGTTACACGGCTGCAGTAACAGCATAAAGAACAGAAACCCCCTCCAAAATAGAACTTCCTGTCAGACACGGTCAGAGACAAAGTCACAGACAGGCTCCTGCCCCAGGACATAAACACAATGTCCAGCTTTCCCTCATAGAAAGAAAGGACACAAACCAGCTCACTCAGATTTGCCAACATGTGCAGGATAGAAATATTGTCACAGCTTCATTTTTTAGGCCTTCATGTAGCTCTCTGCTCTTTGTCCTGACCTCTGACAAGTCTAATCTGCTTTCCTGTGATGTTTTAGTGTTTTTTCCCCTCCATCCCTGGAACTTTCCCTTTTTCATTTAGATAAAGGCTATTTCTTTCACCCTCAGGCCAACCGATGGATCCGCTCCAAGGAGGCCAAACATGGTCTAAAGGTGATCAAGCTGACGGACCCAAGCTTTCTTCGTACCTTAGAGAATGCCATTCGTATGGGCATGCCTGTACTGCTAGAGGAGGTAGGAACACACTACCCATGTCATGGTTAAACATGGTTGATCATAAAATGGGCATTTATGGTAAAAAAAATTGTTTCATAATTGATTTAACTCATAAAACATTTATTGGATAGTATGTGTGTATATTCTAGTATTCCTGTGCATCATGTACTGTGTGTGGCTAGTTAAAGGAGACCCTAGATCCAGCGCTGGAGCCCATCCTGCTGAAGCAGACATTTGTGGCAGGTGGACGGACATTAATGCGACTCGGAGACTCAGATATTGACTATGACAAAAACTTCAGGTTCTATATGACCACTAAGATGGCCAACCCGCACTACCTACCAGAGGCAAGGACAACACACACACACTCTTGAATCTGCAGATTAGGTTCAACTGGTATAAGCAATAGTGCAGCAAAGGTCACTATGGAGCCTTGAGAAATACTGCACATGTTTTGTGGAACAACAAAAAGAAACACGCACAAGAACATTTATATCCAGCAGGAAGCACAGTACCTGCTGGGCACACTTATTGTTTGGCTTGCAGAAATGGCATCAACCATGGTCAGTTTGCAGGCATTGTCAAACGTTGTAGTCACCTGCCAGCTTTCCCACTGAGCCTTTTACTCAGTGTTAACTCCAACAGCAGTGCATGAAGGTAGTAACATACAGCACAAAAGCCTTTGACAGTTATCTGTAAAGCCTTTCATCAACTGTCAAATGAACAAACTATTCAAAGTGACATGGCATTTAAAGTCCATCATGATAGTTAAATTTATTTTTAGAATGAATAAGTGTTCAGTGCACATGTTGAACTGTAGCAGCTTGAACGAATAATGATGGCTGTCACTCATAATGAAAATGCATTCTGTTTATCTTTGACAGTTTCACTTTGTGTTGTTCATTTTAATGTATGTGTGGGTTTCTGTTACCTTTCAGGTGTGTATCAAAGTTACAATCATCAATTTCACTGTGACCAAGTCTGGCTTGGAGGACCAGCTGCTTAGGTAAATAGACACGGATAAAAAACAGATCCGTAAACATGTGATTCACACCTTTTTCAGGTGATATTTATACTTCATTTATTTTCTTCCACATTCACATTATTTTCTCTCCCCCTCTTCCTCTCTCCAGTGATGTGGTGCGTCTTGAGAGTCCACATCTTGAGGAGCAGAGGAATGAGCTGATTGTGTGTATCAACGCTGATCGCAATCAGCTGAAAGTTATCGAAGACCGCATACTAAAGCTTCTCTTCACCTCTGAGGGGAATATACTAGATAATGAGGAGCTTGTCCAGACTCTCCAGGAGTCAAAGGTAAATCTGGGACAAGGCAAAAGAAATGTGGATGCTTGTCTTGTTTATTGTTAAGATGATAAATCTGGCGTAATCTGTCATCTAAAAAGGTAATTTTTCACCTTTGGAATTTTTCTTGTTATTCTCATTTTTTTCCTTCCTTTAACACATCTGCTTGCTGCTCTCTCTCTTTTCTTCTGTATTTTCCTCTCTGTTTCCACTGCACCTCAGGTGACGTCTGAGGCCATAAAGCACCGTCTTGAGGAGGCAGAGGCTACTGAACTGAAGATCAACTCTGCAAGGGAGTGCTACCGACCCGTGGCCACTCGAGGCTCTGTCTTGTACTTTGTCATTGCGAGTCTCTCTGAGATCGATCCTATGTACCAGTTCTCCCTCAAGTACTTCAAACAGGTGAGAGAGAGACGTTTGTTTTTCGTTTTATTGTTTTGGTTATTTTGCAGTCCACAGATAAATCTCCATTCCATCAAGTTTTTGTTAGGAACATACTATGAAAAGGCTTCAAGCAACCATGCAGCATAATTATTTTCTTCATGTTGAATATGTCTCTGCCCCATTCATGTTCCTTTCTTTTGCCGTTTTTAGCTATTCAACTCCACCATTGAAACATCAGAGAAAAGCAGTGTGTTAGAAGAGCGTATCCAGATCCTGCTGGACCAGATCTTGCTCAATTCCTACATCAATGTGTCCCGGGGCCTCTTTGAGCAGCACAAGCTCATCTACAGCTTCATGTTGTGTGTAGAGATCATGCGGCAGCGTGGCGAGATTTCTGATGGGGAATGGCAGCACTTCCTAAGAGGAACTACTTCCCTGGAAAAGGTGAGGTGTGAAAAAGTTAAGAAGTTCGGGCTGATAAATTACTGAGGTTACAATGAAAATCTAGCTAATGGAGGTGGGGGGCTCACAGTTTTGCCCATGAAAATTATAGGATGATGAGTGTTCATGGATAAATTATTAGAATCATTTATCAATCACTTCTTGAAATTGATGGGGGGTTTTTTTTGTTTTGTTTTTTTTTTACTAAGGTGTGGATGAATTTATTACACATAAATACTGTATGTTCATAAATCATTAAAACATCACCAAAAGTCTCTGGAAAATTCTGTAGTCGGCACCGTAACAATTACTATTTTCTGATATAAGCAACCCAGTTGCTTGTAATTCTTCTCTCAGACAAACACATCATAAAATCCCATTTGTGCCTGTCTTTTCAAAATGACATTAACACAATACTGACTGTACATAATAGTGTATGTAACTGTCATCTTTACTGTGAACGGGTGTTGTCTGTCACAAACCTGTTTGGAGGAGGTCTATATTTTAAGTCATATCTTTACTCTATAGTACATTGTAGCTTACTTGGAATGTGAAATCACCTTTTACGAGGTTATAACATCAACAGCCCCACTACATTCAAACTAAGCTATAATTTGAAAATACACATAGTTGGTGCAACAGGCTTAAGAGTTATTGAGCTGAGTAGCTGAATTATATCCATTCAGCTTTCCAGAGTCTGAATACGGCAGAATGGCCAATTGTTAGTAAGGAGATTTGACCACTGACGCCAGAAGGAATCATAAGGCATGAAGCTTAATTGCCTGTAGGTGCAGGGAGATAACGGCCCATTTTTAACTGTGTCATGAGCTCTAAATTTAAAAAATAATGATTTTTTTTCATCTTTTTTGGCTCCCAGGTATTCTAATAATTTGTAGAAAATAAAGAAATTTGTTACAGTTTGTTGGCTGGTTCCTCTTAACTATGGATAAACATTGTTTGGTTTTATTTTCCTCTTGCAAAGACACCCCAGGTTGGCCTGTAGGCAATGTCTTCATTCTCTCCCCCTCTCATGTCCTATCTATCAGGATTGAATCGATAGAAAAAACGCCCAGGCTGTCTCTCGCTCGCTTATTGCTGAGAAACTGAGAGACTGATGGAAACACAGACTGTAGGAGAGAGACAAAAGAGCTTATGAGAAACTACTTCTGTGGAGAGGCTGGCAGAATAAATATTTCTGTGAACGAGAGATAAGAAAAGGAGAGTATCTGTTTCTCAGCTGGACGTATGCATGTAGCATGCTAATGGGCATTAAACAATTAATGCAAAAGTTTCAGTAGCTCAAGTCAGACATACTGTCAGGTCCTTCTGGACACCTTCAGAGGGACGAAATAAGGTCATACAAGCTTCTAAGAGTCCCATTGACCTCAGAATATCCTCGCTTGCATATATTTCAATGGTTTTCTTTGACTAATTGCCTTTTTTCTCTCTGCTTTTTCTGTCTCTATACTATATCTCTCTATAATTCTTATGTTCTCTCTAAAATGCCCAGTGGGACAGAAGGGTGTGCAGCTGGGCAATAAATAAAGGGAAAGGTCGAGTAGAGCAATGAATAAAAGGACCACAGAGATTTAGCTCTGTTTTTTTTTTTTTTTTTTTTTTTTTTTTGAAGAGTTGAGAAGATTTTGAGACCACAATACAGATCAGTCAGTGCCACCCAGGGGTATATTCCTGTCTTCACCCACCATTTGGCTCTCATTTATATGGCATTTGTTAGGCTGGAGGTGCTACCTGTCAGCCGTCGTGATCCTCATGCTAATGCTGTCCATGCTTTCTTCTCCTTCACCTCTGTCTTTCTGTCCCCTGTCTTTGCATTGCACCTTCAATACATCCATCTACTCTTCTTTTGCATATTTTCAATGCTTTTCAAATTTGTCTTTGCATTTCTGTGCCACCATCGCTAATCTGTCAGCCTTCCTTAGATGTTTTGAATCATATTCTCTTTACACTTTTATTGGCATCCTTTTTATTCTTATTTACTGCCTCTTTTCTTAAAGTCTGTTCATCTTTTTCCCCATCTTCGTCCTTTATTGTTATAATCGTCTCCTTTTGTATTTCCCCATCTCTCAGAACTATGCAGAACGCCCAGATGTGCTGTGGCTAAGTGATTTTTACTGGCAGACGTGTTGTGAGCTGGAGGACACACTGCCCTGCTTCAAGGACATTTCCAAGGAAATCACCAGAACCCATATCAACATCAAGTTTGGTAACCCAACCCCATTGTCATCCTGGCTGATCCAGCAACATTAGCTCATGATGTTTCTGATAATATACAAGGACTAGAATAATTGACCTAGATACAAAACATAATTTTTCACTGTCAGTCTTCACTATTCAAATCATTCTTCTACCATTCCTAGATCACATAGTGTACAAATCTGATTGTACACTGTTACAAAGGTCATAATAATTTGTGTAGCATTAAACAACAGTCGCCTCTCCTTTAGGACGTTTTCAAGCATCTATTAATCCAGAGACCTGGGAAGGCTATGAGTCAGAGTTGCCTCCTCTTGAGGAATCCAGAGAGGTGAAGGAGGACTGTGGTATCAGAGGTTACTGGAATGAGAGGCTGGGTGCCTTCCAGAAGCTAGTCCTTATCAAGAGCTTCATGGAAGAGATGGTGAGCCTATATGAAATCTATAAAAAGATACAGTATTTATTAAGGTTTTGGGGATTGTCTGTTTCCAGATTTACAGGATCATAGGCTTTTTATATTTTTAAACCCAGCAAAGATTTTGCTAATGTACAATTTTTGTGGCATGCAGCCCTCCCTGGAGCCCTCAGCAAGACAAACCAAAACAAAAAAGCATTCTTGTGTCATTAGCAATCCCATAGAAAATCAGGCACATCAACTCTCCTTTCCAGGTGGTGTTTGCAGCAACAGAGTTTGTGATTGTCAGCCTGGGGAAGCAGTTTGTGGAAAACCCTCCAGTTGACCTGGCTAACCTCTACAATGACATGTCCCCCGCCACCCCACTGGTTTTCATTCTCAGCACAGGATCAGACCCCATGGGTGCCTTTCAACGTTTTGCAAAAGAGAGAGGATGTCTGGACAGGTTTAAAAAAAAAATTAAATAAAAAAAGATACTCATCTTACCACATGATGATCTTATAACTGATCATATTACGATAATAAAAGTTGTGTACAGGTAATCATTGGGGTATTTCCATGTATCTGTGTCTCTCAGAGTTGAGTCCATCTCACTGGGTCAAGGCCAGGGACCTATAGCTGAAAAGATGATTCATGCAGCTCTGACGAGTGGGAACTGGGTCTTTCTGCAGAACTGCCATCTGGCTGTCTCCTGGATGTTAGCCATGGAGGAGCTCATCAAGACCTTCACTGAGCCTGGTATGGTAACATTAACATAGAAACACTTACATATAACTACATGCATGATGACACATGGGTTAGCCAGCATGACATCAGTTTCAGATGTGGCTTCTTCACTTTTGTACTGTTGCTCCTGAAAATAATATTGAAAAATCGATCCACTTTGGAATTTTAATGCACACTTACTGACACATGATGAATTAATCACTAGAAATAGGTAATTTAACAGGAAAAAAGCGACAGGGTTCCAATCTAAAAAATTTTAAATATATCATGATACGAAAGCAAAATCAACGGTTTGAGGCAAAAGACATTTTTGATTATGTTATACTTTTACCAAACTAAATATCACTACTATTGGACTTCGTATGGGGTGAATGAATAACTTACTGTAAACACTGAACTGCCCCAAATCATGCCATTGTGGTTGACTGTACATGAATTGAATTCCATACAAGTCATGTTTAGTTCCATGCTTAACAGATGGACAAGTTAATGTATATAGCCTCTTTTTTACATGTTGGGTATGTGGCATGTGTAAATCTGCATGTATAAAAAAAAGCGATGGTGGTGAGTGGTCTTTTTTGTCATTTTGGAATTTGCTGACTCAGGGCACGGTAAAATCTCTGTGACTTGTCCTGTGCAGCACAAATGGTTGAAGAGAGCCCAGCTCACTGCAACTTGAAAAAATGCCAAGAACATATAGAAGACACAAGCCTATGTATCAGTGAAAAAATGCTTAAATATGTGGTCTTTAGAGCGACAACCACAAGTTTTTTTTTCTTTGTGTATGGTTGTGAATAATGTTCCTTTCTGTGCAGATACATCAATCCACGAGAATTTCCGTTTGTTTCTCAGTTCCATGCCTACCAAAGTATTTCCTGTTACAGTGCTTCAAAACTCTGTCAAGGTAATCTCACACTCACACTCATACACACACACACACACACACACACACACACACACACACACACACACACACACTCACACTCACACTCTCTCTCTCTCTCTTCTACTATAATCTCACTTCAGTTCATTTCATTTGATGATTGTCTGTCAAAGATTGCTCAGCAGGATTAATGTTCCCAATATGAAGAAATGTGTTGCATTCACTTCCAATGTGAAATTGTTTATCTTTGGACAAGTCTGCATTCTCTCCAGTGGGTAGTACAGTCTACCATTACATGTAGCTCTTTATCATTATTCTTTGTGAAGAGTATTCAGGCACATGCCTGGAAAGCAAATATTCTAAATGTTCACAGTGAGTCTAACTTCTTACACCTCTGTGGGAAACTTAAAGTTGATACAGAACATATTGCATCTGTATCCAGAGACTATTAGTAATTCATTGAAGGAAACCTTCAGTGTACTGTTTAACAGCTGCTATTTGCTAAATAGTCAAAGATCTCACTTAGGTTAATAGTAGATGTCACAAATCAGGAAGTTGAAATATGGGATGTGTGTATACTGTACATTATGTGAGACAAACCACAGACTCAGAAGAACTTAAAATAATAGAAAGGAATGAGAATGATCAGGGGCATATTCCAGTCTGCCCTAATTTTAACACTGCCACGTTTTTGGTCTAAGAAGTACAAATCACAAATTGTTTTAGCTAGAGCACCAGCTCCCAAATCTGGGGAAAGTCAGGGATTCCTCCATCACTATGAGCAATCCACAAACAGTGCTGCAAACAGTCACTGCCATCATTCTGCCTTTTAATGAATATCTATGCTCTTTGTCCACTAGAAAAATGAGCTATGATGACTCAGGAAGATTTCAATCATCTTTTGGAGAGACTAACAGGATAAATCAGACCATAAAGACCCTTTGTAGACCTTGCATTGTCCAACACTTTGTTATGTAGCACATGATTTACTGGGTACAAAGAAATAAAGCGGGCTTCACAGTCATTGCTTGACTCGTCTGGTGAGGCTGTGGTTATAGATTTGACACCACATGTCATCCATAGCGCCGGGGGAAATCGTATGCTAAGAGCAAGAGTGAGGTCGACCTCACTCTTGCTCTTAGCATACGACCATATTTTTGAGTAAAACTTGTCCTGAATAGCTTCATAAATAAACTCTTTGATCTAGTCTTAGAAAAATGTATTGTGGATACAGCCTTAGGTATGTTAGGGCTCGAGGCAAAGCAGTTGCACTGGGATCTAATCTGTCTCAGAGTTTCTTCTATGCTTTAACACACACACACACGCGCTGTTACACACACAACTAATATTTGGAACAATAATCCACAATTGCTTTTTCTGTGGTGGATGCTACTGTGAAATGATAATCTGCACCAGGGCTTATTTGCCTGCTTACATACTTAAATACAATTTTTAGGTTAGTTCCCAGTATATGTTGCCTAAATGAGCTATGTAATCACTGATTTTATTAATCAAATATTCATAACTGCTTAACGGTCCTGTTACTAATGACCATAATAAATAAAAGTGATATACAGTATGGTTCGACTTGTGTTTACAGTTCTGCGGGGACCAGGTTTTGTCTGCAGTATAGACCTTACATGATGATTATCCAGCTTTCAGGGTTAGCAACAAAGCAAAGTGATGAGTTTGAGTTATACACAGGCTCCCATGAGGGAGAACTGTATGAGAGCTACAAGTATCAAAGCTAGGCAAACAGACTGGATGCACAACATGGAGGAATAGTTTCTAGAGCCCAGGATTTTTGGCAGCCTGAGCTGGACTCAGGACTCCAGCCTGTGGTCTCCTCAACAGCATCATCAAGCCCTTTGTGTTTCTCTTTTGTCATTTCCAGGTGACCAATGAGCCTCCCAAAGGCCTGCGAGCCAACATGCGACGGGCATTCACAGAGATTTCCAGCGATTTCTTTGAAGACCACATTCTGGGATGCCAGTGGAGGAAGATTGTCTTTGGAGTCTGCTTTTTCCATGCAATCATCCAGGTTACATGCACCCTCTCTCAGAACTTCACACATACCCGATCATTCCTGCTTGATGTGCCTGGATGTATTTTACTTTCTTGTTGTATGCTGTTGGTGGTGTTTGCATCTTGTCTGCTTGTCATTCTTTGTATGTTTCTTATGTAATGTAGGAGAGGAAGAAGTTTGGGCCTCTGGGCTGGAACATCCGCTATGAGTTTAATGACAGTGACAGGGAGTGTGCTCTGCTCAACCTCAACCTCTACTGCAAAGATGGCACCATCCCTTGGGACGCTCTCATCTACATCACTGGTAGGGAAGCCTACACACACGGATAAGTGTGTGTATATATTTGCACGCAGATGATATGTTTGGGGTTATGTGTGCATGTGTGGTAGGTTTTTTTTTTTTTTTTTTTATAGTGTACTGCTCCAGTAACATTTTCTATATATAATGTACATTAATTTTGCTTTGGAAATACAACATCACTAAGTTCACTGTACAAAGAATTCCATGAAACTTGAGATTGTTTGGCTTTAAACAAGGCGAATAGTGAGTGAATGGAAACTCTCTTTTTTTTATCATTATGTTTGTTGGCATGTTTGTTGTGTTACTAGTGTGTGACACTGTTGTTTTGTCAACAACACACACATTTTCAGCATCATGGGACACAGGGAAAGCAAAATATTTGAACATTTCAGAAAACAGGACAGTTCTGTAACACAATTTCACTCCGGTCTGCGGCTGTGATCTCGTGTTTGTTCAGCTCTCACTCACTGAACTTTTGCTGCTCTCTACCTCTTGGCTGTTGTTCATAAAAATAAAATGAAAAACACAGTGGGTGGAGTTGATGTAATATGAAATAGTTTGACAAATCATAGCATTTTTCATGGTACAATGAAGCAATGAGGTGTCCACCCCATTTACATCTATGAGGGTAGACTAAACAAAATAAAACAAAACACCTTCAGATGGCACATTTGAACATTTGAACATCACATCTCACATCATATCATAACAGGGTTAATGCTTTTGTGTTTAAACTTATTTGTTTTTGAAGTCTTGTTTTTCTTATTTTAATTAGATGAACAATTACAACAATAATTCATTTCCAAACATGAAACTTAAAACTTTTTTAAAATGTAGTTTTATTTTTGTTAAATATCCTGGCCACCCACATGGATGCAAATTAAATTTCAGTTGAATTTAATCATGTCAGTTTAATATTGTTTATCCTGGGCTCCTTTAAAGTTATTATGGAGAGGAGGAGAGATCCCTTTCATTAACAATACTCATCATATCTCTAAAGTTCATTTGTTTCCCTAATCTGGTTTTCAATTACACCTCTAAATGATTATGTGCTGCGTTCAGTCTCAGTGGAGCACACCGCATCAAATTGATGGCTCTCATTGTTGTTATCACACTACTGTGTTATTAGGTTAATCCTTAATTCTAACAGTCCTAGTGAGCCAGAACTGCACACACTTTTTGAAGGAAAGAATTTGGGCTCAAACCAAGCATAATATTGCCTTTCCTCTTTTAGAATGAGCAGTTCCTCTCTTCCGGTGCAAAAAAAAGGATCTGCTAGCTTTACCGTGCCTGCAGCTTACCAAGAGCTTCAGCAGAGATGCCTCCGATTGTTCACTTATTTCCTTACCGTAACTGTATGGATACATAACTGTATGGATCTTTACAGAAAATAAGGATTTTAAGTATTGAATTGTTAAATGTTACATTTTATTTAAAATGTATCTTCTTTTTTGCTCTTCGGTAACATGCAGTGTGCCTACCAGTCATCTCTTTTCACACTTCCTTTCCTCTTGTCCATCTTCATGTAATTGCCTAGTAGGTACACTCATGATTAATTCTTAACTTACTAACTTATACAACGTATAGCAAATATACAGGCATTCATCTATGTGCATAGACACTGATTATTATACACATACATAAAAATGTGAATGTTAATAACTCTCAGTATGTTGTAAAAAGTGTTTTCTAAAATATATATTTTTTAAGGTTTCTTTCCCTTGACATTGTTTACTTGATAGTCATTCACCTATATTCAGATTTCATACACATATTCACGTTTGCTTTGGACTAAGTGTTTTATCATACTGAGTCTGTATGGAATTTTAAATAATTTGAGTGTGGCACTGCAAGCAGGGATGGTCATTAAAACAACCACACATTCTAAAAGTTACACTGCAAAGCTGATAGCGTTATGTGGTCTTTGTGTCTGCGTCCACAGGTGAGATCACATATGGAGGCAGAGTGACAGATGCCTGGGACCAGCGCTGCCTCAGGACTATCCTCAAAGGCTTTTTTTCCCCTAAAACTCTGCAGCACGGCTACACATACTCCTCCTCAGGTGTTTTTCAATCTCAAGCTCTCCCCTTTTCTGTCTCTGTGGATTTATACTATATACAGGGCATGAACAAAATAACAGGAACACTTTACAGTATAATGGAATTCATTACAGTGTGTGTGTGTGTGTGTGTATGCAACAGTCCATTTGTTACAGTCCATGCTCAAATGCTGTATATTTTCTTTGGATTCTTGTGTGTTAAGGTATCTACTATGCCCCAGAGACAGATGAACTCGAGCAATATAAGAAGTATATTGAGAGTCTTCCAATCATAGATGATCCTGAGGTCTTTGGTATGCATGAGAATGCCAACCTGGCCTTCCAGGTGAGGAACAGTACTGAAACAATAATAGTTGTATCTTTGTGAAAAAAAAAACATATAAATCTGTTGAAACGCTTTTTGTTGGTCTGCCACTCATGTTGGAATCACATGAGTAGATGTTATAAAAGAACTGATCTGTTTGTTTACCATTTGTTTGTGTGTTTTGCAGTAATGTGCTGATTATCTCACTTGATCCAGTAAATGTCATTATTTATGGGCTTATTTATGATTGAATCTGGAGCTGCTTATACAGTTTATTGCCAGTTATAAAACTGTTTCTAGTCAGAGACTATGAGTGTGCAGTGGTAAAATGTCAATACAGGAGGATTCTACAGTGTGTGTGTGTTTCCTGTGTGTGTGTATGTGTTTGCCCCCACAGCGCCAAGAAACCATGACTCTAATCAACACCATACTGGATGTTAATCCTCGCTCTTCAGCCCGACATGGAGCTAAAAGTAACGATGAGATAGTGTGTGAGCTGGCTGAATCTATACTAGCCAAGCTACCTGGTACAAACACACACACACACACACACACACACACAGAAACACACTCGCATACATTTTGGTCTTCGTTGAGAAGATTCCATGTCCATCATGTCTCTCTGTCTCTGTCTGTGTACAGAGCGTGTGAACATGGACGAAGCACTGGAAACTCTGTTTGTGCGAGATGAAAATGGCCGCCTCAACTCCCTCACAACCGTGTTGGGCCAGGAAGCAGACCGATTCAACAACTTGCTGAGAGTGCTCAGGGTGACATACAAATCACACAAACACATGTTTCCATTGTATATGTATTTTCATTGTAGTTGTATTGCTAGGAAACAGCTTTGGTCAAAGTTTATTCCCTGGAAGCCATAGGTATTAACTAAATAATAAATAAACTTGGACCCATAAAATGTTATATTGTATAAATGAAAGAAAAACAACATTTTTTCAAGATCCTTCTTCTTTTCACCGTCTTATTTTAACATGTGGTTCTGTTTGTGTTTCCCAGATCTCTCTTGTCACTCTGCAGAAGGCCATAGCAGGTCTGGTGGTGATGTCAGAAGAGATGGACCGTATCTACACGAGCTTCCTGAACAACCAGGTCCCCGCCCACTGGGCAAACTCTGCCTACCCTTCTCTCAAAACCCTGGCTTCCTGGGTCAGGGACCTGGCCCTCAGGACTTCCTTCATTCAGGTTTGAAAGAGGACACAGATGTTCACACACATGTTTGCATGTTTGGGCTGTGTGAATTATCCACTTGTTAACACTAAGCTGTACAAATAGGTTGTTTAAAATAATTTGCCTCAATAAAGATAATTGAAATGTATTCAACAATCAGATGAGTAAAAACAAGGAAGAAAATATTATATTCTTGTGTTCAGTTATGTGTGTGTGTTATCTCACTGAGTTGAAAAACACTCCCGCTGTCTCTCTTTCTCCTCCTCCCTCCCTCCCCAAACACCCTCTTGAGCGTTTGGTTCATCTCCTCTGACTTAAGCTGTTCTTCCGTAAGACTGGCTTGAACGTGTGTTGCAAAATCACTTAAATTCACTCTCTCTCACACACACACACACACACACACACACACACACACACAAAAGAGAAAAACAGGGGAGTTGCATTAGTTCATAAAGTGATGATGTGTAGTCACTGAGTCAGACTGCACATGTTCACCACCTCAGAGGAGAGGATCTGTCTAACTCAGCCAGTACAAGTCGAGTCTTTGAGTCACTTTCAGGTCCCATAAGTAACAGGACGGCTGTAATGCACCGTGGCTTGTTTAACACAGAACACAACACATTAAAAGAAATTTAGCCGTTTAAAGATACAGACATTTAAAACATCTCTCTCTCTCTCTCTCTCTCTCTCTCTTTCTCTTTCTCTTTCTCTCTTTTTCTTTCTTGACTCCTCTCTTGGTAGACTTGGATCACATGTGGTCAGCCCAGATCTTTCTGGATCTCAGGATTCTTCTTCCCTCAAGGCTTTCTTACTGGTAAAACAGCACCGCAGTATCTTCCGTGTTTTTAATGAAACACACAGCAGTAAGGAAAATTTGGGGGGAAAAACAGCTATAATACATCCTAGAATCACAGTGATCACTTTGACCATTCTTTCAAGTATACATAGAAATAATGTGATTAGCTTTTAGCTGCTCAGTTGCCACTATTTAAATGTGCTAGATTTTGCCAAAAAAAAAAAAAAAAAACATGCTAAAATGTGTGTTTCCTGTTCTTCTTGGCCCTCTGGCCTGTAGGGGTGCTGCAGAATCATGCGAGGCACTACAATCTGCCCATTGATGAGCTCAACTTCCGTTTCAACATGGTGCCAGTGTACAGGGACCAGGCAGCAGTGTGTGAGGCTCTGCAAACTCTGCCCAGCAACGCTAAACTGGACATGGATGATGAGGTACTGGAAAGGGCAGGTCGTTGTTTGAGCGTGATGCTTTAAGGTTCTGATCTCTTGCCTTCAGTCCTTGTTGGTGCCAGTTGTTTGGATAATATTTTATCGAAATCATAACAATATGATTGTTAAGGCTAATAGCAAGAGATGTGATACAAAAATACTGCTCAGCATTAAGTAAACACTAAAACAGTGTGTTATAGCAAAAGTGTTTTATATGTTCATCCAGGTTTCTTTGCAAACCAACAGCTCAGCTGAAGTTTTCTCACCTCAGATTCTCACTGCAGAATTTACACTTCCTGTTGTTCATGTCCCTCTATGAACCATATCATCCAAAAACTACAGCAAAGTGAAAAGCAAAACAAAGGTTTTGTGCAGTCACACAGAAGTATTTGCATGATTTGGGAGTTGTTGTTGACATTTTGGGAAATAAGCTCAGTTGTTTTCTTGCTGAAGGCTTAATGGGAATACCATAAGTGACTCTGCAAATGAAAGTGAAATCCTTAAAGCTTAGATAAAATGGTTGTATAAAGACTCTACAGAGGCAAAGAAAATGTTATGTTTTTGTTTGTAACCCAGCTTCTTTAAGGAGCAGTGACAGGGTAAGAACAGAGACGAGTGTGAAAGGATATTATGCAGCACTGCCATGTAATTTGTCATCAAAACACAAGTGACAATGATGAATTCGAACAAGAGGACTGATTACTGTGACTCTTTGACTCACCACTGCTTCATCTCATCATCTCATTTTCCAATACAACAGTTGCCAGAGCCGGAGGATGGCGTGCTCGTGCACGGCATGTTCATGGACGCCAGCCGCTGGGACAATGACAGCATGGTCATTGAGGATGCGTTACCTCGAGTGATGAACGCCATGCTGCCAGTGGTGCACTTTGAGCCACAGCAGAACTATGTTCCTGAGCCTGACCTCTACCATGCTCCTCTGTACAAGACCTCAGCCAGAGCTGGAACTCTGTCCACCACTGGTACATTCTAGGTCCAAACAGGGACCTTTATTACATGCTGGTTTAGTTTACTCTTGACAATTTGAAATTTAAGGCATTTTAGGTGAAACTCATATTGACCCAGCTGATACACTTGGCTAAAGGGCATGGAAATATACCATGATAGTTACTCTTGTTTTGAGGAATTAGTGTTGAGAGTTTTGGGGCGGGTACGTGGAAGGTCCTTGAAAGAGAAAGCAATTCAGTAAGATGTAGTAAATTTTTTTCCTCACCCTTCATTTCTTTCTTCTTGCAGGTCACTCAACTAATTTTGTTGTGACAGTTATGCTTCCCTCCAAGCGACCCAGCGACTATTGGATATCAAAAGCTTCGGCTCTCCTGTGCCAGTTGGATGATTAAGATTTTATGCGAGGACAAAAAGGAATTTTTAATGTGACTGAAACATAAACCTCTATGTACAACCTTGAATTAATGACATATCTTTTCTGTGATTATTTATTAAGATTTTCACAGACAGAATATATGCTGAAAGTGCACTTCCTTCACACAGTGTAATAAACATCTTTGAGTTAGCCGTTGCTGATCTATCTGCTTCCTTCAAACACTTGTGTATCAGTTATATGAAGCTAAGTCTTATCCTGCTAACACTTGATGAAAGCGGCGCAGTACATCCACATCTCTGAAGATGAGACATTCTGTCTCCACCCTGTAAACACCATATACTAGACTCCCATACCAGAGAGCCCCATTCACAGTATGCAATAAGTCACTGGATGAATGTGCTTACTGATATTTACAGTACACATGTAGCCTTAGGGGGAGAAAAGACGGAGGGATGGACAGCTGAATAGATACAGTAGATGGATGAATGGAGATAGGTAGGCAGACACATAGTTGTTAATGTTTCACAAAGAAAAGAAAACATAAGCTAGTTTAGAGGGATGAGTTTAGACAGGAGAAGGAGTGGTGATCATCAAATGATGAAATGTTTCCGCCACAGCCCCCGCACACATCAGCAGCTTATTTGTGTCACTTAGGGCATGCAGTGAAAGCACATAAAATATGGCTCTTCAAACACATTAAATACACCCACTGCAGTAGTAGGGCAGGGTGCAGACACACTCAGTCTCTTTCTCTGTCACACACACTGCCTCCTCCACACCTTATGGCTCCACTAACGACAAGCAGGGATGGGCATTTAAAAACATATCTAACACCAACCTGGGGAAAAGCAGCACAGACAAAAAACAAAAAGCTGCAGTTTCTCACAATGCTGTAGAGAGAAAGATAATTTATTCATTGAGAAAAGCTTTGGAATAAATGATATTTAACACTAACTGGAATATCCCTGACTACCTGTTAGCATGTAGATGCACCAGGCTAGCTGTTTCCCCCCTGTTTCCAGTCTTGCCGCTATGCTAAGCTAACTAGTAGCTGGTAGTAGCTCAATATTTACTGTCTCAAAATAAGAACAAAAACATATTTACCAAAATGCTACTACTGTTATAATATGGTTAAATGTGGATTAGAAAAAAGTATGAGTTTGACCACAGTACAGCTTTTTTTTTTATAAGATTCTACCTCATGTCTATTTCCTGTCACAATTTTAGTCTTTTTGTTTCTCATTTTTTTTTTTTTTTTTTTGCCAAGATCTATCATCTTCCTGCTATCTCTCCCTCTCTGTCCTTCACTTTCCCACATGCACAGATAACCGTACACTTTATTTGGCTGACTTAGTCTCTTTTTGTGCAGGTTTGGGAGCTGTAACACGGGCTGATGCAGTACGTGTCATGCAGCTGCCTCCCTAAAGCTGTAAATGGTGATGAGTTGTCTGGCTTTGCAGAGACATGTAAGTTCAGAGGTGAAACCTTTTCAAAACAGACACAGTTCTAACTTGCTGCACTTGAAAGTAAGTTTATGCGCTAAAATGTTTTGTGTTGCTTTGGGAAAGCACGGTGATCCAGTTCAGTTCATTTCACTTTTAATTTTATGCAATTTGCTTCAACTAGTGCATACACAATGACTGCACAAATGACTTCACACATGCATGATTCTCGGCAGCTCTTGTATCATCAACAGCATCCGTTGACCTCCTAACCTCCTTTATTAACCTCCTATCTCCCAATCAATCCCTTTATGAACTAAGATTATACACTATGAATAACTGTGAATGTACTATGCTGTTATTAGGATAGGGGTCCTAATGAAGGGGGAGGAAAAGGATTGAAGGAGTAAATAAGATTATATGCCCCAGTCACTCTGAAACCAGATTAACAATGTGTTATCATCCCACACACACACACATACTTCCATCCCAGTGGATTAAGTCAGAGGGAAGAGGACATGGCTGATGTCGGAAACAGATGGGTCCAAAGGACAATTGAGGGTTTTTTTTCCTTTTTGTAAGGGGAAAAGGAAGAGCAGAGATTGAAAAATGATTGAGACATAAAACACACATAGTCGATGACACCAGCTGTAGGACAATGAGGACAGAAGTTGACAACTAATCAACATGTTTGTACTGATGAAAGGCACAGATTGACAGTGGGTCAGCCTTCTGCTCTCGCTGGAGAGATGTGTAATTTGGTTTAATGATGCTGACAAGTGCTGACTGAGTGTTCGCATAGATCAAGTTCGACTGTGTAGGTCACACAGGTTATTCAACGCCAGTTCCACTAGAGCGGTGACTTTCAGGATTTTGGCTGTATAGTCAAATATCATCACCATTACCTTAAATTTAACATTTAAAGGAATAGTTTAACATTTTTGAGATATACGCTTATTCGCTTCCTTGCTGAGAGTTAGATCAGAAGATCAACACCACATGATCCCTGTACAACCACAAATTGTTGTTTTCACACTTGCATGGATTAAACAAACAAGATATAAGTGAGGTTTAGAGGGGCTAAAAGGCATATTTTGTTACCTTCTGGTTGTTAAATGAGAAGAACTAAAGAGCTGTTTCCCCTTGTTTGCAGTATTTACATGTGCTATGCTAACCAGCTAAATATGAAGGTTTCACCTTCATATTTAGCATACAGACATGAGAATGGTATACTCATATTCATGTGACTTATGTACAGCTTACAATATACAGGTCTGAATGAACAGTATCTGAGGCAGTGAATGTGCACAAGCCCTCTACCTCAGTTATGTCGAGGTATAAGGTCAAACATGGTCGGTACTGTCTGAACTAGTAGAGTCCCCACCTGAAGACCAGAAGGGTGCGTGCGTGCAGGCAATTATTCTACAAAGCCAACAGCCATATAGATCTCAGAGGAGGAGCAGGTGTGTGGTCTTTACATTACACTAACTGCACAAAGTCTGCGGAGATCTATTCCAGCTGACCTGGCAACATATGACACAACACACAATCCAGGTGGCGTGTTCCATCTCAGGACCAGAAACAAGGGAAGCAGCAGTGGGACAGTCTGGAGCGAAGGGTGTGGCTCAGACACCGTCTCTGTCAGCTCTGGGCCTGTCTGCAAATGGAGGGTTTGTGCATGTGCGTGTGTGTTTGTATGGTGTGATACAGAGCGATGCAATTCCAGCCACCAACAGCTGTCTGTCTCTGTGTAGTGAAGCCTGAGATTAGATTTGACCAATTTGAACATGTCATCATTCTGCTGTGCGCCATAGTGTGTGTGTGTGTGTGTGTGTTTGTGTGTGTGTGTGTGTGTGTACGTAAGTGTACCTGTGTGTGTGAGAACTGCCAGATGTCCTGACTAATATCGTAGCCAGTAAGAAGACTGGATCCCCCGACTTGGTCTATCTCAGTCTTTCATTCCTGCTGGTAAATGAGGAAGGCTGCTGAGCCTTGTGGGTTTAAGGCTCTGTGGTTCATGTTCTCATATCTGAGCTCAGGTTGACCTATCAGCTCTAGGTGGAGAGATGCTTTTAGTACAACTTTGCACAGTAGTTTGAAACTTGTCCTTAAACTTTAACACCACTGTGGCCACATGCACACATTGCTACACATGAAAATCAAATGAATGATGAAGCAAACACACACACACACACACACACGCAAACACAGAGTTTAGAAACACTGCTCCCAAGACATGGAACCCTTGAATGTTGAATTATTTTGTTAGAACCAAATGGGTCTGTCTTGAAATATGGAAAATGTGTCAGTTCTTGTTTGTCAGTCAAAACAAAAAAAACCCAATCAGTACAGAGAGCTGGCTGGTTTCATAAGTCAGACAGATGCTGGACTCAGTTGTTGACATCTCTTTCACACTTCTTGTGTTGTTTTGCATACTAGTCCACACACATACACACACACACAACCATTTTTGCTGGAGATTGTGACATTTGAGATTTGAGACAATTTGAGATTTGTTGTGTCTCTATGGTAAATATGAAACTTCAATAAAAGCTATATAACAAGTTAATTACTGACTTAATTACAGCTAGCCTGGCTCTGTCCAAAGGTAACAAATTCAGCTTTCAATCACAGGTATGTCCTGCAGTCTCCACAGGTTGCATGGCAACTGTTCCCAGCCAAGAGGTAGTCCAGCACATAACCCCCCGTAACAGCAAATTGTCATTTTCACATTTCAGCTTTTGCACAGATGAAACAAACATGGTACATGAGCTTTAAAGGTGTTTGTAGGCTGATTTTGTTCCCAGGTTTTATTTATGCTCGCCAACTGCTGGCTCCATCTATATTTGCTGCGCAGATGAAAGAATGGTTCCAATTTTCTTGGCAAGAAAATGGTAAAGTGTGTTTCTCAAAATGTTGAATTCTTCCTTAAAAGCTTAACATTTCACATTTTTTCAAGCTTTGCTTTCTTAAACCGTGCAATGTGGCATTTTAGAAAAATGGGAACCACATGCTCTGATTAACCACGTACATCAGATGAAAAGCTGTCATTACTCTGTCCGTCCAAATAGATTGACAGCAGTAACCCTATTATAACCCAGTCACTTTAAGAAAGGAATGAGGATGGTCTGACAACTTAAGTGAGTGAAGGCATCTTGTGTTATTTAGTGAATTGTAGCATGTCAGCCACTCACTTTATTTGTCGCAAAATAGTCATGTACAGTGAGCATGTACATCCTTCAAAGGAGAATGAATCATACTGAGCAGAGAGGCACAGACCACAAAGAAAAAGACACTCAAGTTGACACAAACTTGATACAACACTGGTGATTAAAACAAAAAGCCTGTGATAGCATGGCTAAAGCAAACAGTCACACCCTCATTTGAAGTGTGCTTTTTAATATTAGTCAACACAATTTCACATTTGCAACACTGCTTTTCTGAGCTACTTAAGTGTTTTCCGCCTTCTAAGTAGCAAAATGTCTTTTGCCCTGAATTCTTCTTTCACTACAGTCTCATTTGAGAGTTTCCATTTCCATTATTCATTTTAACACACTTTGAACACTTTCTGTGCCATAAATGTTTCTCTTGTGAAAAACTAAGCTATGCTGAACAGACATCAACAAGAGTAAGTGGGTCAGGTTATCTCACAGTGTATCTACATAACTGGCTGCTATCAGTGGTCGTTCCAAGCCACATGTATGTAGAAGACACTTCATATCCCACGTCTCATATCTCCAGTGTTCATATTCTGGTCGCCGATCAAGGTTTTGCATTATTCCTCCATCTGAAATTCAGCATACCTACAGCAGCCCCTCTCCATTTCTGTCTACATGAACTTTGTCATGCAAAATAACAAATCAAGCATGGGTTTTGTGAAGACAAAACAAAACAAAGCAAAACAAAACTCTCAAATCACGAATGCTTTCTTTTTTCACCTGCAGTTACCCCTGAAACTTACAATCTGCAAACACAACACAATGCAATGACAAACTGACCAATAATGAAGGAACAGTTCAACTTTTGGGGAAATAGGCTTATTTGCTTCCATGTCACGAATAACACAAGAAGATTGTTACCACTCTTGTGTCTGTATGTTAAACAGGAAGCTACATTCACCAGCTGGTTAGCCTAGCTTAGCATAAAGACTGGAAACAGAGATAAACGGCTAGCCTGGCTCTGTCCAAAGGTAACTTCCTGGAGTCTTAGCTGGTTGCCTTTATGTTAGAGCTGCTGTCTGTAGCTTTGTATATATATGTTGTACAGACATGACAGTGGTATCAATCTTCTCATGTAATGCTTGTTCCCCTGTGTTTCCTGTCGTTGTGCTAAGCTGAGCAATCCAGACGTTGGCTTTAGCGTCATATTTACTGTAAAATCATGTGATATCAATCTTGTCATCAACAAGAAACCCAAAGTGTCGACCTGTTCCTTCAACATTATAACAATGGCATCTTTAATAGCACTGCATTGCATTTTTATGAAAAACAGACCGTAATAGTGATGTTTAAGTCAAATGTAAATATCACATCCCAGGCTAGACATGAAAAAATGCTTGTAAAGATTATTGAACCTTGATTACATTTTCAAAGCTGGCTTCAGCTCTTCCTGTTTGTCCATTATGAGTGGATATGACATTTAAATGTTTTACAGTTTTGGAGTCATAGAGTGGCAGCTATTTGTCTGTGCTCGGCCCATTGATCAACTGTAACAGCATGAATTCAGTTTCAGTGTCTATTCCTGTAGCAGTCACACAGTGATCTGCATGTTGCTGCTTTTGTTCTTCCTCGGTTCCAGTTCGAACTTCACTTAAAATGGCAGAGAAGTCTGTGAGTTCAGGTGTATGTGTAAAAGTTGGAATTCACACACGTCTTGTATCACTGTGGATCAGAGTTGACACTAGGGTGGCAAGAAGAGACAAGGTCTAACACAAATCTGTTACATAAGGTCACTCAGTAATCCTTGTTGGATGTTGTTACTAGAGATTAGAGAAGAAAGTGTTTGCCTTTCACAGAGTATTAGAGAGAAAAAACACAAAGCACTACAAAAGATTAGTACCAAATGCATCTCTGCATGGGTGATGTCCCTTCAGAATACATTTAAAAATCCCTCCCAAGAGCAAATATTGTCTTTCAGTCTTTACTTGTTCTGGTCTTCCTTCTCCAATGTGTTTGTCTCAGGATACAGCAAAACCTTGTGTGACTAGCACACAAGTCAGATAAACATTGAATTATTCTAAAATTATAAACGCATTGTGAATGAACGTGAGTGATTTATAAACAGCCACAGTGTATCATAGGCTAACCACGCTAAATATACTGCTTAGCACAAGGGATGGAGGCAAAGAGAGCTGTTGGGAGATCCATTCTGAAATTACCTCATTAATAAAATGACTCAAAATTAGAAAACCTGTAAATGTCTTATATGTCACAGTTAAGTATGACTTTTACTGGTCATGGTAAATCTTTTCAGCTTTATGGATACAGGATCTGAGCTCTGCATGAAGGAAATGAGAAGACTGGTGGCAAAAAAAAGGAAGGTCAAGGAAACGAGGGTGACTGGAAAGTCAAGAAAGAGTTACGAAAGGAACAATCTCATACTTTTGTATTTGAAAAAGAGAGTGATCAAGTCACAAATATTTTGATGATCAGTTCAATCATTTTGGTAATTTTGGAAACAATATCAAACTGTTTGCAGCTTCTCAAATGTGAAGAATAAACGGTTTTCTTTGTTATATATGATAGTAATAGACTGAATATCTTTGGGTTTTGGGCTGTTGGATAAAACAAGCAATCTGAATTGGTCACTTTGGGTATTGAAAATAAAAATAATCATTAGTTGCAGTTCTAGTTAGAAGAGAAGTAAGATGTACAGTGCTGTGAGTCAACAATTCCCCAATGTAATATAAAAGATATCATCTCACCTCAGCACATTTATAAAGTAAGATGTGGATTTATTTACAAAAGTCAAAAACTATTACCATAACTAGAATACAGGTCTGAAAAATGTATGTCTAAAACTGGTTACTGAACTCTATTGACTGTACTGCTGAAAACATTACGACATTTCAAGAAGATGAGAAGCACTACAGTGGAGAAAGGAAGTGGAAAAGAGAGGGGGGAAAGTAGAGGAAAAGAGAGCTGGAAAGAAATCAGTGGGAAAAGTATATTCTGATAAGACATGAAGCCCAAGTGATGGAAGGTAAATGATGTGGTGCAGCAGGGATACAGATGAAAAGTGCATTAGTGTGAGTTTCTACATAATTAACTACTGAATGTAGCCTCAACCTCCTATATGGCATAGTCTACGTAAGGTGTTAGCAAAGAGAGCCACATCACCCCAATACACCCATTTTTACTGACAAATATGTGAAGAAAGATGGAGAGGTTTGGTTCTGAAGTACTCTGACTTGTAACAACACGTAAAATATCTGGATCTTGTGTTACTTCATTTAGCAGAAACAGGGAGGCCTGTGTGGCACAGTTGTAATTGTGTCAGGATTTTTAATGTTAGCTTTGCCTCTTTTTTCCTCTCTCAGAGAGCGGAGATATCAGCCTTATGTGAAGTCTTTGGACACTGCCTCAATGAAGTTTGGAGCCGACATGAGAATGGTGAAGGTGCAGATGATGGAGAAGAGCGAGAAGGCCACCAGGCATAACCTATCCACCACTGCTGCCGCAAACTTCCACTCGCTGCAGATGGCCTCACCCTCATCCTGCTCTCGGAAGCGCATCGCAATATACTGCACCTCCTCCAGGATCTGGGTAATTTCTGGAACCTGCTCCAGCAGCAAAGTCCGCGTCTGCTCTGAGTGGATGTCGTGCGAGGACGAGCTGTTAGGGTGGCCACCTCCTCCTCCGCCGCACACCACCACACCTGAATCAGTGCTCGGTGGGAAAGCAGGGTTGTCTGTGCCCATTGTGTGGTAGCCAAAGTACAGGTTCATGTTCCCGTTGGTGGTGGTTGACTGGGTGGTTGCCTGGCCTGGTATGGTGCTCATCTGAATGCTGCTGGTGCTGGTGTGGTGAGGAGGGGGGTGGGAGTACTTGTAGTTTGGGGGGCTAATGGAGCTCACAGCTGTTTTGCTTTCCTCTCCAGGCTTCTTCATACGAAGGAACCAAGCACACCAGTTGAGGAGGATGACTCGAACCTGGATAAAGAAATAAGAGCATGCAGGGTGTTGTGGGGACAGAGGTGAGAAAGGAAGGAGAGATTATGTTTGATTATAAACTGAGAGATAAATGATAAATTCTAAAGGGAAAAACAAGACGCCAAAGGAATAAAAAAGGAGAGAAAAACAGAAATTTTACTTGCCACTCTTACTCCTGCAAGTGTGACATTTGTTCAAAATTATGTAGGGGATTATGCACAATGTGCCATAGGCTTATTGAAAAATCATGTGAGTCTTGAAGCTGTGGAGATTTTCCCTCCATGAAGTTCATTCTTCCTTGGTAACTGTTTGGTTTAACATGGATGATCTTGCTTTTGTGGGTTTTTGATTCCTATATTTAGGAAAACCCACGTTTAATCAAAAGCTCTGTTAAGCTTAAAATAAAATAAAACCTTGCTAAAAATAAAAAAAATAGATGTAACTGCACAGCTGCCACAAACCATATGCCTTTGATGGCTGCTTACAAACAGTTACAATAAAGTGTTGTTAACACATGCCCTATTAGTCAAACCTTTGTGTTCATACAACCTTCATCAACCTTTGAATAAATGTCACCTTTTTGTTACTCCACCAAATAGGAGCCATAGCCTCATAACAGACTTAATGAATAGTTTACAGTGTGAATCGTGCAGCTATTTGAAAATAATGCACTGTGTTTGTCAAATCAGACTTAACTCTTCTCTATTTTAAGTTTGTTGTGAGAATTAATTAGAAAGTAAAAGTATTGTTAACCTACCCATTTAGGCATCTTCCCTCCACGGGGGTCATGGTGGTGGAACTGCAGTACCAGGACTGTTACCACCACAGACAAGCCCACAATCATCATGGTGCTAGCAAAGTACTGAGCTGAGGAGTAGAAGAACACATAAGAATAGCACAATCATTTTTATTTAGGATAGAGAACAATTAACACGTGTAAGAAGAAAACATGTGAGGTGAGCAGGATGTTTTGGCAGGACTGTTTCCAAGTCAGTCAGAGTTTATCCCTGTCAACAAAGCTAAGGTCATAACACCACAGGGGCAGGCTGGAGGATGACTAACAGCTCAACAGCTCTGTGGCACTGTAAGCCACAGAGCTGTGAAAATGCATAACATGCAAGCTACACAATTCACACACACACACATCCTAATGCACACAAACATGAGATATTTTCCCCTATAAGGAAAAACAAAGTCATTTTCAATTTTTTGATTCAGCTGTGATGTCAGCAACCTCACAGAAAGCCGGACCAATCAAATTATCCCGTATACGTTTCCATGTCAAAGTGTAATTGGAGCTGTATGAAAACCTGTCAGAGTGAATGCTGTGAGTGCTGAGGAGCATTTTATTTTGTCTTCAATACATCAGTTATCCTCCATCTGCAATGTGTTAATACGTCTACTCCCATAAAGGCAAGTTTGGTAATGGCTTCGTTTTACATCACTGAGCTGCCAACTGATCCTGAGCAGCATCTCTGTGTGCAGCCTCCCCTCTCCTGTCATGGCCAACTGCCTTGTCTCTTCTGGTCTGTATCAGTATGGTCTTATACAATGCAAATCTGAATGTGTCCCACACTGAGCATAATCTTCACAGAATTGATAACCTCCCATGATCACCCACCACCCCCCGCCCCCACCCCCCGACTGCCCAGCGAATTGAATATGAGGTGTGAATATCTCAGCAGTATGCCATTCAGCTGTTCTTTTGAGACCACAACCCATCACGGCCAACTGCCTGCTGGGTAAATGATTCTTTGCATCCATCAGCTGGCAAAATACTAACAGTGAATGAGGAAATATCTCCACACTGACCCACTGACCACGCTGTAACACCTTGCACCAGACTGTGCATACAGCTCCCTGATGAATGTTAGATTCAGGTGGAAAGTGAAAAAAAAAGATCCTGTGGATTCACCACTGATTTCACCAATTTTGTTTAATCTATGGTCTAGGACTAGTTGAACATTTTGGGAATACACTTACTCCCTTTTGTTGCTGTGAGTTAGAGGAAAACATGAACACCCCTCTCAAACAAAACATGAGGAAAAGTTTTAGACAAAGCAAATGGAAAGACGTTGAAAATCCCAGGGGTTTATGAATTAACATCCTTCTCCAGTCAAGCCAGTTTAGATCATGCAAATCCAAGACTTCTGCTGTCCCAGCCAGCTGACTTCCTGTTGGATGTAGATTTTGATGCAAATGTTTTCAGAACTGATCTTTTTCCAGTGACTGAATATAGGAAATTATTATTTTGTGATCTATCATAAATAATTTTAAGTTTTTTTCATCACTTTCAAAGTCAAATAATCATTAAAATGAGGAATAATAAGTCAGGAAAGTGTCTTACCGATCAGAGGAACAGAGTCTGAAGTGGCAGGCATAATCTCTGCTACCAGTAACATGAACACTGTTAGAGACAGCAGCACTGTGATGCCTGGGGGGAAAAAAGGCAGTAGACAGAGAGATTAGCAGAAACACAAAGATAAAAAAAAAATCAGTCTAGTTTTCTCTTACACAGAGACTTGAGTGTACTCAAAATAAAATGCAGCTGGTCGCTTCAAAATAGGTGAAAACAGCTGTGATTTATTTTGGAATATTCACCTCATTTTTCTTCCCTCAAGGGAAATACTCACAGTTATATATTTACGCCGACCCTGTCTCACTAAATGGCATTTTGAAACAAGCTGGCATTTTCAGGTCCAGGTGATAATCTTTGCTGTGTTTATAATGAAGCTTTTATTCATTTGCTAATGAATGGAATCCAATGCAAATGCTAATTCATAGCCATAAGGTCAGCATTAGCATAGAGCAATGACAAATAAATGAGTTAGCAATACCGTCAGGACCTGATGGGCTGTGTATCTCTCTCTCCAGCTGTGGAGAGACATTTTTGTCTGCAAGTGTGATTATAATCATGAATCATTGTCCCTCTGTGTTAGTACAAGAGAATGTGTGTGTGTGTGTGTGTGTGTGTGTATAATTGCAGGGATGTCCTGAAGTGTGTGTCCTGCTCTGTACCCAGTGAGATCTTCTCTCCAGAGTCAGCAGGGAGCAAGAAGACAAGCAGGGCCAGACCAGAGATGAGCACGCAGGGAATGAGCAGGTTGAGGCCGTAGTAAAGTGTCCTGCGACGCATGGTGACCGTGAACGTCACGTCGGGGTAAGGTTCTTTACAGCAGTCGTAGTACAGCTCATTACGCTTAGCTGGCACACCTTTAGGACAAGTGAAGAGGTGGGAAGATGTCAGCTAGAGGTCAAAAGCACAGAGTTAGAACTGTCCAGTTTCCAGTTCCACTTGGCTGAATAGTTTTTCAGAGACACTGTAGAATAAGCCATTAATGCAGCTGTAACTACTGATTTAAATGTTGTTATCTTTAAATTGTTCATGAGTGTGCTGGGCAGAAAAGATTGCTTCACAATCACTACCACTAAAGTCTTGTGGTACTATATGGTTGAAAGAGGAATTTTATGATCCAAAGTCACTGGGTTGAATCTTTAAAAGGAATGAAAAAAAAGTGGGTCATTGAGAAGATTAAATGATAAATGCTTGCCTGTCTGTGTATAACACATTTTTATACAAGCAAACCTGTTGTTTCATCGTCTGCAGGAGAGTAGGTTATAGACATTAATATCAGTTTGTCCAAAATCATACAAAACATAACATCTGAATGTAAAATTCCAGATTTGAACTGAGCACAAACACACTGTGATAGATGTTGTGAGGGTTTTACCATAAACTTATTTTCTTGGTAACCATGAGGGAAACAGTTTATCACTGAAAAACAGCAAATGCCCTCTTGCCTAAATTAATACCACACGTAATACAATGATGTAATCTACTCAGTACGGTTTCACCTTGTGTATGACAGCACATTTTAGCTTATAAAATCACTCTGAAGCACAGATCTGTCTGTTGTCAGGCAGAGGCCCCAAGTCAAGTCCCTGGTCCTAAACTTTATGTTTTGAGTCATAAATAATATGTTTTCCATTGCAAATTTAATGCTACTGCAAAATGTGCAGCCTCTTAGTGACTGACTACCACAAAAACCTTTTGTACATGTTTAACGTAAATGAAAATCTTCACATCCTCCAGATTTTGTGTCAGTGTCAAATTACCCCACTACTCCAAAACAATCAGATCTCTCATTAATAGCTTAGTGCACAGCATCATGGCCTTATGTGCCTTTCTGGCATTTTCACATTTACGTGATTAATCTGCCTCGTGCATCTGAAGAAAACAATATCACCGTGGTCTGGTCAAAGTCAAACAACCAAAAACCTTCTGTGCATTCACGTATCATTTAATCTTGCAGTTAGACCAAATGTGTAGCAAGATGTTTAATACGTGTGACTTTGATAGATTTGACTCACACAATCATTTCAAAGTGGAAAACAGGCAGTGTTAACTTTTCCCTTCAATTACAAATCAGCTCTGTGTGTGTGTGTCTGTGTGAGGGAGTGATGGAGAGTCACTTGTGGCTCACAGTCAGCAAACAGCAGTGAGTACAAATCACCCTGAAGTGCCATGAATGTGATTATAGTTTGAGCACAGTATGGCTGTATCATCCATTCATACTCTAAAGTCTAAAGTGCTCAGTTATGAAGTGAATGAAGCCTTGGTGACATGCAACACATTTTGGGATGAGGTGGCACAAAGACAAACTTGATTTTAGCCCAGGGATGGTGTGTGTGTGTGTGTGTGTGTGTGCGTGTGTGTGTGTGTGTGTGTGTGTGTCTGTGTGTGTGTGAAGACAGTGTTCATTCCTATGGAAATTGAATTCAAATTAATTGCACAGATTCAATTTCATTTCATTTAAACTGTGACACCTGAACACTGAAGAGAAATAGCCTTTTTTAGTCATCTATTAATTTGATGGATTGCAGACCTGCAGATGCATTTACCACTTCCTGTGTGTGTGTGTGTGTGTGGGTGTGTGTATACGCTGGCATGGGCATGGGTATGTTCTGAGGCACCAGGACAGTGTGTGTTCTTGGCCAGCTTGCCGCCTGGCTGTGCCTGAATTAAGTGAACCATCCCTGGGCCAGCTGTCACCACACACACACACACACACACACACACACCGATGGCTCCTCCCTCCATTTCCCGAGCCAGCTGGGTCCACTCACTTTGTTTGTAAGTATGTTTGTGTGTATGTGAATATGAATTCTTCTGTTGGCCTCTGATTAACACACAAAATTAGGTTAGAGATGATGAGAGTTCTTCATTTGCACACGGAGGCAGTGTTAATCAATAGCAAAGCCTGTTAGAGGGCGAAGCACATCCGAAATGTAAATAGTAGTTACTGGATGTAACTCCAATTCCATGAGTACATGTGTAGCCCCTCTAGCATCAGGCCCAGTTGGCCCCCTTTTTGGTGATCTATGCTGAGCTCCAAAGGGAGACGAGCAGTGTATGCCACGGGGGTTTATAGGAGACCAGAGTGTGGCTGCTCCCCCCTCAGTAGGTGATGATTGCAAGATTCTGTATCAGGGTCCCGAGGTGGAGCCCATTAAAGGGCGAAGCATGTAAGGAATAGAACTGGAGTTACTTTAGGTAACTTCTATGAATATGTCATGAAGGACCAAATGTTGAAACTCTGTATGTCAGAAGCACTGTCACAGTTTTTCAGATTCAATTTGATGCTCAAGCGTATCCCACAAACACTTTGCATATGTATTTTCAATCCATCTCTGCATCAGGCCTCTCACTTCCTGTTATGTCACCATGCAGATTCTTTGTTTATGTACTCGGTTTGCTGTAATAAACAGCCCATTTAAAGCTCTTTTCACTCAGCAGTAAATTGTTTATTTGTTCTAAATAAACAACTTCCACTTAAACCACTTTTCACCAAAACCCACATATTTCAGAAACGCAGCATAGATCTGTATATTTGTTGACTGCTGTGCATCTGAATGAATCTGAGTGTGCCTGTCTGTTACTCTTCTTACCTACAAGGTCCCATTCCCCATTGGGAATGTAGGTAGAGATGTCTACGTCCATCATCTGGAGGTCCAGCAGCCAGCCATTGTGGGTCCAGGAGCCAAACTTTAGGTCACACTTCTGCACATCGAATGGGAACCACCGTACATCGATGTAGCAGGTACTCTTCAAAATGCCTGCAGAGAAGTGTAGTAGAAGGTTACTCTGGAAAATAAATATTTAATTTAATTTTGATGTGTTGTTTTGCCAAATTTGTGTAATTCCAAATTGACTTTTTCAGATTTCCTAATTAAGTTATTAAGTTAATGAAATTAAGTGCAAAAAATGTAACTGTGTCCAAGGAAAATAAAACTTACAAACTTAACTGATTAAATGAACTGAAAAATAAATAAAAAACATTAATGTGCAAATTTCCTCACGAAAGTAATCTGATTACTCAGAATAAGTTTCTCCTCACTAATGTCACATGGTTTTGTTTTGTTACGTTAGTGAGGAGGAAATAACGATAAAAAAAACATAACTGAAAACCTTTAGATGTACATGTAGGTCGTGTGTAACCACTGTTTCAGTAGTGTTCAGTGTCTGTGTCTTAACATGTAGAAGGTCTTATAATATGAGCCACACTAAAATGTCGTTGAAACACTGTTGAATCAGGAGTTGTATGTAGCCTAGATGTCCGTAAATTACACGTCCAGTTTTAATCCAGACATTGTTACCTGAAGATCACCCTGCTTACTGGGAACTTTGGAAGTGACACACAGTGAGTGAGGTGAGAATGAGGAGGAGGCTGATGACAGTGAGAATGATTATGACGATCATAGTGCTAATGATGTTTCTGAAGATGATAACGATCAATGCAAGGGTGATAATGCCGGTGAGGATTAATTTACAACAACAATAAATGATGATAATTCAGATAAAACTGGAATATTAACAACAGTGGAAAGGATATATCGGACATGTGAAAGAGAAGACAGAGAATGTCTTTTTCGTGTCACCTGGTGGGATGTACTGGCAGGATCCTGAAGCATTGACCAGTACATTTGTGTGGAACGTAGCATCAAACCTCTCATCAGCACTGCAGGGCGAGAAGAGCGTATATGACATATGACAAAACAATAATGGAGCATTTAAAGACCAAGTCTACAAATAAAGACAGACTTAAAGAGAAAAAGCCAGAGAGAGTAGGGAACAGGCAGAGGTCATAAAGCTGAAAGTCCAAAGGTAAAAACAGATACAAAGAGAAACCCAGACAGTAAACAGCTGGTGAAAATGAAGGTGACACAGACAGAAACAGAGAGATGAAGAGATACGAGGGGGATTAATCGAGATCCACACAGACAATGTTTAATTTTACTGATCATCTTAAACAAACATGGTTGTCTGCCATCGAGACGTCCTTCAAGCAGAGGGGCATTAGGTACACTCAGACACTAAATAAGCAGAAAATTACACATTTCTCACAAGAACAAAAATCCACATAAAATTACTACATTTGAATTTTTCTTTCAGAGTGTAAAACTAAAGGACTTCACATATCTGAGAACAGTCCTTGTTATAATTGTAGTTCCAAATATTGAGGACTCTTATCCTAGATATTAAGTACCTATCTGCATCCATTGCAATAAAAAGAACCATAGAAATATTAACAACTTTGTAACTGAATATTGTTAACAAGCATTTTCTGAGGGACACATCTCACAAAATCCCAGAAGTCCATTCATTTAGCAAGTATTCATAACCAAAATAACCCTCAGAGTGCAGATCCCTCCACCGAGGCCACACAGTCCTCTACATGTGTTGTTTTGATAATACATTTTTTAAAAATAAAATTTAATTCTGAATCTTCATCAAAATACACATGGTAACACATAAAACTGATAAGAATGTTAGAGCTTTGTAAAAGAGTGGGAATCAGGTTCGTGGCCTCTAAGTAACAGGCAGTAATTTTTATCATGTTGCTGTAGCTCTACCTCAAACCTGACATGCACATCTTTCATTTAAATGAAGTTGTAGCAGCTCACAAAGAACATATAGTATATAGAATAGGAGAAGATAGAAGAAAATCAAGGAGTCCAGGAAGATTTTATTTTTCCAGGAAAAATATATTTTTGTGGATAAACTAAACAAACTCCCATGAAGTTTCACTGAAATCTGTGATTTTCTTTTAGAGCCAGCCTCTCAGTGTGGCTCTAAGGATCTCCACAGCTATTGGATGGATTGATGTGAGATTTTGTACAGACATTTACGGTCTTCAGAGGAAAAAGGCATCTGACTTCAATGATCCCCTGACTTTTCTTCTTGCTACCATGAGGTTAAGAGCTGTTGAATGAAATGTCTTGGCAACTATTGGACAGATTGCTTCACAGACTGATGCCCCCCACAGAATGAATTATACACAGTTTCTGGTCCCTAAACCTCTCATCATCAAGTCAGAATTTTAATTTGTTCAGTACTTTGATTTAAGAGAAAATATAACAAAAACTAAGGACGTTCCCGTCAACCTCAGCTGTACCATGTCTTTAGCGCTAATTACCAAATGTTAAGATGCTAACGCATTAAACTAAGATGCTGATCATGGTAAATATTATATAAACATCTGTATGTTAGCACTGTCACTGTGAGCTTGTCAGAAAACTGACATCAGCTTTTACCTCAAAATACCACTGTGCCTAAGTACAGCCTAGCAGACTCTGAGTCCTGTTACGGTATAATGCTGAATAATGGAACAGACAGACGAGCAAATGAATTCATGTAAAAAATAAATAAATAAATAAAAAAAACATGCAGTGCTGAAAACTTAACCTCCTTGACAGACGTAATGAAGCAGTAAAAGCCTTCCTTGGAAAGATAGTATTAATTCATAACTCGCAGGGTATTTATTCATTCATACCTTTCAGTTTGCTGTGACCCCACATAAAAACACTGAATGAAGAACACTATGGACTGAATGCACCTCATCCAGTCACAGACAACAGCCTGACAACCATCATCTGTAATTGTCCATTAGAACATTTCTGCCTCAGAATGTATTACATATCCAGTCTCATGTTACGGTATGAGACTGGAAGCTGAAACGTAAGACAGGTGGACAGTAAATTTTAGTAAAGTGCACTGGGACTGAGCCCAAGAGGCATTTAACAGGACAAGGCTTTATCAAATGCAGACTTATAGTCGCTACATCAATAATCTAAATCTAATCACAGGGTGGAAAACAAAGAGACCGTGAGAATACTTTGAAACTGCTGCAATTACTCTTATCCATTGCAGGGAATAAATGAGCTAATATAGAATTTAGTCTTGTAATGGTATTTGGAATACATCTATCTGACATCCACATTAAATGGATGGCATTAGCATTTCAAATGAGAAAGGTTTAGTTTCTCATTCTAAAAACTATCTATCAAAACACAAATGCAGGATATGGGTTAATATGAGAGTGATTCTTTTAAATGAAGGTTCAGCCAATGCCCAGATAAGTAACTGATTTCTCAAAATGGTTCATTGAACCATGGCTAGTACACATGAGCATCACAGGAAATTCTTTGATGCATAACCTTACCCACATCTTCATCAGATCACCAGTTAAGTATAATGTATTTCCAAAAGGTCAGATGCCATGTGGAAAAGATAAAGGCATGATGAAAGTACTGAATCCATTTGCCCTCAGTGGGATTCTTCAAGATTTTAACCTTTTTTAAGATGTCACCACATCGCCAAAGATAAAAAATAAAAAACAAATTTGCAAGAAAATGACATGAAAAGGATAATATCACAGCAGTAAAGACAAAAAACAACAGCTGATCAGAGGCAGAAGTGACGAAACTGCTAAAACCCCTAGTTCACGACTATATGTCATGAATATGCCATCGAAATGGACGTATTTCTTTAACTGTACCCTACGGAAATCCACAAAGCCCTGAATAATCATGTTTTATGCAAAGAACCAGAATGCTTTCCCCCTCATTTAAGCCCCAACAGAATACATATAGAACATACTGCTTCCATATCCTGTGGCTCAGTGAAATGGCATCACCCACATTTGCATTTAATACCTGTGAAAACATTGCTAAAGTATGTTTTACAACATTACCATCAAGAGATGCTGTTGTCAGGAAAGACAGCACTGTACAGTCTAGATTCTCAAGCAAAACATTTGCTACGTGTAAAGCACGCAGCTTGAAAGAGAGATAGTTTACATTATTTATATGAGAAACATAATGTGAGCAGAAAACTCTGTCCCTTTATGTGCCAGGTTCTCAATTGCCTGTAAATGCTGAAATATTCAAAATCATGTCGGAGAAAGGACAAATGGTGCCTTTATTATTCTTCTGAAAAGGGTTCAGGTTTGTTGCTGTGCTGACGTGGGCACATGGAGAACATACCTTTTAGATCCTCCACCATCATGTCCAAGCAGAATTTGTAAAGTTAGACAAACGTCTCTGGTGTGGACTGGAGAACCAGACTATCCTACATCTGTTAAAGTGGATACTCGAAAATGTACAACTCTACAAACTACATTATAATCAACCAATATGTCTGTTGTGAAGTCCCAAGGCAATGTTCCTCTCCTGGACCCACCCAGACACCCTGAGAAGATTCTTTTGAACTACAATTTGCTGCATAGGTATAAACAGCAATCAGCAATCATCTCTACACACCTCTCAGAGTCAACCCTCTTGTTCTGCAGAGAACACTCCATCATAATGTAGGAGCATTCAGCCAGAGGCTTATGATCTCCCCACCTCCTGCATTCCCTGTAGCTTTGTGTCCATCAGAGACCTGACATTCCATGGCCCCAGAACCAGGCTTCACAGCCAGAGATCAGCACACCAGAGCCCCCACCTTCACCTGTCGCTTGATTGACAGGGCCCAGACCTCTAGACCCAACCTTACAGGAGGTAGGCTCACATGGTACAGCTACAAGTTCCCCTCCCATGCTTAGCTCAAGGAGGGGACCCCAGGCAAGGTTGCTTAATCAAAAGGTTGCCTTTAAGACTGGGGTATACAAGAAACAACAATCATATATAAAGTGTCAACCATTTCTAAAGACAAAAGTGTTTATAGCTGCTGTAAATGGCCACACTCCAGGATAACACAAAACAGCTGCCTTCTTAGGGAAGGGCAGGATGCACTGAATCTTACAAACAGGAACTAGAGCACATGCTTTTGGACACTCCCTCTTCAGGGAAATCCATGATGTAGCACTCAGCTGGTGCAAGTAGATGAGTGAGGAACAAAGAGTTTTACATCTTCACCCAGCTCACTCCCTGCTGCATGAAGTGGCCTTGATTGTCAGAATTTCGGTTTCGAAAAGTTTGAAAAACACTGCCCTCTGTGTTCCAACGCTGGAAGTGCTGGAACGCCAGAAGAATGTAGTCTACCAGTAGTATGCACTTGCCTGTATTTGATTGGCCACCATAGAATGGTGCTAAATGAAGTCGGTTTAAAGTCCAACTTTTGTGTTATTTTATTTTATTTTATTTGTTTTTATTTTATTTTATTTTATTTTATTTTATTTTATTTTATACTGGACAACATCACATTTTTTCACCACAGACCTTCGCATTGGCATTCCTGCTGTCTCACCAGACTGGCCTCATTGAAATGAATGAGGATGCTATTTTTCTTACCCAGGGTTGAAGTCAGGCTTTATCGTGTCAGTATACACTGTCAGTATACTTGATTCTGCTTTTTCTTAATTATTTAAAAGGTTCTTTTCATTTTATTTTTTTACTTAGTGTATAATTTTTGTATTTCTCATACTCTATTTGTACCTGCTGAAATCTTGATTCTGCAATGACCTAATTTATCCGATGGGAATAAGTAAAAGTTCTTCTTATCTCACATTTTTAGTCTCTTTCCTTTCTTGCTTTCTTGCTTCATAAAAATAGAAATGAATGATTTTACTCATTTATGCTGCATGCATAAAGAATATCAGTTTCAATCTGGGTCTGTGTCAGGACTATATTGTTGTTATCGTTAGTGATCGCTGATCCCCACCGTAAGCTGCTTAATGTTCTGTATCATCCTTGTTAGATAGCCACACCACTCCTTTGTCTTTCCCTTGCTCTCTCTCTCTCTCTCTCTGTCTCTCACACGCACACACACACACACACACATAGACACGCAACTTGAGCCAAGCTGAAAATCTGTCGCTATCTCCCCTCCATAAAAATATTCTCAATCACCTTGAAGGTACAACTGAAAAGCCAGCGCCATTAATCAACTTCAGCTCTGCCTTGTATCATGTTGTCTTTCCCTCATTACATGTGTGAGTCTTTAGGTGTGCTCTGTTAAATACCCTCTGTTGGGGCTTGACAGTTTAATAATGGCCGATAATCACACACCTTCTCTCCCGTGGTGCCTTTTACATTTAGCAACACTATAAAAAAAGCAGTTTTAGTCACATACACAGGAGCAGCGCACACCACTCAAGGGGAATTCCCTTGCACATTAATGTGATTTATGTCCGTGAGGGAGGTCCTCATTCGAGGAAGAACTGTCTTCCATCACTTTGTTTGCTGTGTGAAACTGTAATGCTTGCTATTGCAATAATGTGATTAAACTGTATAGCATCTGATTTTTTTTTCCCCTGTTACTGCATTTTATCTAATATATGTCTATCTTCCTGTTGCAGGTCCAAAAATAAATGATGATATCCTCCAGAGGCAAAAGATCTTCAACACGCTACATTTCTGTGCAAGGTAAGCATATTTATTTGATTTGATTTGATCTATACCAGTCGTTCCTTCCTATTGTCCTTTTTGCGTCCCATAGTTACAGTCCTCTTATAGTTTTTCAGCTAAGACCTGGATCACTCTTTGTGTCAGACAAAGTCATGTGATTCCACTGGATGCACCACATATAAGCACTTTGGATATTGCTGTTCAGTATGTCACAGCTGTTTTGTAGAGGGTAAATGTTCTGGATGTTATCTGTTTACCATATAGGCAGCTGTCTATAATAAATATCTGAAAGCAGCTTGTTTAAGGACAGAACTTCAATTGTTCATCAATCTTAGAAAAACCTAGCAACCTATTTTTTTTGTAGCTGTAATCTTGCCAAGCAGTGGCAGAACAGGCAAAGGAGCCTCATCTCCATCAACAATTGAATGCCAAATTGGCTGAGAAGGTTGAGAAGGAAAAAGGTTGTGTTAGAGTGACCTCGGAGTCCAAGAGACCAATGAGCTGTTCAGGAGACGAATTATTTCTCTTTCTTACTATGACTCTCTCATTCTAAGAAATAAGCTAAGCCAGATGAATGTTTCCACTGAGAGCTCGATGTGAGAGGGAACCTTCTCTATAAACGTGATGACTTTATATAACAATGTCTAAAACAGAGGACAAAACTGAAACATTGCATAAAAAATAAAGATACATAACAGACATTTTAATATACATATTTAAGTTCCGCCTTTTCTTCTCAGGCTGGACACATAATTTCACAATAGCCTAACTGTTGACATTTCCAACCAGTTGGCACAGTGCTTTCAGTAGGCCATTCTTACAGCAGTGCCCATTACAGGCAACAGATGCAAAGACCCCTGGGAGTTATGGTTTATGTCCTCCCAGAGGGAATCGCCTCAGTCATCTCATTAAACGAGGCTGTATCCATGAGTGAGTTTTCATCTGGGGAATACTTCTATCCACTGTGTGATTGGGTAAACAGTGCCTAGGCAATCTGTAGTATCTGCCCTTGTATAACATAAAACCAATTGGTGTAAATAGAAGAAAAAAAGAGAAAGAATTGAGAACAGAATAAAAGTCGCAAAACAGAATGAAGTGGCAAGAGCGGTGACAGATTAACCACTGTGCTGATCAAGCCACTGGCCAATGGCCGCTGTTATAGTTACCAGCAAAACTGAGTTTTCGTCTTTTAGCTGCCTTTCATCATCCCTTGCTTAAAGTCAATATACTTTATTAAATAACTGTTCTAATTCATGAGAGTAAAACTACACTGTGTGTTTGATTTTAAATGTAAAAGGGTGAAATTACAAATGGCTCTGTCAGAAGAAAGTAGTGAAATTGTGTGTGCCTGTGGAGTAAGAGATTTCATTTGACCAGTAAAATTACCGGTTAATGCCTAATTTAGATGTGACTTTATAAAATATTTAATATCATTTTCTGTGAACTAGCTTGTGAGCTTTTTATATTGCTATTCTAGTTATTAAATATTCAAATGGATATTTAGAGACGAGATAATTAATTGATAAGCTGATTAACAAAGATTATTATTGCAGTTATATTAATGATTGATTAACCATTTCAGTCCTCTGTGACATTAGAGTTATAAGAGTCTATGTGACGTTTTGTATAAATGAGGTCTGCACAGTCGTATTCTTTGACAAGTTATTAACATTTTGTGTACATTTATTTTTTGTTTTAGGCATTAATGGCCCTAAAATTTGTTAAATCAGTTCTCAGAACCTACATAAGGCTACCAGTCACATTCCACCTCTTTACCATGTCGACTCAGGGGTCTGTGACTGAGGTTAATGCAGGTCAAAGGAGCTGAGAAGATCATGAAATGTTGCTCAATCTTAAATCAAAAACATATGGCACTGATGCAAATGTCAACTAAGGTGAAGGTCATTTTTTATCTTTTTTTATTTATATATACAAAATAATGATGATGAAGAAAATGATGGAAAATAAGATTCACTGAAGATAAATTTAATCCTTAAATTTAAGCCAGATTTTAAGGTTTGTTTGTTTTTTCTTTACTTTTTTTCATTGGTCACTGTATAAAACCTTTCAAAATCTTCACATTGTGTTGAACACTGAGTGAAAAGGTTTATTCCTTCTTTTTCTGGGAAGGCTATTTTAAACCCTTGGGGCACAAGACCTTGGAAGATTTAAGGATGCCAGACTGCCCCATATGGTATCTGTGATGTGATCTGTCAGGAGATCTGCGATGAAACTCAGTGCTTAACCTACATGAACAGTGAATGGATCCAAGAATTAGGCTGATGTTAAGTATGATTTCAAGTGTTTGTCATTCAGCAGGGAAAGGTGATGAGAGCAAAAGAGAAGAGAAAGATGTGACTTTAACCTACCTGTTGTAGAGGAGGATATCTGGGACCCATATTAGATTAGAAGGGAAGCGAAGGTTCTGAACCCCGGGGTAGCTCTCTGGGTTCCATGAAAGATAAATGTCTGTCCAGTACTGATAGAAACAACGGACAGAGAGAGTAGTAAAAATAAATCATATAAAAAGCAGCTATTGAGATGAGGACATAAAAACAAGGACAAAAGACACATGTCAAATTTAAGGGTCTTTACTGCTTTGGCCATGCATACCAATTTGTTGCTGTTGTTGTTAATATCTGCTGTTGTTGTTTGGCAAGACAACACATTAACAACCTTCACAGCTCTGAAAGGAAGACGTGTTTCACATCTTAAATAGTGTTTGTACTATGACATGCACACTGCATGAATAATCTGTGCATCATAGCATCTTTCCTTAAAATATATCCTGGCACAGAACAGTAAAGCACGACCAAAATGCGTCAGAACTGTCTTTATAATCGTCATCAACCTCAAACCATGAGAAGTCTTAAGTTGTCCCTTTACACAGGCTAATTTCCCAACAACTGTTGGCTCTTACACTTTGTCTCCAGCTCCGATAATGAAGCCTGGCAGTGCAACCTTGCCAAGCCAACAGTTGTTGGCACTGACCCCTGCGCTCCCTTTTGAGCCTGGGCCCATATTCAGCAAAGGGCCAACTGATATTATTGTGCATTTTGTTTAACTGTCGCACACTTCTATTTGTGCGTGTATTAGATGTATATAAGTATACGGATGGAGCCACTCAGATGCTGTAGCCATAGGGCACATTCCCTATGGAGCACACACAGTTGCTTTACAAATGTGACCAAATGTGTGTGTGCGTGCACATACACGACAGGATGTAACATATGCGTGCAATGTGTACATGCATGTTGCTGTGCACATGCAAATCTGTCTGTGCCTCTGTGCAGTTTGGTGCATTTTACAATTAACCCAAAATCATATTCTCTTCAAAGAAAATCCATCTAATGTGGGCCTGCTGACATATGTCTCCACTCACGCAGCTAATGACTTAACCACTACACACTTGTCATCTGTGGGCCTTGGCGGTTTGGTGCTGGAGAGCCTTCTTTTCATGTTTGTTGGCTGGGAAATCACATCTAACAGCCAACAGAACAAATCACAGCTCAGTAACTTTGTAGTCTGTCAGGAACAGATGAGGAGGACACTGGGCTACGTAAGGTAACAGCTGTCTAAGAATAGGTTTGGAGTTATATAACAGAAATTTAAGAAAGCGTCACTAATTGGAGACAGCTAGGTTCTTATTAAAAGAGTGTAAAATTCTTTCATTGAATGCAAGACTTACGCTGATATAATTTAGGGTGTAGCATACAAATGTGCAGAACACATGTATTTAAGTCATCACTCTATTCAAAGATGTGGATTTTCAGATTTTTAAAATATCTGTCTCAGAGATTTTTTGCGTTTGCTCAAAAACAATGGAGGCGAATGAACTTTAATTTCTGGTTCCTGCAGCAATGCTAAAATGTCTTTAACCTTCCAGAAAATGGCGTTCCATTTACGTTGATAACCCACAGACCTCACTGTAAACAGTTATCAGATGGTTTCTGGGGACACATGCTTCTTAGGTTTTTTTTTTCTGTTCTACAAACAATTCCATTCACCTACATTATATTGAGATGGAGGCAGAAATATCAGAGTCAGAGATCTTAAAATCTAGGTGAAACAGTTTTTTGGTAAGTTTAGTTCTAATAATAACAGGAGATAAGCCATAAGAGCTGGCTATTGAGGAGGACACTGAGGTAATACTCAGTTCGTAGGAAACTTAAGCTCATTACAATTCTCACAGTTAAAAACCACATAAAATCCAATCCATGTGGATGTGGGACATTCATTGCCTGATAAACCTGTAATCCTAAAATCCTCCTCAATGCAGGGGAGGTGAATCTGCCCCTTCTCTGTCTGACAGTCTGGGAGCTAGTTAATGTACTTCTCAGGTCTCCTTCAAAATCTGCTGCATCTGCAAAGCCCCCTTAAGCTATTACACCAAAGTGGGTGACAGTATTAAAGAAGGTGGCTTCCTGAATAACTGATTCATTCATAACTTGTAAGCCAGTCAGCAGCCAACTCGACCTGACTGAGTGTACGCTGCGACATCCTTAATGGACTACTCTGACTGGAGCTGCTGTGATAATGAGGCTGTTGTACTTACCTGACTGGCCTGATAACATTTTCATCAAGCTGCTGAGCATTGTAATGCACATTTCTTGTACCATTAACTTATGTTCAGCTTTCTTTAATGGGATAGATGTGCTGTAGCTGAGCTAAGTAGCTTAGTTTCTATATTCTTAGATGGCAGTACATTAATAGGAATCTGACAGTTCACTAAACCCTTCTCCCCCGACAGCAATTGTCCAATCATAGCTTAGCAACTGCTGCATACGTTAGATTTCTCTATACTGATGTGGTGTAAAATGTGCTGCAGGAAGAACAATACTCAGTAGTTGAGAAGGTTGTGTTGTTCCAAAACCAAAACCTCAAAGCCAAATGTGTAATTAAGGGATTGAACAGCATGTTTGTCTGCTCCAACACTGTGTTAGTTAGTTTATAGCATGTTTGGATAACTGGCTACGGTAGTCACGAGGCTTTACTTTGAGGGCATGATTTAGCATATCAACAACTAACTTTATTCGTTTTTGGGGGCCCTACGGGCCTGTTCATGATTAGCACAACCACTCTGTAGCAGTACTCTACTGTGAAGAAACAGGTCCCGGAGTTAGAATAACGTTAGCATTCCTGCTGTCCTTTGCTGGATTAGGGGAAATTACACTCTTGCATTACCAGCCAACTTTACCCTAGATTGCATGAACCAATGACCTCAGTTAGTTAACCAGGTTATGGAGCTAACCTTAGCTTCATTGGTTAGATAGCTACAGCTGACAAAATCAAATAGCAACAGATTTTTGTTTTTATCATTGACTATTTGATATCAACGAACCACTGTTTATTTTATTTCTATGAATTTCATTGGTAACTGTACCTCTGTTATCACACTAAACTGCGTATGTGCTGTGCCAGGAATGCAAACCTTGGCAGTCAGAGAAGGCATCAGAGCTTAGCAAATGTTAAATTGGTACTATAAACAAACTCAACACGTGACTTGTTGTAAAGTAGAGGTATAATATAAAGGCTTGAAGGAAAAATAACCTGATGGGAGCCTGAATGTCTTGAAAGATCTTTGAAATCCTGATTTGTTGGCTTGTTGGGATATTTTTATCCCCATCCCCATGGGAAATAACTAATGATGACAATAAATGTTATATCATGCTATTATTAAATATTAGAAAAATAATAAATAATCCACAAAGCCTCCTTTATGACACAACCTGATGTTACTACCTTTATCATGGGGAAGAAAAACAAGTGTGAGCACTGAAACTACTCTGACACTGGCTAACCTAAGCTTCAGGCTTCACACATGAAGACCTTCCAAAAATATACTAAATGACAATAATCACACAGCAATCACACAAAAAATTGCTTGGAGAGGAGACATACCAGCTGCAGCCAGGCGTTTGTGATCAACACTTGGTTCTTTTCGTCCTGGAGGGAAACAAGAGGACAGACAGAATAATCAGCAGCCAGTAGACACAGTTTTAGACAGATAGTGAAAGAAAACATTTGAGGCGAGAGAAAATAAAAAATAATGGTAAACATGAGGTGAGATTATGAGTCAGATCGGCAATGAAGTCAAGCTGCACCTCAGATGACTCAGAGCTGACGCGCTCACTGAATAACAATAACACACTCCAGCTGTTTTCTCCTTCATGACATTATTTTAATGTAACAGAATTTATGTTTGCCATTTTAACCAAGAAATTGAACAAAATAACAATGACAAAAGAGAAAACAGAGCAAACAGCAGTTTGTGCAGGAAGCAGACACTGACACTGAGCAGAAAGGATGGGGTTCTTGAATAAAGAGATGAGTTAGCACAAATTTCTATTTTGCAAGGGTCAACTCATGGTCAAATGGTCAGAGAGAAGGATGAAAAAAAAGTAAAGAGTTGAGAATGAGAGGAATCAAGATTGACAGGGAGGGAAGCAGAGCAGACAAAGGTTGAGACAGTTCCAGAAGAAAGATAGGTCAGATGTAAAGACGAAAAGTAGAGAAAAAAATCAGAGGTAGGAACGGACTTCTTTAGAGTGTGTTTTTCAGAATCCCACATGACAGCGACAAGTTTTGCTCCTTGTTAGACACTGGTACGCTGCGTGTCTGACGTGTTACCTCCCTCACCCTGAAAAAAATGTGCTTGACAGTGATAGTGAGTCGTAGCAGCATCTCCTGTTGTCGGTGTTCCTTCGTGGATTAGTCCTTTTTTATTTTCATAGAATAACTGAAGTGACTTATCACGTTATCTCCTACCCATGACTGATGCTGGAATAACACCGCCAGCTCAACCCCTTGAAAACTTTTCTTTTAATGTTACTGTAGAAAAATCAAATCATGAAATCAATTTGCTCATTTTATTTCTTTCTAGTTCTCATCTCACCAGAAATAATCTACTGTATAGTTTTCTTTCTTATCACAAAGTTTCGTTCTGTTCTCGCTTGTTTCATGCTGCTTATTTCACTCTCAGGACAGGACAGTTCTGACTCGCTCTAGTGGTGTAACACACTCACAGAGGAGTGTGCTTTGATTTGACTTTAACTGTGCGCACAGTAGTTGAATTCCTGGCTTCATAATCTTTACCAGGGAGCAAAGGGGCAAAATGAATGTCTGAAAATAAAGATAGCTTGCTCTAAAACAAGCAAAATCACCAGTATGGTCCATTTAAAGGTCTTTGAAGTGAAAAGGTACACGGTATTTCAGGAGATCATCATTACATTAAATTAGATTATGGACCTTGAGCCTTTCCTTAGCCACTATACGAAATACATTTTTTAGACTCTATATCACATCTAAATAGAGTGAGCTGACATAGACATGAACGAGCTTATAACTTTATCTCTGAATGATCATTTTACAAGTAAATATAGCCTAAATCACAGCACAGCCATTGTGTTTAACCATATGTTTATGGTGATTTTGTTTATAAAACAGGATTTTAGCAGAGGAGCAGCTTGGAAATAGCTTGGAAATGACTGCTGGTTAACATGCACTCATAATTGAACCGCATTTCAATCACAATTTTATATTTGTTCCATTGTCTGACAGGAGAAATGGAAAAACATGTTTATTAGGATTTCAGCTGCATTACATATGATATGTGACATAAGAATTTTTGTAGAGAGGTGTTGAGTATAATTTAGTGTGATTCTGGAGGCTGGAGTTTTGGTGGTGTTGAACTGGATTGTATTATACTGGGCCAGTTTCAAACTGTTTTGGATAAGGCACTCCTATAGTATACAGAATTCCATTGGCTTTTTAGCAGCTTTAGAAGGTGCCTAAACTCTGTCATCAATGACAAGCAAAGCAAACTCACTGCTCTTATTTCTCCTTGTAGTCAAATCGTTTCTCACACAATCTCTGATACCCGACTCCTCACCTCCTCCCTCTCTCCCACCACGCTCCAATCTTATCTCCACCTGTCCATTCTGATCTGTCCCTCTTTCAAACAAGCTCAATCTCCCATTGTGTGCCCCACAAAGCAACATCTTTCTGTCCTTTTGGTGTGTGATCTCACGGGCAGTCGTGGAGATTTGGCTTTGCTTTCAGGTTGCTGTGTTTTCACTCTATTTTGTGCCAGACCTCTCTTTTGTGGTGTTTTGTGGGATTTCGCTCAGCTGCAATGGGCAGTATCAGCCCTGTCACACCCACTATAAACACTCTAATCTCCTCATAAATCTGCTCTGATTGGTTTTAGACAGACGGGCAAGGGATTGATGGACACTTGCATTCAGTGAAAGCTCCTTAACTGTAATTTATTGCAAGTCATCTGACATCACGGCCAAGGACAAAAACATATTTTCATATGTATGTATATTGTTCCAAGAAATTGTATTTCATCTGTGGAGTTCATTCAGTTTTATCTCCAGTAAGGAACAGTAGGATAGCCACCTACATCTTTTTTCTTTCAAGATAGATCAGGGAATAGGTTTTTCAAACTGAATCAACAAACAGTGAAGAAATCCTGAAATCATGGATCATATCTCAGAATTCTCTGTAGTGCTTCCTGCACTTGGCTTTGCCCTCGATGCAATCAATTTCCTGTGAAAACAGATCTTTAACAGAGCATTGTGATGTGAAGGATGAACCGGGTGCCCTCTTGTTTTAACGGTTCAACAGATACGATGCAGCAGAAATTCAGCTGCATCAAAAAAGAAGAAGTGTGTGCAGGAAGGCTATCTCTAAATATAATTTTATGTCTTGGGGTTGAGAGAATCAAATGTGAGCACAAGCAGAGAGCTGTCAACTATCTTGTGCAAAGCAACATATGTTAATAGGAATGTTTCTGGCCATGTGACTCTTCATCAGGAATTGTTACGTAATTGGTAAATGAATGCCAGTGTTGACCTGTAACTGCAACAAAGATGATATGATAATGTTCACAATTTTGTTTCCAGTGCTCCCAAGTGGTAAAAAAAGTTATTGTGTCTTTCAACACAGCGTGTTAATGAGCTTTAGAGGTGCTGGTTGTAAAAAAAAAAAAAAAAACAACAACAAAAAAACAGTTATTACAAGTAAAAGTTCTGCATTGAAAATGCCACTTAAGTACATGTGCATTATTGTTGTTGCATTAAAATGTGAGTAGTATTTTAATGTTGTTGGTGGTTGAGGTGGAGATAGTTTTAACTACTTTTTATACTATAAGATAATTCAAACTATAACAATGCATTATATTTTATAAGCTCATCATATTGTATGTAATAAATGTAAAATAATAAAATATCTAAAATATTTAAAGTAGTAAATAAAGCTGTCAAATAGATGTAGTGAAGTAAAACGTGCAATGTTTCCCTCTGAACTGTTGCAGAGTCAAGTTACATGAAAAGGAAATTCTTAAGTAAAGTCACTTCCTCCACTGGACATTACTGGTTTCTTTGTAAGCTAAATGATGGTGGCTCTTCATACTGTCTGGTGACAAGTCCTGTGTTTGTCTATCAGTCTGTCTGTGTGTCTGTCATTATTCATGCAGATGAGTCCAGTCTGTGGGCATCAACCTGCCCCAGTTCCCTGGTCAGACAGTAACCTCAGAGCAGATGGTGGAATCAAAGGCCAGGTTAGACACGCACACACACCTTCACACGCGCACACACACACACACACACACACACACACACACACACACACACACACACACAAAAGCACAACCAGCTTTACATTATTTACAATTGCCCAGTAAGCATTAATTCGCATGGTCTTGCCAACCTATCCATTATGTATTGAGTGAGCAAACTGTTATATATATAGTTAACAGCAATACATACATAGCAAACACACACACACACACACATATAAAAAATTTTAAAATATATATAAAGTATAATAATATTATATATAACATATTTATAAAACATATGCAACACATGTATGTTTGTCTTTGGTCTCTGAAGATTTATGCCTAATGTATGAGGCTTCTTTCCAAACAAAACTGATCATTTCAACCAAAAACTTACAACAACTATATTGATTTAATTGGAGAGAAACACCTTCAGTTACTTTTCAAGAGCAAATTAAAATGTCTATAACCATTTTAATGTTTTCTTTCAGACAAAGCATTCCATAGTCTTCACATCCTGTTTCAAGACCACCATATGTTCTCTTTGGAGATTTCCTCACCTCTTGACTTGATGGCTCCAGTCTGTCCTTACATTAAAATGCTCATATGTGCTGTAAAAGACTTTCATTCCATTAATAATGGAATGAAATCCTATGTTACAGCCCAGTGTGCAGTTCTTACCACCATACAGTTATCATGAGGAGACGTACACGTCTTGTGACAGGGCTGGCTCAGGGATGTGACGGGGTGTCGGCTTGGGTTTTTTGGATGAGCGCTCTGGCTATGTGGTGGGGCTAACAGGCAAGAGGTTATGTGTGAGTTTGTGTGAGGGTAGGTGCATGAGATGGGGAACAGGAGGAAACACACAGTGAAGCGCAAGGCGGGCACAGACGGAACAAAACATTAAAACAAGATGTGACAGAATATCTACCCAAACCACAGACGTGTCAATTTAAGAGCTACAGGACTGACATGAAAAAGAGTGAAGAATGATGAAGAAAGGGAGGATTGTGATCTGAATGGGGTTTCTGTGTGTTCTTTTTGGATGTAAAATGTAGGACACACAGATAAGAACTGATATTTTGAATTAAGCTTTTCGCTTAAGAAACCACCTCAGATGTTATGTTATGTTTAAAGAAATGCTTTGATATTTAGAGAAATACATTTACACTACTCACAGTAAGTTAGGGATATTGTGAGAGACTCAGTGGATGTCATACATACAGTGTTTGTTTCACTTCAGAGATTTTTGGGATA
>JBBMJY010000020.1:20852817-20868865 GCA_037833715.1 Toxotes lorentzi | reverse complement strand
TTCTTACCTCAGAGACATCATAGAACCCATCATCATCCCCCAATTCCACCAGCACACCCCCAACTTTCTGTTGATGGATGATAATGCTCCACCACATCAGCTCGACTTCAGGAAGTCGGAGTGCCTCATATGGTATGGCCAGCAATGAACCCTGAATCCCATAGAGCACGTCTGGGACCAGTTGAAGCAGAGACTGGATGATCGTACCCCACCCCCATGTGACCTGGCAGAACTGGTGTAGAACTTGTGGAAGAGTGGAACGCATTGCCTCAGAACAACATCAGAACAAAGGGAACTTTTACTTATTTCATTAAAATTCAGACCAAATAGGAAAAGCACTCATGTAAATAGCAATATCCCTAACTTATTGTGAGTAGTGTAATTGCTTACTTGCTAAAAGTCAGAGGAAAACATTGATACCACATTAAATATAAGGCTGCAGCTTGTTAACTTAGCTTAGCATAGAGACTGGAAACACAGAGGAAGACAGCTAGTCTGGTTCTGTCCTAAAGTAAAGGAAAAAAAAAACTACCAACGATTCTGAAGTTCACTATGATGAACAGGTAATATTTTATTTGTTTAATCTAAAAGACAGAAAACCAAGCAAATTTTCGTCAGCTATCTTTGACGTGAATTTGACCTCTGGATCGTGTTGATTTGCCCCAAAGAGCCTATGTACCGACTGAGTAGACATTAGCAGTAAGCCAGCTTGGTGTTCTGTGTTTGTGTGTGAGTGTGGTGCAGCTGATTGGAGAAAAAAAAGGTGAGAGGGGACATCTCAACACTGAGGCTGAATGTTCTTGTTGAATGAAAGAAAAGACTGAGGACCTGTAGAGCAACGAAATGAAAAAGGATCAAGGGAAGAAACTAAGAAGTTGCTCCTTTAAAGACAAATAGTCTCACTTGGTGGGGTGCTGCCACTGGTGGAATAAAGTTTTAAGTTCAGAGGAAGATGAAGAAGGTATGTGCATTAGACTGTGCCACAGTCACTGTAGATAAATCAAATGGAATACCTTAAACATAAACAAAACAAAAAAATCCTAAAAAATAAACATTCAATAAGCAAAAAGTTTCACAGACTGTTCAACTTTTTTAGTTCTCTCCGTTGATTTCCAAACCAAATTCCACACACATCCTTGCTCCTTCCCTCTGTCCTCAAGCAAACTCTGTGCTCTACACTTAAAGCAAGACAAAAAACACACACACATGCACCCTCACCACATCAATGATTTGTAGCAGTGTGAGGCCCAGGTCCACCACAATGGGTGCCGAGTCATTCTGGACAGGTCTCTCCAGCCGGCTGTAGTTGACCATGAGGTCGTGGTACAGCTTCCTCTGGTACACACCGCCATGACAACCTGGTGGGAAAAGAGTTAGGACAATGAAAATGGGAGAGGAGTTAAGGAGAGGAAAGACAAGGGTATAAGTGAGAAGTGTTTGGGGTATAAGTGAGAAAATAATAAAAGAATCATAAATAACAGAGTTACAGGAGTTAAAGGGAAGGCAAATGAGTAACAGGTGAGGAGGGGAAAAGAGGAAGAATTGAAGTAGCAGGCATGGAGAGCAACAATGGTGGGAGGAACTGACAAATTTATATTCAGCTGTTCATTTGCAAAGGCTCAATCAATCTAGTAGTTTAATCAAACAGAGAAAATATTCTCCCACACATATTAACACCTGTAATCTAATTAACGCTATTATTGCAGTTATTTCCAACATTGTTCACGAGGTGTCGAATCCCTCAAGAAATCTTGATTAAGTCACAATATGCTGGACGTAATGAGTACGTTATCAACTCAGTGAACTTTAATTGTGTTGACTGTGCTTCCTCTTTGTCTCCCGTGTATTCATTAGGCCTCATCAAGAGGTTTATGCTGAACGATGAGGCATCCATCTTTAACAGGAATGAATATTACAGCGCAGTCCCCGATGCAAGAGAAGAGCCAGTCAGTCGTGAAGGTAGTGTGTCCTCTTTGGCACCACACTGTTTGCATCGTTTCTCTTTCAACAGTGATGCTTTCAGAGTAAAATCTAACTGAAAAGGCTTTGACTTATGAAGACAGTGGATCTCAGGTAATAAATGTGATTTATATTATAATATCATATAATCTAGTCCTAGGGACATTAAACCAGGAAATGCTATTTAAGAAAAAAAAATTTAATTGATCAGTACATGAACAGAGAAAGCCTTATATGAAATCATGGCCTCTAGACCATATAGTGTTTTAAAGCACTTGTTTGCTGTTCTGGACCTGCTGTTCTAAAGGGCATGAACATACAACATATTTTTAATTCAGAGGGCTGATCATGTTCCTCAGAACTAGAAGTAAGGTGTGACACAAAATTTCCAACAACTTATAAACAGAAATATTTCTACTGTAACTAAGTAGTGAGACTGAAAATCTGTCTGTTGCTGCGTGCTGCTTTGTTCTGTGCTGCTGGCAACCACTGAACTAGGGATGATGTGGTTAGACCCGTGACTTGACCACCTGTCACCTTACAATTGATGATAGAAACTTAATCTCAATATGCTTTAAACATGATCATTTATTTCTCCAGCAGTGTATAGAGAAGTTTAATCTGTTCAATTATTATTATAGTTTTTGTAATACTGAGTGAAAGCTTATTATTTGTTACCCATCCTGCAGCTGACTGCACGAGGAAACCTTCACATATCAGTCGACTTTTCTAATCACTTTTTTTTTAAAGCATTAAGCGTCACTTACTGTCCCAATACTCCATCACAACATTCACAAAACTTCCAGACTTCCTCATCTTTCAGTGTCTCATCTCAGTCAGAACGGAAAAGGTCTCGGCCTGCATCTCCCCAGTGACCCCTGTCCAAATTAGATGTGTTCTCAACATATTCCGGCAATTATCGAGTGACAGCTGAGACGTGAGTGCACCCCCGATTACTGAGTGGATGACTAATTAGCTAATGAGGCGAAAATAAACAAAGACAGCTCGCTGTGTGTTTGTGTGTGAGGGTGTTGGCGTGTCAGATGGGGCACCCCTAAATCCTGATGTGACAGGGAATCTGCATAATGGGTGAGACCAGCAGCGAGCGAAAGTGTTTCGCGCGTCGATGGAGCGGGACGAGCCGAGCCAGAACAAGCTGAACGGTAAAGAGCCCTGTCAAAGAGCCACCATAAAAATGAACACATCTCTGAATGGGTGGCAACATAGCACATATTGATATTGATCTACAACAGTAAAACTGATCAAGCCAATCCCCCTATTTCCTGCTTTACGCTGAGACTGTCTGGATTCAGTTTCTTACAATCCTGCTTCCTGTCCTTGAAGTAACATCACTCCAAACCAAACACTCAGTGATTCTTGCCTCTGAGATGGAAGATGGCACAGTCAGGTACAGTAAGTCCTGAACACAGGGAGAACTTCCTGCTACAGGAAGAGAGACAGACATGTTAAACATCTTAGACAGACTGAGCTGTTACTGTAACAGACTGCAGCGCCTGCATACACTCTCTTGTTAGGTAGTTGTGATGAGTTGTTCCAGTGCATCCTCAGGCACTGTGTCTGTGTGTCTGTGTCATTACACTGGGCTTTAGTATGAATCAGGTGAAGCTGCCTGAGAGCTGTAGGTTTATCCTTACAGTGTCCTACATGTGATGCTTTATGTCAGTAGTGCAGTGGTTATATAATGTCTTTCCTATTGTTTTCTCTGTTTCCTTCTTTTCTATTATGATATATGTTTGCATTTCCACAGGCTTACTAAGGTTAAGGTTTAATAGTGCATTGCTATTCTTGTAGTGTCTGCGACCTTTGATTCAAATGAAGATATTAGCTAATGTCTTTAGATGTTGACAAAGTACACTTTTAAACTATATTTGATTTGATGAAAGCTGTTAGATTTAAGTAATAACTTAACACCCTCTGAAAATCTTGTGTTTGCTGCCTGACAGTGGTTTAACTTCTCACCTTGCTGTAGTGATGTAGGAGTGTACTTCAGTGTGTATCAGTACACTGTGTCATCACCCATCAGTGTTGTGGTCTGTTGCCTCTTGTTTTGCCCCTTTTAGGTGGGGATATTTTTTGTGTTTTTCACATTATACTAAACTTTAAATGTTTTTTAAAATAATAGGTGTATGTTGTATGGATGAATAGACACTTATTTCTGCCTCTGATTGGTTTGAGGGCACAGACCATGTGATGTGGTGTGGCTCCAGGTTTAAAAGATAATCACTGTTTTAAAATGACAGTGCTTTAATCTGAAGCTCATACATGACATGCCCTGAAATAGGAGCAAATTGTCATAATCTGTCACACCTGGCTAGAACGTATTCATCATGTGTTGAAAGATCTACAGATTTTAAGAGTCTGAGCAGATCAATAGACGGCTCAGACTCAATAGATTTGTACATTCCTGTCAACTGGCTCCAGCCTCCCTTACTCTGTGTACCTACTGTATAAACAGTAAAGCTGGAGAGAACTGAATAGACCTAAACAACAATGCCATCGTTATTCAAAGAAATGAATTGAATCTTCTGCCAGTATCTTCTTTGTACTGACAAAATCTTATAAGAGATATCAAACACTGGTATAATACAGTTAAACTGTTGCACACTAGAGGTTTATGTAGCATATGAATGAATGGATGAATGGAGGGGACAGACGGAGACAGATTGCTAAATGATTTATTGAAAAGTATGTAGGAAAAAAGCGTGTCCTCCAATCCACTGTTCTCCTGAAACACTACTAGAAAAGTGCTGTTAAAAGATTGTTGTGCAGGATAAGAAAGCTTGTGTAAATTTTCCTGCTCTGATTTGCCGTCGGGCCGTCTAGATGTGATAATCAAACGAACCCAAAGGACTGCCGCATCACTCGACATGAGGACTGCGCAAACTCAGCCAGAGAAAGGCCAAGTGGGTGCTTTTAGTGCTAAACAAGTTGTCTGTGAATGTTTTTTATCACTACACAAATACGTTAATTTCATGCTGGTTAAAAAATAGCGTACAAATATATGTAGGTTGATTCACAGACTATTTAAAGGCGTTGTAGTCTTCTGTTTCAAGCTTGACCTCTAGTTTAATAGCAGCATTTGTATTATATTCTTTTATATACTGTTCAGTAATGTAAACGTTGTTTGTTGTGTAATTCTTCTATGCTTCTATTGGCAGCCATAGACAACTAGATCCCTTGTTCCGCTAGAGAAAGACCGCCTGTGGACATCTGGAGTACGGATTAGGAAACTGTGTAGCTGACTGTAGCTGACTGTATAGCAGGAGTTGCTATTATTGTAGTTATTTCCTTGATTATTCAGAAACAAATTGTATATTTTGTTTGCTTATGTTCTTTGCCAGGCTGTTTTTAACTACAACTTCACAAACTGATAATTGGCCGTCTATTCATTCTGTAAACAGGATTCACTATACACATCTGCCTTTACTTCTGTGGGACATTATCAAAGATTGTTGACTGAAATCCTTTATTGCCATTTTTATGACAAAAGAATCAGGCCAGACTTACGTATTTCAGACTCATCTGTTTTTCAGCATCTCTTTACTGTCCTAGTGTACTTGGCTGACAGTGTGACCTGTCGCTTTAAAGGAGGTCGCAAGGGTTTTAAAGAAGACAGGATTTCTGTCTCATTACATCGTGTAGGCCTGAGGGCAACTACTGCAGTGTGGTAAATATAAACAGGAGGGGAGTCACTCAGGGTGCACTCTCCCTCTCCTGCTTTGACACTTTGTCTCCCTTGAGTCGTTCGATGTGTGTGTACTGCATCAGTTAACAGATCAATCAATAAACAAAATTCTCCCTTTACAATTTATGGATTTTCACAGTATATCAATACAATCATTTTTCCACTATCAGAAAAACGATTGTATTGGTGACAACATGCTGAGTACATGTTGAATCCCATGTTGGTTTAGACATTGGTGTTGGGAAATTGAATTAGCAGCACTCTTCTCTGCCTTATCATCTTGACTGGCTCAGGTACACTTTAGCAAAGCACTTAACCTGGACTGTGAGTCTTAACAGATCACACCACTACCTCAATGGATCCTGCAGGTTTGGAATACAAGACACATTACTTCTGTACATAAACACTCCCTGGGCACTTCATTAAGAATACCTGTCCATAAGTTCATTAATGCAATTATCCGATCAGCTAATCGTGGCAGAGGGGTAATGTTTAAAATCATGCAGATAGAGGTCAGGAGCTTCAGTTAATGTTCAGAATGGGGGAAAAATGTGATCTCAGTGACTTTGACCGTGGCAGACAGACTGGTCTGAGAAGTTCTGAAACCAGAAATACTTCTGCTCTGGGATTTTCACACACAACAGTCTCTAGGGTTTAACTCAGACTGGTGCAAAAAAACAAAACACCTCCAGTGGCCTTGAGAGAGAGGTCAGAGGAGAATAGCCGGACCTGTTGAGGCTGGCAGAAAGGCTACAGTAACTCAGATAACCACTCTTCACAACTGTGGTGAAAAGCAGCTCAGAATGCACCACATGTTCAGTCTTGAGGTGGATGGACTATAACAGCAGAAGGACACGTCAGGTTCCACTTGGCAGAATGAATTCCACACCCTATCTGAGTACTGTTGCTGAATCCAGTTTCGTTAATTTCTTCTTTTGTTCAAATTATTCATTTTAAATAGTCTTATTTTTATTTGTTTTTCTGCCCCTTTAGGCTCTTTCTTGTGCTGCTGTAAGACATGATGTTGCCCTCCAGGGGATCCTTAGAAGGCTGTGGTTGTTGAGGGCAGACGTGGAAAGCCTGACTATGCTATGCTAAAAATCAGTGTGATGCTCACTGCACAGCTAGACAGAACGAACATCTTCATTGACCACGAAATGAAAAATTATATGCAGCAGTCAGTGCTGCTTTTTTTGTAACAAGTGCAATTGGTTTTAACAGTATACCAAACATGCCTCTTAGTCTACTTAAAAACATTTTCACCTGAAATGAAAAAATAGTTCAACAGTCGCTGAAATTCATTTTCAAACACAACATGCAGGTCAGTGTTTGGAAAGTCGCATCGCTCCAATGAATCAACACTGGAAGAAAAATAAGTCCCTAACCCTCACAGACAGCCGTGCCATCAAAGCAGCTGAGCATCACAATGAAAAGCTTTGTGCCGAGCATGTTATTTTTGAATTTCAAATGAGAGTCAGAGATGGTTAATACTTTGACTTGCATTCTGCGCTGCACAAGAGTATTTGGTTTCAGGAGGGGGGCAATAAGGGAGTAAAAAAAAGAAATATATTCAAATTTTGTAATTTGTAATTACATATACATTTAGATAAATCAGGTTATGATAATATTGGTTCTTGTGCTTTCAAAGATAATGGTCATATGACAAAACAAATAGAGAAGATGTGTACTGTATTATTAATACTGTGAAGTCATTTTTAGTTTTCTTAGTTTTAACCTGAAAACACCTTCTTTTTTTTTTTTTTTATTCCCCCAGCTACGAGTCGTTTCTCCAGGACCCATTCAGGCTGTACAACTCCAACAACCTTCATCAATAAGGTAGGGCAGCCTATATATGTAGCCTGAGAGGCAAAACTGAGAGTGTGACATGTTGTAGCGGAAGTGATGGCAGCTACTTTCACATCCATTCACTTTCCAAAACTTTGACTTCACCAAACAAATCTAAGAGACTCTTCGTACTCTATGGTTGGTCTCCATATGTTTTCCCCCACAAACAGCCACAACCTTGACCTCAGAGCTTCCAGCTGACAAACACAATTCCTGCCCCAGATTTCCATGCCCAAACCACACTTCCACCTCCACCCTCTCCTGCATTTCCCAGATTGCAACTGTTGATTTTTTTTGTCTCAGTTTTCAGCAGTAAACTCAGCTGTCACTGATTTCCCATCCACAACCTCAATAGAAACACTGAATATACCAATACAGACAGAAACCTAACCTGAAGGCATCTATCAAATTCCAATAGCTACCATATGTCTCTCTCATTGCATTAGTGACCTCTCATATTTCCATTTCAGAGCCCATTGGGGTCTCATTCGATCCTCAATCATTAAAGCTCAGTTGTACTGTACAGAAATAAAAAGGTTTCTTTTTATGGCTGTGATGCTGCAGCAGTAGACATACAGGCAATTCAGTTTATGAGTTTTTCATCCTTGAAAGCACTCGCTGCCTTCAGAATCATTTTACAGACTTGGTGTCCTCAGTGTGCTCATTTTCCCCTCTCGTAGACAATGACACTCACAGGTGTAACAAATCATTGAGTCAAAGCCTTTCACAGGTTTGACAGGTATTCCCAAGTTATAAATCCAAATCAAAACTTGCGTGAGTCAGGACAGTGAAATAAAAAAATGTGCTTCTGAAATTCTTGAGAGAGAGGTTTGGCTTTCTGGATCTGTTTAATCTTTTTATTGACTGAAAGAAATTTGTGTATAATAATGGGTTTTTATCTGTCTCAATTCATGTCCTTAAAAGGGTATTCCAGCTTTTCAGTATGTCACCATAAAATTTGTGGACTTGTGATGGACAGTTTTTAAAAAAAAAAAAAAAAAAAAAGAATAGTCAGACTTGATTTAGCAGAGGACAATATCCCAAATTTTGTTCCCTGGTATCGATAAGGCTCCAAAAACATTGGATCTTACATTTCCCATAATGCAACACGATAGCACCAGCCATATCTTTCAAACACCAGATGTCCGGTTTGTACATTTGCGGTCTCCTAAGCCCTAAGCTTTAAGACCTAACGAAGCTCCTTCATAGGCATAGACGACATAGCACAGTTATACAAACCATGACCTATAAACTGAGCCTGATGTGCTCCTTTAATGAAAGAAAAGTTCCATTTTCAGAGTAAGATACAAACATTTAAAGATGAAGCAGCACAAAACTCTTCTTGTAATCTCTTCTCATCTATTTTTATTTGAATATACATTTTGCCTATACATACTGTACAATTTTGGTATGCAAATACACTTATTTATTACTTATTTGCTTCAATAATCAGTTCCTAATAAAGTGCACACTGAGTAATATTGTCATAATATGAACTTAACAGTGTGACCTGCCATTAGTTTGCAACCTGGAAGCTATAGAACTAAGACAGGACGTAAAGATGTATGAAAAACACAACAGGCAACTAACATTTAGAATAAACATGGACTATTTTCTTTGGCTGAGCACAGCATGCTCACATACCAAGCATGATGTAAAGCCATAACATGAAACATAGCTCAGCTTCTCAGTAGGTCATTTTTAAGAATTAGGTTGAGTACAGCAGAGAGCAGCTGTGGAAAACTATATAAAATTCACACCCCTAAGCAAAATCTGGGCTTTTCCCATCTTAGTGTACAACATATTGGAGCTTTTAGGGGCCAGAAGGCAACCCCTGACAGCTTTCTGCCTGTAGCACTATTAACTTCACACTAAGAGGGATGTTTGAGGACAGTAGGGCAAAGACTGACTAGAGTAGAGTCAATCTTTAATGTCCCCAAGAGGTTGACAGATAATAGGCAAAAGGAATAGCACAGGGAAGAACAATAAATAGACAATAAATAGAAGACCAATAATATAAAATGGACCAAACGACCACTAGAGAGAATGCAGTGAAAATCAGGGGACAACCCACCATCACAGCTTGTAAAAGACCAATATCTGAGAGGTTAAAGGACCTCATATACTGAATAGTGCTCCCTCTTGCAAGTTAAAGCCTCCGTCCTGATAAAAACCACCGAGACAGGTGTTATTTGCAGTTTGCTGTTTAAATAACATGCATATACATTTTTGCTTAAACACAAATAACTTTTCCTTCATGAATGTTCCTTGCATTTTTCGTATCAGTATTACTGGTCAAAATGATGCACTCTTAACATTATCATCTTACATTTCTTGTTCATCTTGAATGTTTCTCCTCTCAAGACACATACCTGAAGAAAAGTAAGGGCAATCACCTTTTTGAGTCTTAATAACAAGCTGCAGACTCGATACTATTCAAATCAGGAACAGTTGCCACAACAGAGAAAGATTAAATATTGATTAACGCTGTGAACATGTAGTCAACTTGGCAAAGTTCAAAATCGAATTGCATTAAAGCAGCTGGTTCACAATTATTTGCATAAGATCAATGCAAATCCAGAATCTGAGAAGTAAAGTAGACAAAACAGAATCTGATGGAGTCAGTTCATTTTCCTCAAGAATATCAGACAAGGTCACTTTGTTAGCTTCTGGAAATAAGCTCCTCTGAGCCACGAGGAAACACAAACATGATAGATAAATGCAGAAAACAAGCTGTTCCATGAATGATGCAAATTCTCTGATTTACGTATTTGCTTCACATTTACAAGTAGGATGTACTTTAAGTCCAAGATTCACTCCCTTTTAGCTACTCCACTGTGTTGAAAGCTAGCTGCTAACTCGATCTGTCTCCTGTTAAGTGATGTGGAGTCTGCAGTGGATTTATCACAGCTTTTTTTTAAACAGAAACGAGGTTGATGAGAGAGTTGAGACTGAACCAAAACAAAAATGTTGCAGGCCCGAAAGCCAAAACAATGAGCTGAAAGACACTAAAATGCTCAGCAGAGCCGTGGGAAACTGCAAAGTGGAACGATAGTCACTTTGAGAAACCCCTCACACATTAGACATAATTATTTTTTTTCCTACTATAAAAATATTAGGTAGTGCAGCTTTAAACAAATGCTGAGTCCACTAATGAGAACTCGAGCTTGATTAAGGACAACACAAAAGGCCAAACAGCCGATGAAATGAGTCTTTAATCAGCCAAACTGTCATTAGGGTGACTGAAGCTGTTAAAAGTGAACTACAGCTAATCAGCAACAGCAGAAAAGGGCATTTGCCTGAGTCACCCTGGATGCATGATTCATCAAATCACAGGTTTATTTTTGTTTCTATCTTTTACAGTCAATGATTCATGGAATAGCTGTGTTTTGAGCTGATGTTTCCATTAATGATCATATCTAATCAACCGCAGTAGCAGAAGATGATTTTGTTACCAGGGCTGACAGGAAAACTGTTCAACCATTTAGAGAGCATTAACATGTTGCAGACACACACCCAAGTTGGAGCAGGGACAATCAATAGAAAGACTGGAATTTTACACCTTATCTTTCTCTCACATTTATAGTGCACAGCAAATTATTGTCAAGCATTTCTTGTTAGCAAGCCACTGTCCCATCCAGACTACACGGCACACTGCACCCAGAGAAACTAACTGGACGGATTGTGTCTGGAACAGAGAGTGGACACAATAACAGCTAAATGTGTGAACATAGGAATAAGCCTTCTTTTAAATCCTCCCTGCAATGTTGTCCTACAAATTGTTACCAAAGCTTTGTGGAGCACTGTAGCACTCCTTAAGAAGGAAATCCTTCACTTCACAGAGGAAGGAAAGAGGTAGACATCTGTTTGGCACACCACGCTCCAGACTTCTTCCTTGAAGATAGAAAGTTGTTTATATCAGGTGATTAGGGACCATAAGATGAACATCTAACTGATCTGGTGTCTGTTAAACTGCTCTTAAATTCATTGCAGTGGGGCATCGCCATCTTGACACACTGAGAAAAAACACACCTGTTTGCCTGCCTCAGTAACAGCCATTTACATTCAGGTGGAGCCTGTCGGGAGAGGCTGTGAGAACACACACACAGGCTGCAGCCTCCTTACTTCTAGCATCACCTGTTTGCATGTTTGACCTCCTTTTTTTCTCTTCCAGTCAGAGCAAATGGACCAGAATTGAGTTCCATCACTAGAACATTTTTGCGGAAGTCAAATATGTATCAAAACCACATCCCTCTAGAGATGTAGAATGTAAACAAGGGATTCAGACATATTACAGAGATTTAACCTCGTCTGAGGGTCCTCTCTGTTCCACTATAGTCACGCACTTAACAATCCTTTAGCTGCAGATTACACTGAGGGGATGAACGGCCCCAATGGGCTTCGCGCATCATTGGAATGACGCCCTCCTTATTCTGGGCCAGATGTTGTCGGTCTTTTAAAGAAGACTCTGGTGTGCGCGCACAAACACACAGACCCACGGGCTCAGCAGTTTATTAAACTGTGATGCAAGGGATTCAGCTTTTAAGCACACAACATTAGCTTATTACACAAATAAACATATTTGTAGCGTTATAATCAGAAACATCCCAACTAAAGACTCCGCAGTGCATGCCGTTTACAGTTGTGGATACAGATGTTCTTGTCACCCCAGATGTGCAGTGAACCGAACTAAGTCGAAGTCTGTCTTAACTGCGGCTCTAATCTCCCTGACAAGATGTTTATGTGAATGATGCTCATGTGACAAAAATCCAAAAGATAAAGCGCTTCGCTGCTTCCTTTTCCTTTTGGTTTCCCTTTGCCATCTTTTGACAGACGTGGACAGAAAGCAGACTGAAGGCTCCATCAGTGACCCACCTTGACAGCAGAATGTCGCCCACAGGTAAACTCCAATCAATACAGATCCTGTACTCTGCCGAGGCTCCATAGCAGCAGCAGAACTCCCTCTGTGTCCCGCTGGAGATGTCAAACTTAGAGGGAGCGCAGCTTTGTCAGACTGCTGGTGCTCTCTCTCTCTCTCTCTCTCTCTCTCTCCGTTTATCTCTCTGTCTGTGACTCTCTCTCTCCCTCTCTCTTCTTGTCGGGTGCTGGAGGAGACGCGCGCGCACACACCCGATATGTCTCTCTCTGTCTCTCTCTCTCTCTCTCTCTCTTTGTGTTTGGGTCACCGTCAGCTCTCAGGAGCCACGTTGGATTCAGCTCTCTGCTCCTCTCTCGGTGCTCGGCTGTATATTTATATCAAACATCTCCAGCGTGTCCCCTCGCTCGTTTCCTGTCGTGTCCCTGTGCGGTGATGACGACGGCCACCTGTCCGCTGACTGCTGACTGCTGCTGCTGCGCAATGCCGCCAACTTCGTCAGGGTTTGTCCCCTCCAGTCATTTCGGGCTCATCCTCATCTGCTTAATGGATGATGACTAAAGGAAAGATGACCACACAGAGTCTCAACACGCACACAAGAGTCTCCATCAAAGGGCCCCCTCCACTTTGGAAAACTTTCTTCTTCTTCTTTTTTTTTTTACTCATGTAAACGTTTCATTAGAAAATTGGTACGGTATCCCTGCGTTTTCTGGGGTCTGAGAAGATCTGAGAAGATCATCTCTGTCATCCACCCTGGTCCTCTCCTCATCCTACAGGTGGGAAGGATGAGACTAATGCAACAAAGCAACAATAAAGAATTTCCTTTAAAAAAGAACTCTTTTTAAAGACAATCATTTTTCTTGATTTTCATTGTGGAATCTTTTCACTTCCAAACTGTTCTCAGTCTTCAAGTGTTCTCTCCTTGTTTGTCCTCTTCTTCAGCCTTGTCCTCTTGCAAAAAAGAGCCACTGTCAGAAGAAAACTTTTTCATAGCTCATCCATTATCTCTTCCCATATTTTACTCACTTGTTGAAGTGAATGCTAAATAAACAGCTTTAAACATTCTGATGTGAAACTGTATCAATAAATAGCTTGTGATTCCAAATAGCCGACAGTCACAGACACATTATGAGACAAATGACGCAGACATGTGGCTGCGTCATTTGTAGTTGATTGGGGGAAGGTAATCTCACCCCTGGTCATCCCTCCTGCCTGTGCCTGTTTTCCTCATAATGGTGTTTCTCTTCTCGCTCTCTGCATCATCATCTTGCTTCATCCTCCCACTGTGTTCCTCCTCTCCAGTCTCCACCACCTCTACCTTCTCACTGTCACAGGCATCACTGTGGCACTCCGTAAAGATAGGGGTAAGGCTATATATCTGTTAGGTGATGACCTCCAAGTGTTAACCTATATTTTTTTGTACCAGTCAGTAAAAACACGTCGAGGTTGGTGTTATACCTGTCCATGAATTCATAACAACAGTTTGGCTGTAGCCATATTATGTTACACATTGCAAAGTTACATGACCTTCCCAGCAAAGGCAGGGGAGAAGAAGACTAGTGAACATGCAAACTAGTGAATATGGAGCAAAACAACGCTTGACAAGGCATCCAACACAGAAGCCATTTCTATACAGAGGGTGTGGAGTTTGTTCTCCATCATTTATACTGAAAGTACTTTAAAAAGGGGATCTCTTTGCAGCCAGTAAAGGAGAGGAACAATGAGAACAGCTGATGGTGCTTTAAATGTACATACAGGCATGTGAGCATTGTTTTAGGATGCACTTGAAAATATGTGAACCGGTCCTTTAATTACAAACCAGCATTTGTATTCTGAAAGCCAGAAATCTCAGCCTCAGGCAACAACACCAGCAGTGAATTGGCACTGAACAATGATTCTATCAGAATGTACACAATGATATTTTGTTGTAGGTGATATCAATCTTGTTTCCCTCTTAAACTGATCAACTGAAAATCTTGTTTCACCCCATTTCCTTTGCGATTGGTTTTTCTGGTTCATTTTCAACACCTTGGATTTCCACAGCTTAAAAACACAGCTATGTTGCTACATTGAGTTATGAGCATTTCTCAGCTGCAGCGGTGCAGATGATGAATCAAGTTAGATGAACACAATTTCATATTAGCATGCACCACTGAGCGCTTCTTTAATCAGTGTGGCAGCCGTCCATTGTGGTGAATTTTAGTGCATGTGGCCAGTTGTTAAAACATATTGCAGCACATAATTACCTCTAACGAGACATTTGCCCGAGCTTCGGTGTGGTGCCATCAGCGGGGGGGAACAAAGTTCTTCGGTGCTCACAGGCAGCACACCTTACACTGCCATGACACAAGATGGAGTGTTATTGTGTGTGTGTGTGTGTGTGTGTGTGTGTGTGTGTGTGTGTGTGTGTGTGGTACTTAGTGTACAGCCTCATTAGTATGTATGGAGATATTTCAAGTTGTTGGTTCATGTGGTGCACTGATGATCTGTTTCCTGACCTGTTAGCTTACTCATATATGCCTCCCCCATCTCCTTTACATCATCTTCTTAATGTTCCTCTCTCTCTCCTTTTTGTCTTCCTGTTAGTCATCCACTCACTGTCTCTCTCTTTCTCTAGTTTTCTCCTTTTCTTTTACCCTTTATCCATCTGCCATAACCCCCTTAACCCCCTGTTGATTCTCCTCTCTGTCCTCTGTCCTCCTCCTAGGCCCACACCGTCTCTCTCCATCTTTCTTCTCCCTCTCTGTTTCCTCTCTTCCACTTGTCTATTCTGTACTTTTGCAGCTCTGCTTGTGAGCATCAGATGCAGTGATGTCCTCAGACCATTACGAGAGCGCCCGCAGCACTTCTTTAGCCCTCATCTATCACTCTCCCTCTCCCATTTGCTTCACCCTGAGTATGTAAACCCCCCGCCTCCCTTATCCTTCTCTTTCAGTCTCCCTCTGGCTTCAGTCTGGACACAGTGTTGTACATGTACGTAGACTGCCGTCAGCTCACATTAAATAAACGTCCTCTTGGCTTAGCCTGCAGGGACTAGAGTTGGTACTGTGTGTTTATTTGTGAGTGTGGGATTGTGTGTATTTTTCTGTGTGTGCACCTGTTTTATTTACGGAGCAGTACTGTCTTCAATTTCCAGCTGAAAGAGACCACCCCACCCCCCCAGCCCCTCCCTTTATCACACACAACACGTTAACACATGGTGTAGCAGCCTCAAGCCCATGCCATAAATATCATAAAGAAATAAACAACATCTCATGCAGAATGATCAAGCATAAGGCAGACATGTGATTTATGCAGAGGCTTATGCCTTTGCATATATCCCAGAATACTTATCACATTATATCAAACGTACTGCACATGAACAAGTACGGTAAGACAAATGACTCGAGTGCAGCTATAGTCAAAGAAGAAAAATGTAGATGTGAAAAACAATACTCACGAGAAGAAACTTATAAAGGCCCCTACTAATAATCTAAAAGAAATTCAAATCAGCTGCTTTTGTGATTTTCTAACCCTATTCACATGTTACATTGCTGCTTGGGAGCAGCAGAGCAAGCTGTAAATGCAGCATTGACATATTATCACCTACACTGTAATTTCCCAGCTTGGGATCAATAAAGTATATCTATCTATCTATCTATCTATCTATCTATCTATCTATC
>JBBMJY010000020.1:20807036-20833159 GCA_037833715.1 Toxotes lorentzi | reverse complement strand
ACACACACACACACACACACACACACACACACACACACACACACACACACACACACACAGAGAGAGAGAGAGAGAGATCAAGTAGGCACATCCTCTTTGCTTATCTAACACCCAAACAAACTCTGGTACTTCTTTGTCAGCTCACACAAACTGACACCAAGTGCTTCAACAGTCTTGTTGTGCAGCGATGGAGGCAAATGAAGATTCTGGATGGTCTTTTGGTTGCAAACTACTTCAGTAATGAGTCTCATTCCACTTCCAATCCAAGTTCATTCAGAAAATGAGTTCACATTAAGGTCATCAGTGCTGAGGGGAGGTCTGTGAGGGCAATCTGTGCTTAATTATAAAAGAAATGTGAAAAGCCCCGTCTCTTCTGAAAAATTGTCAAAATTCCTGAGTGTTTTGGAACAGAGGAACCTCTCTCTCTCTTTCCTTCTTTCTGCTGCTTCATAATAGCTTTTCATCTGTCTGCTTCCCACTTCTATTCTTCTATTTTGAAAGGGGGAAAGAGTAATTGAGTGTAGCAGAGAACACCATGGGATCCACTTTTCACATCTGCATGAATTTCCAGAATTAGTGTGGTTGTCCCTGATTGCACTGCACTGAATAAGTGTGATGTCTGTCTGAGAATGTGGGTATGAGGTAACATAATGCAGCATTTAGTTGGACTGCTCAGCTACTGTGGAACTGCTGCTGCCCTTCAAGCCAGTCATAACAGACCAAAGCTTAATGTGAAAACATAAAGGCACTCACACCTGGCTGTCCATACACACACATGCACGCACACAAACACATTAACAAACTTCTCTGTGCTCGTTTATCAATCCGCAGTCGTTCCCACTACCATTTAAAAGTCATGCTCCGGTGTGTGTTCAGTGACCTTTTCAATCCAAACACTGAGACAAAGGTAAAGATCGGAATAGGAGCATTTGCCTGTGGCTGTGCACACATGTGTATGTGTGTTCCTTTACATCTATGTCTATGAGAACCTGAGTTTCAACCTCTCAAAGTAAAGACAAAGTGCAAGTATTTTCAGAAACCCTCACCTTTTTATGGGGTTGTTTTAAGGTCAGGATTAAGGTTTATAGTTGAAGTTATTATTTATGTGAAAAGCACAAAGAAACACCAACATGCTGTTAACGTGAGAGTGTTGTGCATCAGCCTGATAGCTCTGAGGCTCAACTTAAACACTGAAGTATAAGTGTATAAGCAGCTAAATTTCACACAAGGCGATTTAGAGAAAGATGACATGACTATAAATCTATGTTGTCATTTATCATACTGATGCTGTATCACATTATTATCCTCCTCCCGTCTGTTGTCACTCCCTTTTGTACCAGTACATGTTTATTTTTATTTCATAAACTGAACTGAATAGAAATCACCTGTATGTTGCTGGCTCAGATTGTTTTGTCAGACTGTGTAGAGGCTGCAGGGGCCAGAGCAGGTATATGAAAGACTATGAAAACAAGCTCTCAAACATGTAGCTCAACATTTACTGTGCATGCTGCACTGTTAGACTCCCAGTAGACTCCCCGTAGTGCTAATGGAAGGTTGAGGGCGAAAAGCTGGTGCACATGTTTTGTACATGCACATGTATACACACAAACAGCAACAGCATGGCTCAGATGTTTAAGAGGAGCTGGAAAAAGGGAAAACAGACACTTCGGTGTAAAATCATATGTGAGAAAGATAAAATCATCAAATGAAAATCAGAGCACAGGGAAAGAGGCAGACAAAACAGAAAGCGGGCAGAGAGACGCGGAGGGTCGGGGAGATTGAAAACCGTGATCCGTTGCTGATTATGACAAAGCGATAAGTCTGATTTTCTGCCCCAGTTGCTGTGGCAGCCAGGAGCAGCTGCAGTGGCAGGGTAGCATTCGCTCTGCCATTCCACTCCTCCATTCCCCGAGCCGGTCGATTATCAATGATACGGAAAAAGCAAGGAAGATCCTGCTGGGCCTGCTGCCCAGCACATGCTGGGGCCACATGAGGGAGAAGGAGGGTGAAGCATACACTGACAGAAATGGTGAGAGAGAGGACATGTTGCTGGCTTCATTAGTGCACCAGTTCATGCTTAAAGGCACGAGGGACAGACAGAGGAGGCAGACAATCACACAGACACACATGCACACACACACAAACCTGTTCTTGTTCCTCAGGAGGTAATCATATTGACTTACATGACCTCAGCTGGAGACTTGTACTAACATTAACCATATGTGTAATGTTACATCACCTCATATGAAATGAAGCAACAATGCATCATGTGGACCAAGCTGATTGGTTGACTAGTCCTTTCAGGAAGCGGGTTTGAAAAAAAAAAAAAAAAAAAAGAAACAGCCATGCAAACATTTCTGAACAATCCAGTGCACATTCACCTACAGTATGTACAGCTTTGAGAAGCATGTTTCAGCCAAAAGCCTTCATCCCTGAAGCTTGTACTCTTCTTAAAATTATAATATTTTGTACGAGAAATGTGCAATGAAAAATCATCTTTGTGGTTTGTCTGAGTAAGTTTTCATATTTACTTCTTTCTTCTTCTCACTCTTATTCGCCAAGTGAAGAATGGGCTCTTTTCTGCTTAGTGATAAAATGTAATGGTTTACCTTGCGGGGATCATGTTTTTTGTGAGTCCCCATGATATGACCATGTAGACAAAGTTATGCCCCTACAAACTGATTAATACAAGTACATACAAGTACTGTTCTGAAGTGTGAGGGGCTGAGGTGCCTCAGAGGTGAAGTTATTAACAGTGAAAATCATCACTTCATTATATCTCTTAGTCAGGTGACATCAGTTGTGTTGTGAGCAGCAACACATCTAGAGCTGAGCTGACATTTTGTTTGTCAAACATTTTGTTTGTTCGCTGAAGACAGTTTTCAGTGAAAAACAAAGGCAGCACAAAAATACACACGTGAATACGCAGCGTGTACACGCACATACAAAATGAAGGGACGGGAGTTGGCATTAAGTAAAACCAACTCTGTCACTTCCAGTTTACTTCTCTACCTCTTTTCTACTGAAGCTGTCACAAAAATATTCTGATAGAGAGACAGAGATCTGACTCAGTGCGACTCACTGTCTCCACTCGTGGATGCCACATACCTTGATACTTGCACACATGCACAATCAGCACACCTACACACACACACATAGATGTACACACTTCACGCTCCTCTACCACTGAAGTTGTCACAAAAATGTTCAGGATTGAAAGTTAAAGGTATGAGTCAATCCGACTCCTCCTCTCCTCCCTATTTTACTCCATCTGCTCACTGCATCACACACGCACACACTGCATGTCTTGATGAAGCACACACCTATACACACACACACACACACGCAATCTTCAAGTTAAGCTGTCACAAAGATGCAGAGACTCTCAGATTGGAGTTTTTGAGTTTGTGGCATTTCTGTCACCAATGTCCCCCCCCCCCCCCCCACAGCTACACACAAACACACACACACTCACAAACCCTGTAATCTACTGTATAACACCACCATGGAACAGACCAGTATTTGAAGCCTCTGCAGTATCCTGGGGGTATAACTGTGGTAGCTATCAAAGAATAATGATTCACCCAGCCTGAATTAATGTGGAATATTTTTTCTCTAATATGCTTACACACACACACACACACACACACACACACACACACACACACACACACACACACACACACTTCGATTTACTGTATGAACACTGGAATTACAAACTGGTGCTTCGCAAGTCTTGCATGTGGTTAACATGAATATATGTCACTGGATTTTCAAATACCTGTTAGCTACAAACACGATTTCTATAATTCCAGCTGATCAGCTACTCCACTGTTTCCCACACTGGGAATTCAAACTAAATATCTAGTATTAACGATCTTTGTTCCAATAAAGTAGTAGTCTGGCTATGAGGAATACGTTTGGGGAATCAGACCTTGATCTCTTTAAGAGCGCCTGGTAAATCTCAGCGGAGGAGATGACTGAAGTAAAAAAAAAAAAAAGAAAAAGAAAAACACAAGTAAACGCAGCTTTTCATTTCATAGCGTTACAGGCAGACTGTGAGTGCAAGACTCGTTCTGAAGTACAAAAAAGGAAGGAGACTATACTCAAATCTGATCAGTGTGTTATTATGAAAACATCCACAAATATCTTGCCGCCCACTCTTGTTCTCTGAAGAGCTCTTAGAGCGGGGTCTTTAATGAGACTCCTAACGAGGGGCTCATTAAAGATCCATTATGATGTCACGGCGCTCTCAGAGCAGTTTGTGCCACCAGTCAGCATCGAGCACGGTACGCAGGGTGAGTGTGTCATGCCAGTTGTCTTCTTCTAGATCATACTATCAGTGATATGGCTTCCCTGAAATGACCTTTTCGTCTCAGTGATATCAAACCAGCTGAGAGGGCACTTTAATAAATACATGGCGGATTAAGTATATTGATGTTTAACTGTTTTGATTTTCACACAGTCCCTGTATGTTTATGTTTTATCAAGGTTTCAGAGTAGTTGCTAGAGGCGACCTGAATAAAGAATAAAGAATGAGAATAAAGCTTGAGCACAACAAAACTGTTTCCTAATTTTCCATCAACTTTCATGTTTACTTTTTTTTGTAAAACACGATGGTTTTCACATATTAAAGGAATAATTCTTAATTTTTGCACTTACTGGCTTTCTTGTAGTTTTCTCACCACCACTGTCATGTTTTTTGAGTATTAAATTTAAGTATTAAATATTTTTTATGTTTCATCTCAAGATTTAAACCCTTAGCTTGTGGGTTGCAGTAGCTTGTAGAGCAACATTGGAGGTGAGCTCTGGATCTCAGCTCATAAAAACTTTGTTTACCTTTCCATAAGAGTGTATTTCTTTATCTGTGGAGCAGGAGTTGATTAGCATGAAGACTGAAAGCAGGAGGAAACAGCCAGTCTGACTCTGTCCAGAAGTTAAAAATATCCACCTTATAGCACTTCTAAAGCTCACTATCAACACGTTAATTTGTTAAATTTGTGCACATCCAGAAAAACATCAGTTGGTGGTTTTTTGGGTAGTTGTACTGCCACTATTTCTTGTCCACAGCGGTGGAGTGCTTGCTGGAGGTGAGTTTGTGCACCATTGTGTCCTCCCCCCAAAACTTTGGCTAACCTGGGGGTTTGTTTAAAACCTGTATGATCATCTGACTGCTCATTTTTCTTGCACCGACACTCTTTGTTTTAATGATGTTACCATGTTCCTAGAACTCAGTTAATAAGACCCAAGTTGTAGCAAACCAGAGTTCACCAGAGGCTGTTATAAGGGTGACATTATAAAATTTTTGAATATAATCACTTATAGGTTGAAATGTCCGAGCAACAGTTCTGCTCGGTTTGTAGAGTCTAAACCTTCATGAATTATTAAGAGACATGTGGTGTCTTCCTTGTTAGTTCCAGATGGCTTGTCTGACTTGATGGCAATAATGCTGAATTCTGCAATGCTACACACATGGAATTGTTCATGGACAAATGCACATATGAAACAAACATGCTGCTACTATGTACTGCAAAAATATATTTTTCAGAGAATCAAGATTTCCCTTGTGAGCCTTGTGGGTCAGACAAATTCTGTAAGAATCACTTTTGATGTAATAATGAAAAATATCACAATTTGTTGTCATACCATTGTCAGTATTCTGAAATAAGAGTTTGGTGGGTGCAACTATGTCAAGAAAATCATCTAAGTGGCATTTTCCCTTCCATTCAGAAAGAAAAATGTCTAATTGGTTAAATGGAGGAAAAAGCAGAACAAGGAGTTCAGTGGGCGGCTCAGAAATCTGCAATGGTCTTCAGAGTGACATGTCGTTACGTCACTTGTTCATCACAGCTGAAAGAAACTAAATTTTTGCTCTGCAAAATTGGCATTGCAAAAATAGTAGAATGTCAGTGGTCATGTGGGAATAATTATGCTATTTAAAATGTTTTCCTAAAACCACTCAGGATTTAAAGCTGCATTCATTGACTTTAACAGTCATGAAGTGGCATTAGCATTCATTTAGAGTTGTGTTTCTGCTGATACTGTTTATTTACTCTCCTTCTTGCTGTGTTGTGGCCTCCACCAACTACTAAAGAAAATATCTGGCTCTTTAGCTGCTAAATGCTCCCTTATGTTCTCATGCTACTCACTAAACTTGTCTGTCTGGTGATGAACAGTAATTGGCTTATCTGAGACTTTTTTCTGGAAAAAGCTGTATGGTTGGGGTGAAAACGAGACTGATGAGGGTGATGATGTTTGTGGACCGGAATACCAAAACAGTGGGCTGAAAAAGCTGAAACGCTCTAAAAAAACTGAGGAGATCTGCAGTTAGGCGATGACTCTATGTGAGTTCCATGCGATTCACATCCCGGTTCACATTAAACATAGTCATCTGATCGATTATTAATATAAAATAATGGTGCAGCTTTAAACAAACCTAAAATACTTGGCTTAGTTCTAGTATCATGTCTGTGCATTTGTTACAGAAATGATTATAAAATCACATTGTTTCATTTGGAAAACATCACTAAATATAGTATGTTTTTGCAGTGAAATCACAATACCAACCCGAGTGTGCAGTGTTGTTGTACATCTCCCTCCCACTGTTCTGTCTGAAGTGAGCCTGGGAGAGTTGCTCAGTTTAACATCGAACATTAAATCTTGTGATCCCCTGCCTCCGCCAGCCATCAAAGAAACACCTCTCTGCTGCGGTGGACTGCATCTCTGTCTTTCTTCTTTTCCTCTCTACCTCTTCCTCCTCCAGTATCCCACAAGCAAACTGATTTCTCAAAAAGGGAAAGTCCGCAACGCCCTCGTAAGTACAGCAAAAAGAAGAAGTTAGGTAAGGATTTCCACACATGCAAACACCTTTTCAAAGTTTTCAGTGTCAATATTAAAGTCAGTGCACATGTTTTAATACACGTGTTGTCCAACAGCAACCTGCGTTAATAAAAGAGAAAAGGTGAAGCACGTTGTGTATTTTTATCAAGCCTACATCAGGAGCTTGTTTGTGTTGATGTGTGTATGTGTGTTAATGAGTGAGTGAGTTTACACATGTATGTGACTGTAATAGAATCAAATCCAACGATAAACTGTGTTTATTTTTAACCTCTCAGTATTTCTTGGCTTATCATGACTCTTAATACAAGTTTTACGCCAGTGTTTCCAAAATGAATCAAACCATTCAAAATGAATTTGAAACTGATTCTGATCTGCTTTAATCTCTCTGTCAGTCACTACATCAGTGGGAGCAATTTCTCTGAGAGCAACAAAGCATCAGATAACACAATTTGAAGCCAACTGTCTGATTGCAATGTTAAAATTAGGACGTTTAACACAATTTTTCAACATCGCCGTCAGCCCTGTGATTCATTTTATCAAAGATGCTTTCTTATTATATATTTCTTACTCTTCCTCAAATTTAATTCTTCAGCTACATCAGAAATCCTTGGCAGCCTTGGCAGCATAAAAAACTAATTATTTGTATAAATATTACACCAGCCACACTGAACCAAGCACTAGGTTGCTCTGCGTCATCCATTTTCACAACTTGGCTTTTCATAAAGTCATATGACTTGATTTAATATGCCAGTAAGGCACAGAAAGGCAATTTTCAAGAGGGACTCAGATGTAAATTTGTATTACATATGATAATATTTCCTATTAGGATTGAGCTCCCTTCCGTTTCTCAAATCCCGGGGAAAAATAGAACATGAATCACCCCATACAATGTAATTCCAATTCCACTTGACATCCCAGTTTCATTTGACCTCCGTTACTAAGAGCCTCCTATTGTAGATGGCACTTCATAGCACCGTGTTACGCTGCTCCCTTGCCGTTTTTCATTTCTCTGTGTTTCTTCTGCCTTTAAGCATAGAGCTAAAATTATTATGAAATTAAACCTAAATCAAAGTGCACACTTGTATGCAAATTGGGAAATCAAATGACAGAGCACATAAAAAAAAAAAAATTCTGCTTTATAGCATGGATCATTGATCCATGCTAAATCATTTTTGGCTGGATGACTGAATATCAGTAACACAGAGTCCAAAAAGCTCCCTGATTTTGTTCAACAGATGTTTCCTTACAAAAAGAAAAAATACAAAAATAAAAATCAATCAAACATCAAGTGTGTCTGTCGGTTCAAGAAAGTCAGTTTATTTTCACAAGGTCAGATTTGTGTCTATGTCTGTGAGCTTGTATCAGTCATCGGGTGGGGGAAAAGGTTTCTACACAGTTACATTATAAAGCAGAGACCTGGTTTGGAGATTAGATTATAGTTAGGGTTGGGATTAGGCTAGCCCTGTGTGGGACTGTTCCGTCATCCAGGGAATGGAGCACAGTCTCGGATGCTTCCCATTGAAAAGCTAACCAGTTACCAAATCAACCACTAAAGCCCCGTTCTTGATACAATACAGTTTGAAAATGCAACATACATCTCACCTTTCTGTGTTTTCTAATGCTGCCGTATTGCTCTCATTACCGCCCCCTGTGGCCAAATGGGTTAAAAAAAAAAAAGAGATCACAACTGGGCTTCTCACCAACCAACCCGGTCTCCAAGTGTCAGTGTGGGACGACTCTGCAGTCCTGGGATTTCCTTTAATGCCATCGTTTTGTTTTGTTTTTTTATACGCATAGAAAGAGCTGAGCAGAGACGTTATATTCTAGCCATCAGTCAGCTATTATTTTTCCATATGAAATATTTTCTAAGTATGTTTTAAGTGTTTAGGGACATTGTAACCTGAAATATAGGCCAAATATTGTTGATAGATCCAAACTCTACATCAGTTTTCAGATGTGTGAAACAGATGTGAACACAAATGCAACATACCTTAAGGTATTGATCTGATGACAGACACGCACGCTTTTAAGAGTTTCTTGTTCCCTCTCCAATATTGGGTAAATTTTAGTGATGTGACACTGTTGAACAAATGAACAGAGAGCCTCGAGTTCAGGGGTAAACTCTGCAACATCACAAGTGTTACCATGGCAATGTCACGCCAAGACCACTTATCGGTCTTGCAGTGAACTCTGGATTTCAAGGTGCCCTGAGGGGTTTTCTTGTAAACAAAGTTTTATTTACATTCAGTGTTGCTCACCAAAACACACTGTGTGTATCCTTGAGGTCTAACAAATGTAATGAATGCATTTCCTTCCTTTTATTTCCTCGTTGAGAAAACACAACAAACACACAGTACGTGTTTTTGACCGTGATGCTACAGCAGCTATGAATCGTCTTCAGACTTAATGCCCTCCCAAATGACAAAAACACAAGTGTATGTGTGTATGCATGTGTGTGTCTGTGCGACTTCAGGCGCATGAAGACACACTGCATCCCTTCGCTGGCCTGTTGAGTACACTACACACTTATCTTATCTCGCTGTCATAGAAAACAGAGTAAATGCCAGAGTAAATTACTCATTGAAATCACAGTAATTGTGATTATAACATTATCCACCAGCTGTCTGAACCCTTCACGCAGTCTGTGCAAAAAAGTCACTGACTTCACAACACCCCCACACATCTCTGTCATTAACCCACAGAGATCTGTAAGCAGTTAAAGATGAAAGCACTGTGCTTTGTGCTGGATATCTTTGACATTTTCTGTGACTCACTTCTACTTCAAGATATGTGTCATTACTGTAGCTTGTTTTTGTTGTTGTTGTTGTTGTTGTTGTTTTGTTTTCCAACTAACAGCTACATGACACCTGTACTGGAAGTAAACAGTGATCAATCTGAAACACAAGAACACCATGATGTTCACATTATCACAGGAATAACCCAGCTGTATTGTTTCTAGGATAGAGTTTATCTAGGTTCCTGCTCCACAGTAGGAGTCCAGCCTCCATGTAGACATACTCACTCGTGTCTGTCTTGCATTTACAACCATCACATTTGTCTTTTCCTTCTCTTCCCTTTGTTCTCCCTCTCACACTCACACATTTATAGAAATCTGTTAAAGTGCAGTTTGCATCAATAAACGCCTCAGGGGACACTTTGGGATATTATGTTTTTGCCCTTATCGCCTAAAAATGAAGCCATTCATCTCCCGTGTGACTCTATGAGTCACGAGAAACACTTTACATGCAAAATATTTGTTTTATTATGTTTGTTTTTAAGCTGGGAAGGCTGCTCCTCCTTGGTGGAAACTATTGTGATAAACAATACATTTCATTTAAGTGCACATGTGTTATTTTTATCTGCAGCCGTTTTGGTTGGTTGACTTATTGAGCAAGCACAGAGCGTTAAATTGCATGGAATTTGTTGTGCTTCGTGAAGACTTTTTGTCAGCTCTCACTCCATCATCCATATTCATGCTGTACACTGCACACACAAACAAATGAACCCACACACTTGCGAATAATTACTGCCAGACAGACCACACTGGATCCTGAGGCTTGTCCAGCTTCGAATCACACAGTTATGTTATGGAGACACTGGTACTGTAGCTCTTTGAAGGCTAACTCAGCCAATAATGGGTGATATCTCTTATGTGTCTAGGTCAACAGAATATAAAAACAGGAAAAGCCCTTTAACTTGGCTGTATTATTCAGTCTATGTCCACTGGGCAACAATTAGTTGTGTAATGTAGCATTTTGTCCAGCTCAGCATGTGCAGTTCTCTTCTAGACCATCCTTCACGTCCCTCTTAGCTCTGTCCCCGCTCCCTGGCTCTGTTGCTGCATCACTGAGGCCTCTCCAGCCTCTGGGCTACAGTCATGTGTTTCATGCTCTGATGGCACCATAACTTACCATAGAAGAGATTATCCAGTGAGTCAAACTGCTCTCTGATCTCTTCCGTGTGTGTGTTCGTGTGTGTTTGTGTGTGCGTGCAGTAACGTCTCCCATGAATTACGTTCGCATACAGCTATTCTGCATTAGAGATTTATGTTCAGCCTTCAGTGCCAATGCAGGAATTCAATGAGACGTTCATAAAGTGGGTGAAGGTCGGGGTGGTGGATGGGCAAATACTGTACTACATGCGCTGCGTTTCCACATTTTAACATCACTCTTCATATTGATATCAAATACATATACTATAATTAAAAAAAACAAGCCATATGCTACATGGCCAAATGTATGTGGACACCCAGACATTACACATTTATGTGATTGTTGAACATCTCAATCCAAAGCCATTGGCATTAATCTGCTGATATAAAAGCCTGAGTCATTTGGGACGATTTCCCACAAGATTATGGAACCTGTCTACAGGGATTTGTTCCCGTTCAGCCAGGGCATTAGTGAGGTCCGGCATTAATATTGGATGATAACGCCTGTCCGACAAGGGTGGCGTCAGAATGCGGAGTTATAGCAAATAGCAGGTATTTATTAGGATCATGATATATCAGGATATTTAAAATTGTTAATACATTGTTCATTTATTATGCTGAATAAATAATTCTACTTCAAATAATGTACAGTTAATTATTGCCAAGAACCAGGACTTTAAAAGTGAGTCTTAACACATTTTTGCTCATTTTACAAATGTGTCCCCCTTCCATGAATCTAGGTCAGGGCTCTCTGTGCAGACATTCAGATTCTTCCACCACAAACAAGGAAAACCATTTCTTTATGGATCTACCTTTGTGCACACTGGGACTGGCACGTTAAAACTGGAAAGCACCTTCCCCAAGCTGTTGCCACAAAGCTGGAAGGTCACAATTGTCTCTATATCTTAAAGGAGACCCTCGACTGAAACTAAGGGGCCTGTAGCAAACCATGGGCTAAGTCCCATAAAAAAAGTCTGCAATAATATGAGAATGTCTTCAGACATGTAGTCGTTTTTTTGCTTTTGGTTTTTTACTGCAAACTGGTTAAGTACTGTATGAATTTAATTTGCAGAGAGTGGAGAAGAAAAGGACTAAAAGGAAAAGACAGATCCTTGGGGATTCTACACATCACACTTTGCTTAAATAATAAATACTCTGAAACAAAAGCCAGCAGTGCAATTATAACTAAAACCCATCTGTTATAAATATATGCATATCTTAGAATTACTGACTCATTAAAACCTGCAACAAGTGCCTCTGCCCCTGCAACACATGTACACTACAGCTGGGTGACTGGCCCTGCTATAGATAAAAGTGATTATGTGGCAGTGTCATGTATAATGATGCATTTTATCTTAACACTAAAATTATGTCTGAATAGCACTAAAATGTCAGGATTTTAATTAGATGTTGCAACTTGAGCCTTAATTATATCTCTGGTGGCTGTTTTTGTGAGTAATCCTCCTGCGTCATTGTGTGTGTGTGTGTGTGTGTGTGTGTGTGTGTGTGTGTGTGTGTGTGTGTGTGTGTGTGTGTGTGTGTGTGTGTACTGTCCTTCACACAGAAGTTATCCTCTTTTTTTTCACTGCCACATTTTAAAACCTCTCCCAGCAAATGCTGTTCACTTTATTTGAAGAAATATTGCATTTATTTTCAGTTGGGCAAAGATCATTTGTACAAACGTTTGCTGCCTTCAGCATGAGTTTTGAATTTCAGATGCATCAAAACATAACAGATACAACCAAAAAGGGAAGGGATAAATGGTATTAAAGAAATTAAGCAGGCTCCTTGTAGTGCTGAAACTCTGAGGACAATGTGTGTGTGGTCAAAGCAATCAAAATTCTGTCATGCATGTTTTTTGCAGTGAATGTTTGCTCTTAAAAGTAAACCTCATCAAAAGTGACAGGAAACAAAGATTAAATTAATAGCCATGGAATTGGATGATAGAATCCTCTCATGAATTAATAAATGTAATGCTATTTCAGGATCAACTAATCAAGTAGCATTTAATCCAATATTTACCAGGCCAACCAATTACCCTGTGGAACATTAATCAGAGAGAACATTTATAAACACATGGTTTCTAATTACAAAAAGAAGAACTGCCTGCCCTTATTTGTTAGAAGCATTGCAAGTGCACCAGAAATCTGAACTCTAATTGGAAATGACACACAGAAGCAGTGAGCGCAACTGGCTCTGACAGTGAGCAGCTTGATGAATCAGACTGGGGAGCGGGTATGACAGTCATCAGTCAGCTCAATGGGGGGGGGGGGGGGGGTGACTAAACTTGCTGCTGTAGGGTTGACTTCTGCGTGGTAGAGGGTTCGTATCACATTTACTGGATGTGGAAAGTTCCCAGTTCACTAACATCTGTTGGATGTTCAGGTTCCAGTCCTGAAGGACTACTGGATGTGCCAAGTTTTGATCCAAGCCAAGCTCTAACATAGATCTTTTGAACCATACAGGAATCAACACCGCCCTGCAAGGCTGAAATGCAATATTTGGACAAAATGAAGTTAAGGCCTGAATCTGTTTTATTATATAAAAAAATTACTCATAGAAATAATTTCCATAGAGACATCATGTAAAATTTGGACACTGAAACGTCCGGGTTCTGTTCCTGAAGTAAGAAAACCTCAGTCACAATCCCACTAACCATTGTACCTACACTACTAACTAAACATCAAGAGCGTTTCATAACAGCAGATGTGGATATTATTATTAACACTTGTGTTTATATAGGTGTGGATTTTTGAAAATGTAATGTTGTTTATTCAATATTTATGTTTTAGCAGCCATTAGCGATAAGCCGATAGGCTGTGGGCTAAACATCATGACTCAACAGAGACGACGAGCCAATGGGTGATTTGAGAGTTGAGAAAGTTGAAAAAATGACTTTAGAGGACTTTACCAAGGTAAGATGATGTAGCCTAAATACCAGCACTGTCTCCATTGTAGTTTACTTTCATGGGAGCTGTAGGTCTTTCTGTGCCCATAAAGTAACTGTTGTTTAATTTGGTTGTGGATGCTGATTTGACCATGGAAACAAAAAGGCCAGGAAGAGCTTAATTTGCTTACCCGGACATGATGTCATGACTTCGGCTCCCTATTTCTGGCCAGGCTGTGGTACCTGCACTCTGTTTTGGTGATCTCTGTGCAGTATGTTGTTACACTTGCTGCTCTCTCTGTCCAAAGACACACAGCCAACTACACAGGTGAAGTAAGTGAGCTTCATCAAGTGAAAGCTAGCTGGTGATACAACAATGACCAACTTGAGCTAAAACCAAAGCAAATGACACCATTTTTATGAATCATCTATTTTGATGACCTTATCTATATTTGGAAATTTAATTATTTATTCAGCATGACTAAATGAGGCAACGGATAAATCTAGTCAGTAGTGAAACAGACCAGCTAAACTCCTACTAACGCTAACTGACTCAACTTTTGTCTGAAAGGGAAATTTGGTGAGGCTAAGCAACATTTAACGCAAAGGTTTAAATGTATTAAATTGTGATTTAAATTATTTTATTGATTTCAACGTAAATGGACAGACCTAGCAAAACAGAGATACCAGTACATTTAATACCTGTGAACTATCTGTAACTACAAAGAAAATAATCATAGCAATGTAAATTCTCAAACTGATGAGAAAGCTAAGAGAACATATTTTCTATGTAGATATTGCATTATCCGCTTGCTCTCTGTGAGGATTATCCAAAAGGCAGAGTGCAGTGTTTGATTTCTATGGCAATGACTTTTTCCCAGTAAAATCAGCAGCCCTAAAAAGCATTAAATTAAGGCTTATAACCACTGTGTCTGTGCCTGCAAACCTTAAAAAAAAGTCTTCCTCAGCTTCACTACATCTGTAGTTACTGCTTTCTGCGAAAGGCAAGAAGCAAAAACCAGCACACCAAGTAATGCTTTAGGACTCAAAACTCTGTTTTCTGATTCGTCAACTGAGAACTGAGAGTTAGTCACTCATTCAGGATTGGTTGACACAGGGTAGCAGCAAACCCTGATTGTTCAGGGGTTATGAGACGAAGCCAAAAAGCGGCTGGAGGAAGAGGCCCATGGTTCCCAGGACGCACACCGTCACAAACACCCAGAGGAAGATTCTATCAATCACCATGGCAACGTATTTCCAGTCGTCCTCCACCTGTGAGCGAGGGACGGGACAAAACAAAAAGTGTGAGAAGACAGGGGAAGTGTCAGTGATGACAAACGAAAGATGAAAATTGAAGGGATGTTTTTTTTTTTTTAAAGTAGGTGAGGAAAGTTGCACGGTGAGAGAAAAACGGGTTATTCAGAATCTCAGAAGGTGGGAGGGTGTGGGAGTCGATGGGGTGAGGTGAGGATTACACAGCAAGGATGGAAAGAAGGAAAGAGAAAAAAGAGGGAGAGAGAAAAGAGTTCAACATTTCATGTAAGCCAACAGAAAATGGATACATAATTTACACAGGAGGAAATTACTATGATAATCACATTCAAACCACAGCGTCAAAAGAAGTGACAGGCGTTTTGACAAAGCTGATTGAGCCACGGGTTTTGCATATCAAAGGCTGCTTCTCCCCTTTGGGAGATTTCACCCACTGTATTTATAACTGACAGAGAGAGGAGCGAGAGCTCTCCACTCAAATCTAAAATGATTTGGCTCAAACTTACAGTACGCTATTGTTAACTTATGGAGCAGGTTAGGATATGCAGCAGGGCTTCCCAGAATCACAGCAGTGCTCTCCCAGGCCAACAGCGCTTAGAGTATTTTTGCATGAATACATTATGCATTAAACACACTTACTGTGTGTTTGCTTTCTTTGAGCAACTTTAGATTTATGCAAAGTTTAGAGACGCAGGAATATCATATTTCCTATGAGGCTTGATTCTGAAGTTTTGTCAGCTACTGTTTCCTAAAATGGTAAAGCTCAAAATAGTCAAATCAGACTTACAGTAAAAAGACTGCAATGTGAATATCATTATTACACAAGAATTAAATTAAACACATAAGCAGGAGTCAGTCCTTAGGGACAAAACCTGAAACATTTAAAATCAACTCTAACTGTTACAGGAAGCCAGTGAAGAGCAGCTAAAAACTGGACTAATGTGCTCCCTCCCCTTGGTTCTGGTTAATAGACAAGCTGCAGATTTTTGAATGAGGTGATGTCTATCAGAGTAAATGGTCCTATTTAGGTTAGGTTTCCAAAGTGGAAGAAATTATGTTTTCATCACCTTTTTAATGGGCCTTGAAGCTTTGATCTGAATCTAAGATACCACCAAGACTTGTGACCTCAGATTTAATCCACGGCATTAATTTCCCCAGATTATTAAACAGTATTTCTCTTTTTGTTTTAGGTTCAAATGGTCAGATATCAGTTTTGTCCTTGTTTAGCTTTAAGAAATTATTGCTCATCCATTTATTTAGCAGTAATTGGATTTTAAATGGCTTGTAAATGGTAAATGGATTTTATAGCTGCGGCATCATTTGGTTCAGCAGAGATATACAGTTTTGTGTCATCTGCATAATGTTTTCTAATGGTGTCACCAAATGGCAGGTATGGTGAGAATAATAACCCAAAGCAACCCCAAAGCAGATGCCATGTTTCTCAGACACATGATCTCCAAGACTGATGTAAAACATTGTCCCTTTGATGTGTGTTTTGCAGCAGAGTCAGAAAGACCAACTAACTTTTCAAGACATTTTTGTACATTTGATTGAAGTTAGGATTTTTATTAATTTACTTTTATTCACTTAATCTTAATCATGTAATGTTTCTTTGTCACCCTCCTAATTTGATTAACTCTATGAGTCAGTGCCTACAAAAGCCTACTGACATTTAAACTATTTTGGACAAAATTCAGAATTTTTAAAATAATTATCCTTGGATTGACTTGGATAATTTGGTAGAAAAAGCAGAAACAAAAGTGGTTTTCCCCTCTGCTCTTTCTTTGTTGAATTTTAGGCTGAATTTTACTTTGCTGATATGAATGTAACAGGAAACTTGTGTAAAACAAACTTTTAGGGTGTGTGTGTCTGTGTGCATTTTTTTCTTTCATTTCATTTTCATTTTAATTAATTTATTTTTCTTATTATCCTCTAACAGTCAGAGTGATCATTTACACTGAAAATAAGAATGACTCACCTCTTTGGCTTTATTGCGGCTCCTCATGTTCTCAGCGATGTACTTGACGCTCTCTATGGCCTGTTTAATCTCAGGTGAAACCACAGAAAAAGCCACTACTGTGTTGATGCTCTGTGGACTCAGCTGACGCCCCGTCTTCCCCATGTCTGGTGTCTCTGGGGTCTCCTTCCCATGCTGGCAGGGGCAAGGGCACTTCTTCCCAGTGCAGCCCTCCATGGAGGAAAGCTTACTGTCCCCAAACTCCAGACAGTTGAGGGATCCCCCTCCAACCTGCTGGGGATCACAACCAGAGTTCAGATTGTGTTTCACACTCTGCTTCACCTCAAAGTAGACACTGTTTGCTGATGTTTTTTTTTTCTGTTTCCAGCCATGGTTTGTTTCAGTAGTGTGGGATCTCTGGGACATATCTGTGGGATTTTAGTAGTACAACTTTTACAAGGTGATATTGTGGAAAGACTTGTTTCTGTCCAGTGTTTTGGGGAGTAAGTGCTTCCTCAGAGCTCTTAGTGCTGGCCATGAAGAACTTACTGAATCTACTGTACATGTGGGAGAACTGTATCTAAAATCTTTTTTAGTAGAAAAAAGTTTTTTAGTGGAAGTAATCCAAGGTTTTGAGTAGTACTATAGGAAACGATTCAGTTACTTCCCCTGGCCATTCTTCCATGTTATAACTGTCTGAGATCTAGCAAAGTCAGTGACGACTATGATAGTACTCTTTCCCACAGACAACACATCTCCACTTCCTCCCCTGGTACAAAAATGAAGCCAAAGTATCCTGGATACGGTGCCCGGCTGCCTCTTCCATAAAACTGTGTTTTTAGAAAGTTTTTACAGTAAATCTGTATCAATGAATAGATTAGAAGTATACACACAAATTTAAGAAAAAAGAATTAATCTGCGACAAAGGAGTTGAGCTCTACATATGATTAGTCACATGTATGGAGAGAGCCATTGGACATTATGCTTATTATTATTGTAACCTTTTAGAGGACAGCTAATAAGATGACAGCCGTCCTTGACGTAACTTGAAACCAACCCTCAAACTGGGTCTTTTTCTTCAAAGGAAATTACTACACCTTCTTTTATGTTGTTTAATTCTTCAAATTTTGTTCGATAAACCTACACAACAATTGACCTCTGTGTTGTGGTCTTTGCCACAGAGTCATGTACATGGTCATGTACAGAGAGCCTAAGGCCTCACTTATAATCCCTTATGGATGTGCACACAGGCAGCTGTGGAGAACACAGATGTGTAGTTGTTTCTCTTACAATACTTTCTAGTCCTCTTGGAGTCTGCACGCCAACTGCGCAGATGAAATTGATGCCCTTGTAGCGCAGTGGCTGCGCTGTCACAACAAATTGGTGGGTACACAGCTGTCCTCACACATCCCTCTGATGACAAAATTTACATCACTCTGACCCTAACGCAACCTCATGTACTCACGGATGCTAAAAGTACAACAGTAGCCTCAGGGATACTGTAGGGCTCTGAGTGTTCTGTCCTCTCACAGACTTTCTTTGAGAATATTCACTTGCATGAATGAACTGTTAGCTGTCTAAACAGTCCTTGGTGTGGGAGGTCTTCAGCTTCTCCAGATTTCTAGTTGACCTTCAGCCTAGCATGGCCACTTCAACACGAATTTCTGTGATTCACTGAACAAGTCCAGGGGTGACACTTAGGTCATAGCCTTGACAATAAAAGTATAGGGGGTAAGGACCACTTACCTGCATCAAGCTATTCTTCCTTTTCTTCCCTCCTTTCCCTCCTCCGCCTCCTCCTCCCCCTCCAGCTCCTCCTGCCTCCCCACTGCTGTCCAACCCTCCAGCCTTGCTGTCTTCATCAATCGGTCTCCGCATCAGCATAATCCTCGGCAACACTTTCAGAAACACAGAGCGCACCCAGCCCGGCATAGTGTGGGTCATTGGAGTGCGGTAGTGTACATTCAACACAAACACGGTGATGACAATGCTGAGTGTGACGAAGATCATTGTGAAGAGCAGGTACTCTCCAATGAGCGGGATGACCAGCGACGTGGAGGGGATGGTCTCAGTGATAACGAGCAGGAACACAGTGAGGGAGAGCAGGACGGAGATACAGAGCGTGACCTTCTCTCCGCAGTCAGACGGGAGATAGAAAACCAGCACTGTGAGGAAAGAGATGAGGAGGCAGGGGATGATGAGGTTGATGGTGTAGAAGAGTGGCAGTCGCCGGATGTAAAAGGAGTAGGTGATGTCTGGGTAGATCTCCTCACAGCAGTTGTACTTGATATCATGCTTGTAGCCCGGAGCGTCGATGATTTCCCACTCACCGCTCTCCCAGAAGTCTTTCAGGTTCACCTAGGGGGTGGATAAAGATCTTAAAATCAAATTATGTATTGATAGGACACAAGAACAACATTCAAGGTCAACTTACCATTTCTTAAAAGAACCATCTCAGTCATTATGATACAGACAAGGCTCATGGTTTTAGTTTTTACTGCCTTTTTCTCTGATAAATGTGAATTTCTAAGAAGGTGCAAATCAACTTAAAACCAGTTTTCACCTGGATTTTATGTCCACATGCACCCAGAACCTGTTGCAGCAAGGAGACGCTGATCACTGTAGTTTACAGTGGATAAGGCCATCTTGTTACAGCTCTTTACAGCTCAGAAAGTCTCAGAGTAAAAGGAAGGGAAGAGCGAAAGGTAGAAGAAAAAAAAAAAAAAAAAAAAAAAAAGGAAATGCAGCAGCCACTGAGTGACTATCAAAGGAGTGAAAAATCAAAATGGTTAAACAAAAAATGTTATCTTCCAAATGCTACTTTTAAAACTCACCAGGATTTTTTGTGCTGGATTTGCATTCAAAGAACACTGATAAATCACGATTGAAGCTTTTTCAATGAAGTATAGTTTTCTTAAAACAGAAGAACTTGTAAGAGACAGATTTCAAAAAAAGAAACTCAAACCAGCAGAGGCTGAGATATCCTGACTTTTAGTGGGCCACTTTGTTTGAGTCACAAGCTTCAAAAACCATAAATTCTACAGCTCCCATAATGCAATGCATTAGCATAATTCATTACACTCACCCTGCCTCCTACGGTAAATCCCACTTCGTTCAGATTCCATGACATCAGTTTATGACACAGATTTTTGGTAAATATAGAGCTTTTTGTGTTTGTAAGAAGCGGTGATGTGTTTTGGGGGCTGAGCCAAACAGTTAGCAGTGTCAGTTTACAGCATTGGAATTAGGATCAACCGGACGCCTTCTGCAATTATTTTGTAATACAGGACAGGACAGAAAGAAAAAAATATAAATCTATATAAAGAGATAAATTGTTGATAGTTACACCACACTTGCACATAGTCACACTAACCTTAGACCCAATAAGTACCAGGTCAATCTTGGCTTTGTCATAAGTCCAGGAGCCAAACTTCATGGAGCAGTTTTGATAGTCAAAAGGGAAGTAGGTGATGTCCATGGGGCAGGAGGATTTGAAAATGGCTGGAGGAACCCACGTGATGGTACCATCAAACTTCAGCAAAGCCTTGGTCTTATCCTCCACAAGGAAATCACCTACAGCGCTGCATATAATGTGTGTGTGTGTGCATGTGTGTGCATGGACGATCAAGCAGAAGTATTCCCATGACAGAGAAGGTATGAGGAGATATGATCAAGCATATGTAGGTGTTGAATAGGACACAAATGTTAGAGAGAGGCATCAAACAATGAGAGGAGAGATGAGGAGAAAATGGAAGCGAGGAACAAAAGAGAAGGGAGAACATAAAAAAGTGAGGTTATGGACGCAGGAAGGAGAGCATTAGGATTAAAATACTGAGGACAATGAAACTGCATTACACATTATTCTGAAATACAAAACTGCCTTTGATTAACATCAATGATTCACTATTGTAAATAGAAAGAAAAATTAGTCCACAATTAAGTGAACTGAAACTGAGAGAAGAGAGCTCAGCAATAACTGACCCTGAAAAGCAGACACATTAGCGTATTAAAATGTTTCTACAGTATAGACTGCAGCACAGTGTCACAGCCGGAGGTATGTGCTTCAAATATTTCGATATTAACATAACGTTTTGATGATGCTGATAATATAACAAGTTACCTAGTTAGGTAGTTTAGGCAATTCTAAACTACATAGTTAAAGCAGCAAGAATTATTTTTTGTCTATTTGGAGGAATAAAACACAAATCTGATTTATTATCATTTTATGAAGCTGATACAGCCAGTTGCCTATATACACATTCATTTTTGAGTAGTGTTTCTGGTGACTGGATGGATGTAATCCAACATTTACTCTGTCTAATTTGGTCTCCACCAAAGCCTGGGGGAATTGTCTGGCTCTTTAGCTGCTAAATGCTCCACTACGTTCTTCACGACTGCTGTAAAACCAAAACAACAAACTGAAAGGAGCTAAATTGCTCCACAGAGCTGAGGGGAACTGCAGATTTTAGTGATAATTCTCAGTGGGTATTTCACTATGAGGGATGTCTTTCACATTACATGTAGTCATTTGACCCACTGCCGATATAAAAATATTGCCTGGTGCAGCTTTAATGTTGGAGAAAGATCTTGGTCTGAAAAAGAAACCAGTGTTGACAGTTGGATGGGTACAAGATACAAAACACATTCCACCTTAAATTCTTCTTAAGGGGATTTGAGCCATTGAGCACCATTATTTTATTTTGGCCTTTGTTCCTGACAATTGTTAATTATTTGCGCATGTTGTCAGGAAAACCTAAACTTAGTTCCTTTCACGTGACAGCTGATGCTGTTTTTCTTCTACTGTCTAATAACGATCATAGAGATGATAATAGTGTTTAAGCTAATGATAATGTTGACTGTCTCACTTGTTGTAGAGAACAATGTCAGGTCTCCAAATCTTGTTTGATGGGACTCTAATGAACTCAATCCCATCAAACTCAGCCGGCATCCATCGCAGCTTGTAGTCATTCCAAATCTGAGGGAGAAGAAGAGAAAAGCATTTTGAACATACTGGGGAGTCAACCATCTGTTTTGTGTTTTGCATTGTACACTGCACACAGTATCAGTCGCTGGAGACATCCTCCTTCATGGGAATATTTTGAAATATGTATTTATACTGCAGGCAGAACTTCCTTTGATGTTTTACAGTACAGCCAAATAAGGATTTTATAGCAAAAAAAATCAAATGCTTATCGGCAGAAACATGAGATTCACTGAGCATTGGAGTGCTTTCATTGCTTTTGCACTATAAATCCTTCTGGGAAAAGAGTCACAATGTAGCAGTTTTGTAAGCAAATAACATTTTCACAATAGTCACATCTGTATAAGGGGAAGCTCAGAGAGAGAAGGGTATATGTGTGAGTAATTAGCTCAGTGAAAGAGATGAAGGATGAGTGCATTCAGTTGCTATTCTGTCAAAATACCTGCGGGTAACATTTCATGAGCCGTGGATCCATTAGTCTTGGCTATTTGCATGCCATTCAAGATGAATTCATTCATTAGCAAGGCGGATTAATACCCAGTTACAACCTGGGAGCTGTTTAATTAACCACTTCATGCTACACTGGCTTTTCCATTTATTTATTCCAGCAGTTTACATTAGGATTGGCTGGAGATGTAATTCCTGATAGGTCAAAGGGTGCGGCTTATTTTATTTATTTATTTTAAAGCCACAGATGATTCCAGATTTACTTTCTATGGCCATGACAATCCAGCAAGACAAAAAGCATACAGTCACTAAAAACCTGTTGGTCTACTTGATGTGTATTTTTCTTTAACTGCAATACGACAGTAACAAACAGTAAGCTGAACAGCTAGCTAGTCACCATCAACTATCAGCTATTCTCTAAATGTTGGGGATGTGGGGACAAAGTCTAAGCGAAGTGTAGTCTGAGAGCAGGGGAGGGCTTTTTGTTTTTCTCAAATCACAATCAAATGGTACAGTAGATTCATTCATTTAGTGAGCCTAATAACCTTTTGTTTGATAGAGAGTGGCGTGATTGGCCAGAAAACATATTTTGTCATGTTTGACTAACATGCAAATGTTATCTTAAAATAAATTCGACATGAAATAAATAAATAAATGAAATAGATATAGAATTTCCTATCACTATATTTCACCAAGTATTTACTTATTTTTGTATTCATTAATTAATCAAGCAACAAATGTAATTTGATATGGCTTTCATACAGTGCCTTAGGATACTTGTTTAGTATTGACTGGTTTACGAGGGATAAAAGAAGAAGTATAAGAGGGGAAAAAGAGGATACACAAGATAAATCAAAAACAAAGAGTGTTTGCACCAGTTAAAATCAAGTTCTCTTATCGCTTACATAAAAGTAGACAATGGAGCTTGGTTTTAAGGCATATAAAGTCAACAAATTTAGAAACACTCTTACAGAAGGAACCCCCACAGTGTTACTGCAGAACAGATGCAACAAATTCATCAAGGGGGTCTTTCTAAAATGGCTTCCACTCTAAACCCACTGGCTGTGATTCAGAGTCTTTCTGGGTGACTGTGGCGTTGACACAGCTTCTCATTAGCGATGCCTTGTTATAAATAAACAGCTAAGCCATTACAAACAACAAATGAGATCAACCTATACAGGCCATTCAATGCATTTTAATTGGAGAGCTTAGAGATCACAGAATGATCTTTTGCACCACTGAATCGCATCAGCATCCAACTGCGGTTTTGCCATGTGGCGAAATTAGACTGATTTAAATCACAACTGTCTATTATTTATAGAGAATGTGGAAAAGGAAGGGTTAGAGAACCACAAAGTATCAGAGAGATATCAGTTTGGACAAAGACAAAATAGGCTATCTTGGAGGATAGCTGGCTGTGTGAGGTCAGGTGTTCAGATCTGCTGAGAGGCAGGGCGTGACTAACCATAATGCTAACATTGATCACCAGCTGATTGCATTCAGGTGTCTATCTGCAACACCCTTGTGATATTGTTCACTTGTCCCCTGTCCTTTAGTCTTACTGTGTTTAACATTTCAGTGATGGATGACATTCACAAACACACGTCGCACACAGGCGTCTCTTACCTCTGTCTCCACAGACTCCAAGAAGGGGTCAGGTCAGTGAAATGGTTAATACATGTTGTGTGAGTGTGTTTGTGTGTGTGTACTTACGTGTCTCAGCCATAGGTTTGTTTCCATGATCTGATTAACCTCATCCTGCAGAGACACAGAGGAGGAAGGGAGCTCGTTATCCAGCTTCTGCTGTGTTTATGTGTCTGCAAGAGAGAGTGTGTTGTTGGTACAGCAGCAGAGTGCTAAAGTGTTAAAGGAAGATTAAAAAAAAAAATACAGACAGGATTTAAAATCTACATCTTTCAAGAGAGATGGAATTCATTCGTCCTCTAATCTTTGTCCTCTAAAGCTGGAGTTGATTGACAGAAAAGGTCGACTGTGAGTAAGTTAATAATAGATGGAGAGGTTACAGATGTCACTTTCTCTCCACCTTTCTCTACGACCCTTATTCAGTTTTGATTTGCAGTCCTGTGACTCTCTGAATTCCACATAAAGCACATACAGAGATGCATCAGCCACACATAATATATACAAGCAGAAACAATGTGCACAGACACGCACGGTGACACATTCACTGAGTGCACATCCACACACTCACCTTTAGATTAATCTCACCTTGCCGAGCAAGTAGATACAGCTACATATCAGTCCAGTCTGAAAAAGGCTCCTGCAGGCAATTTTCTCTTAATCTGAGGATTTCCATTCTGAGCTGAAAACCTCTTTTCACTGGGGGATGTGCATCAAACACTCCATCCCCCAGACACGTTAACTTAATATCACCAAAACAAAACAGCAGTGTATAACAAGACTGTGAGCCATTTTTGGAATCCGTGGAACTGAACAGACTAAATAAAGACTGTATTCACTTTTGGCTTTTGTCTCGTTCCGCAGCTTATCTTTTAGCCTTTCTGTTTCAAAGGTAGGAAATCTAATCAAGATGATCATGGGAAGATGTTTCACAGTTCACACAGACTCTCACATACTGTTGAGAGGAAATTTAAAAAAATGGCATACAGAACTGAAGAGTCAATTGACTCTTCAGCTCCTGTGTGTGTGTGTGTGTGTGTGTGTGTGTGTGTGTGTGTGTGTGTGTGTGTGTGTGTGTGTGTGTTGGTGTATAGCTTACAACTTTGACCAGCTGCGAGATGGAAACCTCAAACTCCACAGTGACAGGGTCGGAGACATTCTCCACTGGTCTGATGAACTGGTTATATCTTCTGAACAGTTTCCTGAACAGCCGGTCCTCTGCCTTGGATGAGAAGCAGTCTGAGGGGGCAGAGACAAAGAAGAGATGAGTGAGTTTGAATGAAAAGAGAGGAAGAGACTGAAAACAATGTTATTTAAATAAATGTGTATGTGCAAAAAAAGAAAGAAAGAAAAAAGAAGTCATCCACTGTCCTCCAAGCCAGTTCTAAACAACTCAAGTCACGGTACAAATAACAATGAGAAACTGAGAGAAAAATAGACATCAGCTTCTTCTGATTTTGATGCAGAGTCACATCAGTAAGTCCTTTGAGTTTGTGGAATTAACGTTTTATGATATTGGATGAATTGTCTATAAAGAAGTCTCTTTAGATCACAGCTTCTCTAATTAGAGCATCAGAGTCAACTTTGAACAAGTCCATGATATAAGATAACTTTTAGGGTGTTTCTCTGTGTGATTGGTCTTTTGGTCTACTGAAGAATGGATAGGTGATAAATAGTCTTATAATCTTTTCTTATTCTCTTACATTCATTTTTCTGTTGCTGTTCTCACAGGGAATAGGAGAACAGGAGGAAAAAGCTCCTCACTTCCACACATCCAGGACACTGATGCCTCATGCTGTCCTTTCACTATGAGCTGAGTGACATGACATCTTTCAGTCTCACCACCTCAGTGTATATCAGTTAAGTTTAGTTACCCATGAGACCTTTGTCATTAGCCCCCTGTTTCCAAACCCATCACCTGCCTTCTGGACTTGGACATGCTGATGTGTGTTTTCACAACTGCAGATATTAAACCACTGTTTAAAAAACCAAACCTCAACCCTCATTACAGGTCAATTTGTATTATCAGTTATTTTGAAACTGCCAAATCAATTTGAATACCACTGAAATGTTTTCAGTAGAAACAGACTGAGTGTTAAAGAATCTCAGATCCAGAGAGTTTAGTTAGTGTGTGGGTGTGGGTGGAAAAGCTCACCTGAAAAGGGGA
>JBBMJY010000020.1:20764743-20802633 GCA_037833715.1 Toxotes lorentzi | reverse complement strand
GTGTGTGTGTGTGTGTGTGTGTGTGTGTGTGTGTGTGTGTGTGTGTGTGTGTGTGTGTGTGTGCGTGTGCGCGCGTGTGTGTCCAGTAAACGCAATAGGAAGAGATGTGTTTGATGCTTGAGACAGCACAATGCTCTTTCTCACCTACATTCTGTTAAAACCTGCAAATAAATTTTTTCATATGTTCTTTTCTGTCATTAGTGTCATTCCCGTCTGTCTTTTTTCAGCAGATATACCTACTTACATGGGTCCAATACAGCTCTATTAAAAGCCATATGACATTCACACAAGACTGCACACGCATCAGTGCGCTCACACATTTTCATGCAGATTGAAAATTGACTTTTTTCACCTTCAAAATGAGCAGATCAAATAGAAATTGCACATCTTTCCCCTTCACTCCCTAAAAAGTGGGTTACATGAATTTGAATTTTCGTGTGAAAGAACCATTCCGCCTTTAATAGTCTCAACAAGGGTTTTCTCATTTAAAAATGAACATTTTGTCCTGACTAGGTGTGAATGAAACCCTGAGGTGGACATATACTTCTCTCAGGGCTTTAAGAAAGGTCCCTGTGGACCATCCACAGTGAGAAATTTAGGCTTCATAGGTGTGTCTTCTTTAAGACAGTATTTGTATTATATTGAACTAAATATGATATTAGTTAAAAAAAAAAAGTGAAACCACGTGTGATCACAAACTGGTTAAGATATTACTTTGATGTGTTTTCCACAGAAATTAGGAAAATGCGTCGACACTGTAAAATCTAGTGAGCAGGTGGATAATTCCAGCGTTGTGAAGCGAACACTGCAGTGTGAGGGGTTCTCAGCGAATGCGTCTGTGACTCAGTTCATGTTTATCCACGCCCCCTCTGCTCTGTGTTCTGCTCTCTCCATAAATGTTACTGTCATATAAGCCTTGTTACCACACACCTACACACACACACACACACACACACACACACCTCATCACCACAGTTCACTGACCGGATCATCAGTCATGCATTCAGACATTAAGAGAGCAGCCTCTATTTGAACACAAGGGACAGCAGCGTGAATATACCTACAGGCTGAAATAACACATTAGTAGTAGCACATTTGAAACCACCAGGAGCCAAATACATACTGTATAAATTTGTACATGCTGTTTGCTCTTTGTGTGTGTGTTCATGTATTTTCAGTGCATTTTCATGCTTTCTGTTCGCTGGCCATGCACATCCACGTTGTCAAAGTTGAAAAAAAGTAAACTCTGAGCTGTGAGTTTGTTAGAGTCGGCTGGAGATCGCATCAGAAAAGGAAATGCACACTTGTATTTGTCCATTGTGAAAGTAGTGTACTGCATAAAACTGAGGTTTGTATACTTCTAACTTAATTTGCCAAATGTGGTATGGAAGAAATGTAATTCCTGCCCTGATCATGTCACTGAACGTTCAGTTCGGACAGTGTGACATATTTGTACTGTACAGAGGTCATAGGAGGAGGACCAGGTGTAGAAAGGCTCAGGGCTTTGACACCATCACCTGAGTTTGACATCCTGACTCCCAACATTATGCAACTATTTTACCTTAAAACAACAGCTCCATTAGCACTGACTTGTAATTGGGAGAATGGCACGTCTTTCATTCCCACTCCACACCGCAAACACCTGATCTTGCACTATATAACATATAACATATAACACTTTATGGCACAAACATTGCCAAATATGGGTCTTCAGCTAAGTATAAGAAGAAGTCTTCTTGGTATTCTTTGTACAAACATTGTGGCAGAGGTGAAGAGACAGCCTCCTAGTATTTACATTTTAGTACACAACTGCTGTGGGTTCAGATGCTTTCGGTCAGTCAGATTAGACGAATGCTGACTTGACGTGAATGGACAGTAAATGGACAGTGAATGGACAGTGCGATTGCTGGTTGAGATGATGATTTTGTGTTTGTTGCCTGAGGAATTGATAGGGTTTGTTAGCTTCAGTGCTGCTTCCAGTACCCCTAACCGCTCAAACTTGGAGCCCAGGAGGATTTAGTGCAAACCGAATCCTGTAAATTACCACTTGTGGCTGCAGAAGTCACTATAGCTGCTGCCCAGCAGAAGTTACATAGTGTTGCTTTAACTTGCTGCTTTAACTGTGCTCTGAGTTGCCTAAATATAACCACAAAAGTGTTTTGTGATGTCTTAGATGGCACAACCAGATGTTGTAGGGAAAAGAAATTAAATAAGTTCACAGTTCACAGACTGGCTCAGGATGAACAGGAGAATCACTATAAATGTCCTTTTGTTGTTATGTTGAAAAATGTAATCCAACAAGCATCACATGTCTTACAAAATGTATTGATTCATGTAAATTTGTTGTTTGTGTGAGGGGATTTTTTTTTGGAGACGGGGATGTTTATTTTGAGACTGTGTAAAAGACTCTATAGACGTGTACTCAGATTTTTAAGTTCACTTAGATTTGTGATTACGTAAAACATCTGTAATTGTATTTTCTGACATTTGTATGTGCACATAAATTTGTAGATGCTCTCAGATTTGTGAATTTGTAAAATAAATGTATTGTGTGTACTCAGGTTTGTAAATGTACTTGGATGTGCAATTATGTGAAAGAATGTGTATTTGTATACAGAGAATTGTAAGCGTGCTCAAATTTCTCACATTTCTAAAATCTGTAATCATGTAATCAGGTTTGAAAATGGAAATTAAATATATCAGTCCAAACTTCATCACACATAAAGTCCTCAGCACCCCAGAATAATTCAGGAGTCCCAGAAATCCCTTTCGCCTTAGCAATGTGTACTAAAAATCTGAGTCCTGGTTTGACATGTACAGACTCAGAGATTCAGATTCACAACTTTCCACAAACATTGTAGAAAAAAAAAAGGTTCAGGCACAAACTCAGCTCCACATGTGTCTCTGACTATGGAGAGAGAGAGAGAGAGAGAGAGAGAGAGAGAGAGAGAGAGAGAGAGAGAGAGAGAGAACACAAACATACACATAAACACCTTCCAGCCAAGAGGGTCATGCATGGAACAAGGCTGATAAACCATAAAAGAGCCTATCTGCCACCGTGCATAAATCAGATAGCTGCTATTTGTGCCCTTGGAGCAAATGTTTACGTTAATTCTTTGAAATGCCACAGCATAATTACCGTCTCTGCATCTACTCCACAGAGAGGCTTCAGGTCAGATCCCGGCTCTCTGCTTCAGCTACGGTCAGTGATTAAGTCTCTGGGTGCATTACAGTAATAACAAATCCCTCCTTCCTCTCTCCATCCCTCCTTCTCCTCCTTCCTAGCTGCCTTCCTTCCTTCTTCCCTGCACCCCTCCCTCTCTCCTTCTCTTCCTCCCTTCCTTTTTTCTTCCCTCCCTCATCCAATCAGTATCAAATAATTGGGAAGGTCTATAGACAAGGCTGCTCTCTGTCTTTAAAAAATTCCAAATCTTCTTTTAGTCCAGCGATACATCAGCAGTGTTCAGATGCCCAGATCTAATTAATCCTAAACACAACTTGTAACGGTAAAATATCCTTTTAAGGGGGTGAGGATCCATCAAAACAACCTTAAAATGACCCCACTTCACAAAATACCCTCGCTCTAAAGCTCCGAAAACACACTTCACAAAGAAATGCGGGAACAAACATACAACTTGATTCAACTTTTTATTCATGCCATAATTGGGATAAAACGAAATAAGGTTATCAGACTTATCCACAGACGCACAATGCTGGAGAATTTATCAATTGCCTGCAGATGTTGGCCCTGTCTAACCTACAAACCCCGTCACCAGTCGTAAACAGGGAAACATATCCCGTAAACAAATTCTAATCTGTTCTGCTTTCCTGAAATCACGACTCACGCCTCAAAACAAAATTTGCATTCATCAGAATGCATTTGCCTTTTTTTCCACGGATCGTTCTGCATTTCATTTTATTGGCCTATTTAACGCGAAACCAAGTCATGAATGAGGTTGATCTCGCGTTCACATCGAGGGAGAGACTGTTTTAACTCTGAATTCATAAGGCTGAGATAAAGAGTTTGGGATTAAATCCTTTGGATGTTTAAAAGGTTTTGTCTTTTCCAGAACAACAAAACTGAAAAAAAAGTTATGAGACTGACCAACGACGACCTTTCTACGATGAGCACTTCTTCTGCTAAAACGCACAAGACAGAAACTCCGCTACGTTGTTACTGACTTCTCACAGCTGAAACAATAAAACAAACTTAGTGAAAAGCGTTAAATAGAACCATCACAAACTCTCTGTCACCTGTGCGGACACTGATGCGCAAATCTCACACCGTATCCTCGCCTTCTCTTCATCAAATCCACAGGATATATAAACCTGTCGGATAAATCATACTTACCTTGCGTTGTCAAAACCACGAGCAGAAGCAGCAAAGTCCGTCTCGCCGCCGGCTGCATGTCTCCTCTGTGTCGTTTGGGAATCCTCACTTTTTTTTTCTTCCCTGGAAGAACTCTGTCTGTTTAATCGATGAGAGGAATAATGCGTCTCTCCCCTGGTGCCGCCTGTCTCGCTCTGCCGGTGCGCTCCTTCCTGATCTGATCCAAACTTGACTCCGCTCGTCCCTCCCCTATGAGCGCAGAGCTCCCCTCTGGCGCATCCACACGGACTTCACACACGGGGAGGGAAAACCGCCCTGACACTTGCTCTGAAGGATAATCATTTGAATCTGCGGCTGACAGGAGCACAAAATACATGAATTTGTATTTTCCCCTTTTTTAAAAAAAACGTTCCCTTTTTTTTGAAACTGGTAACTACAGGAAAGTGTTCCACTCACTGTGGTGGAGTTTTTTTAGATTTGTAGAAGCGAAAGGTCATGTAAAATATCTTAGATGTACATAATTATAATAATTTCTGATTGTATCACATCATATCAGTAGTCGGATTCGTTCGTGCTATAGTGATCTGTTTTCCCAGGTGTTTGTTGAGACAGAGACGCGGCTGCTTTCAGCACCTCAGACAGCGACAGAGTTTCAGTGAGCGCTGTCCGTGGTGCTGAATGGTCTGCCCACTGAAGACACTGACTTTATGTGCAGGGATTTTTCTCATCATTTGCATTTCACTCCACGTTTTGTCGCATGAGATACTTAAGAGTTGAAATATATCTTTCTTAAAAATATGTTATGGTATCTCAATGAATTGTTTACGGTGCTAAATCCAAAACTGGACTATAGATAGACCGTGTAGCGTGTTGTGTCATTTCCCAGCCACTAAACCGCAGCACTGCGCTGCGCCGGGGAGGAAAGTTTACCACAAACATCGTTTCTACCTCACTGAACCGCGCTGCTCGTGTTATAAACTCCCCGGCTGCCTGCTTACCAGCCTCCGGATCGCGATGATCAAGTTTAATTTTAGCCCGTGATTTACCACGCTTGGTTTGACGTCATCAAACAAAGTAATTTAGGCGGCAATGCTCAGCCGAGCCGAGCTGAGCTGAACCGAGTCGATCCGACACGAAACATTTCAGTGAGCGCTGAGAGAGACAAAACTAGGGAGGGACGCATCGTGGAGAGGGAGTGAGACTGAATTTGCCTATTTTTGGATATCTACCACAATGATAACAGAAACTCTTATTAGAAATAGTAGAAATTAGAAATAATGGTTTGGCTTCATGAGGTAGATTTGGAACTTTTGGCACCATGTAAAACAAGTTCTGGTTAAGTTAATGAATTACTTCATTATTTAATGCTCTTTTAATTATTCTGCCAACAACTTTGCCATTGTTTATTAAAGGATCAAGAGATTTTCTGTAAGTTATGAAGTATCATAATTTGTTCAAATTTTGTTGCACTGATGGGAGGTCAGATGGTGCAGCCACACCACCACCCCATCCCATAGATCCAAAACAACCATATTTCATTCAGTTTAATCTTCTAAATGAATAACAAAGATAATACAAAGATAACTGCGAGATGAGACTGGAGGAAACAATTACCAAACCAACAGCGATGACCTGTGTGTGAAATGTTGCAATATCTACCAGATGTGGCATACGTAATATAAATACTCTAAGCATAGGCAGCATAGCTGTGTGTGTGTGTATGTGTGTGTGTGTGTGTGTGTGTGTGTGTGTGTGTGTGTGTGTGTGTGTGTGTGTGTGTGTGTACACAATCTTTACATCAGAACCTCCCCTTCATCCTCAACCCATCTCACCCAGGATAAGCACAATCAACCTTCACAACACTGCCTGAGAGTTGTCACAACAAACAGTATCCCCTCGTTTCTACACAAGTAAAACCATCAAAACATTGTGCATTTCTTCTTCTCTTCCATTTTTTTGGAAGGGGGTTTATCGAGTCTAATCCCTGCAGACAAGCACTGCACAAAAATGACAGATGAAGAAAAACAGAATAAGCACAACGGGGATAATGTGTTTTTGCTGTTGCTGGTGTCATCATCTGACAAGGGCTGAGCTCACAGTGTGGCGTCATGACACGCTTGTCTTCGCCAGTCTGATTAGTGAAGCGGTTTAGAGGAGGAACTAGGTGAAAATCAATGTTTCTGCCAGGGCTGTTTAGTGTGATGCACCATGGTCTGTCCCACTGCTTTGCCCTGGGCAATGTTTAATTCATGTTTTTTGTAAAAGCTGGGTGCACCGAGCCCGTAAGCCATTAGTGTCATCTTCTTTTCTCTCCACAGCGTCATCTCTCCATTTTCACTTCGTCTCCTTTCAGTTATCATCACAGTGCTGACTTTTCCTTCTTTTCCTTCTGTTCCTTCAGTTCCTCTTCCTTTGCTTTCATCTTGAGCATGATTCCCCTCCTCCTGCACCTGCTCTCATTCATACAACGTACACTGGTGCCATCTTTCTGCCTTAAGTGAAACACAACACGTAAAAATATCTATCTCCCTCGCTAGGACTTTTAGACCATCCTGAATTATTCACATCCACATATCTGCGCCACATCCCCTGACCCCGAGAGAAGTGCTTTTATTTTCAACCCCGAGTAATGAAATCTGGATGGCCCTTTTTATTCTCCCTGGCATGATTGTCTCACTGAGGTGGGTGTAATGGAGTGGAGGTGATCACAGGCTTCTGGAAGCTTCCAGAAAGCAGGGAGGAGGATATCATGTCTTCCACATATGGCGAGAAAAGAAACTGCAGTATAGTCTGGTAGAGTAAAGAGGTCAGAGTAGCACTGTGGACAGAGAAGAATGCATGATTTTTAGAGGTTCATTGCTGCTGCATCCAGGAAATCATATCAATCAGACTCACCAAACAATAGTCTATTCTTAAAATGGCTGCACCTCGATGCTTTGCCTAACGCAGGTGAAATATTTCACCTGTTAAATACAGTTCAAATCCTCTTTTTACTTTTAGTGCAAAGAGCTACATGAGCTAAAAGCTGTGTCCCCCAAAAGACAAAAAGTAGGTCAGGATTTGTGATGCCTTACAAAAAAAAACTTTTTTTTTAATCATCATATCCTTTTGTGTTATGTCCCTATCAACAGCAACCCGATCCTATGACTTCTGGGCACAAGTCTGCCAGTTTATTTGGTACACCTTGCTTTGTATTGCTTCAGTTCAGGCTAATACAAAAGACATGTGGTCCAGTAACTTTTGTACTGAACTGTATTGCAAAGTACAACCTCCAAAAAAGCTGACAGAGTTTAATCAAGACTGTTCTGAGTTATTTCAAGGCTTAAAGCTGTACTCGTTACAAAACCCCACTTTTTATACTGTTTATGGTCAGCAATATGTCAGCATATGGTTTCAGCAATAGCCATTCAATGTATTTCTATACAGTAATTATCTCTCTGTATAGCTTTTATTGATAGTGACTGTGGTAGAGATTCCCATGCTAAATTCAGATTTCCCACCCAAGCACAAATGATTCACAATAAGTGATGCACACATTTAACCTGGTGCAATTTAATCTCATTGATATCAGCCTCACTGTTCATGGTTCGCTCTCTACACTGTGTCAGAGCTGTATTAAGTTACAGTTAATGCAAACTGCATCCTGCGACTGCTACATTATGGCATCACCAGAAAGTAGGAAATAATATTAGAAAAAATAAACAATGGTTTGATCATTTAAATTATTGTGAGGCAACTGCTAGAATAATACAACAATAGTAAACAAATGACAAAGATACTTACAACAAGAAATTTTACAAGAGCAATTTTAGACGAGTCACTTTTAAAAAAGGATGCCTGAATTAACTTTTCCAATCAACTAAAATGGAACTGGGTGCCTGTAATTCACTCATTAATTGTTGAGGCAGTGGGTAAATTACTGGCTCCTCCATTCTGTAATGTAATCAAGTGTTATTTATTTATTGTTGTTTATCAACATACGTTATTGTTTCTTTATGTACCAGCAGAAGGATTATCACGCACACACATACAGATAAATACAGGTGGAGGCACAGACACATACGTACACCTACACAAGCACATCTGTTCATTTGTCTGATTAGAGAAAGCAATAATTTGATTGACTCTGTTCACACAGACCTACAGCTCTGTAGCTCTATAATGTGAGTGTACTGTTTTGTAGATTTACACACACCTGAGTGGGCAGCAGACCTATATAAGGATGATTTACGTCAGTGGCAGGTACCATATTTTACACTGGAGCCAAAAGTGAACACACACACGCACAAAAAAAATCCACACACACACACACACACATTCATGCTTACATGGTTTTGTGCTGGTTTTGCAAAACTAATTTCCCCTGGGACAGTAAAATATCAAATGGTCTGGTACATATAGCCCAAAAATGGGTTAGCTCATGCTGAATGTAATTGCAATGAATTGAATTAGGGACACCCATTTTTACCCCAAATTATATATAAACCCATAAGCTGACTAGTTTAGTCCCAGGACTGTCCCCGTATGTGGCTTATGACAGTCTTCACATGCACAAACACACACACATACACTCGGGAAAATCACTGAGTTCCTACAGGTCTCTGTGTGAGGGGATTGTAAGTCAGGGATTGTAAACTGATGGGTATAAATGTGAAATAAATGTGTCAGCTCACCAGGCAACACTTTGACTGTTACAGCTTGTGATAGCAGGAGAAGCAGTATCTGACACTCGTACATACTCAAGCCACAGGCAAGAGGAATACTTAAACATGCTCAAAACCTCTGTTAGTACATCATAAGTGCTGTCTAAGAGCATCGTACTCATCACTGACGGCAGAGCTGGATATCTTTTATTCATTGCTGTGGTGGCAGAAGGGAAAGGGGAGTATAATTAGAGCCCAAATGTACTGTCAACACTGGGGATGTTTTTACATGGGGTGGGTCTCCAAAATGAACTCAAAAGCCAAAATTAAAACTTAGCTGCCAAGAACAGTGTATCAGTGCTGTGCAGACTGTGAGATATATGAATGGATGCGTCTATTAAACAATCAGAGTTTGCTCTGATATTTATTCATTTGACAGAAAAGTTGTTTTTCATCTTGAATGTGTTTCTCTGTGCAGTGTGTCTGTGCTGGTGTCCTTTTTAGTCATCTCCAGCCAATAGGCTGAACACACACGCACACACACACACACAAACACACACACACACACACACACACACACACGCACACACACACACACACACACACACACCCACACACATGTACACACACGAACTAGCTGACGCACAGAGCGATCAAATATTGTGTGCTGCTGAAAGTGGGTTATCCAGCGGGACAGGCTGACTTAAGCCATCATGCTTAGCAGCGATATCTAGAGGAGCCACAAAGACACAGTGAAAACTCAGAAAGCATAATACTGCAGGGTCATCTGGGAGTGGCCTATTGCTGCAGTGGCTCAACATTATCTGGGCCGTTTCCCTCTCAACTGGTTTTCACTCTGGACCAAAGAAGGTCTTTCCTGGTCCAAAAGTATTGATCAGCTATTTCCATTTCCTAAGCATGAAGTCTGTGATCTGCCGATCTGTAGTTCCACCCTGGTAGCAGCAGTCAGCAGAAGCAGTGAAATTAGTTCACTGAATAGAGCAACACACACAGGTATAGGCACACAAACACTGATTTTCTGGCACACAGCCTGTCCTATGTTCTTAGCTATTTGGGCGTGTAGCGTGAAAAAGGACAGATAATTGGGTTTATCACCGGTGTATTTTTAGTTCTCATTTCTCCACAAGTAATTTACAAAAGACTGAAAAAGGACAGTGGGAGTCTAAGCACAGAAACTGAGAGAGAAGGGAAATGAGAGAAGGATATGGAGGAAGAGAAGGAGAGGAATGGAGGTTAATAAAGGGAGGATAGAAAGCAAAAGAAGGAATGGACCACAAAGATGGAGTCTGGCACGTGTCCAGGTTTGGTGGAGTGTGTGTGAAGGAGCGGTAATGTTTCCGCCCTCAGGCACCAGTGCGGGTCGATGGAGCAGAATGAGCCCTCTGAACAAGTGCTGGGGTGCCTGACAGACCCTGCTTATTTAGGAGAACAACCTTAGGAAACTTCAGCAAAGCAGGGAGCCAGATTTTCCACCATGAGGCAGAGACCTGGCAAACGTCGCAGGGCATCAGAATGTAAATCTGCTGGTTGCTGTGTGGTTTGAGGCATCATGTCATGTTGATAAGTCAGATGAGCAAACTGGTACCAGTGAAAGCTGGAGACTAAAGAAAATGCTGGTGATTTATTCCAAATGCAGAATCTTCAATTAGCAGTGCTCTGGATGAAATAAGGCAAAAGACTAAAATAACCAAATCAACAGTAACAACACAGAGTATGTTAGACACTTCATTTTCAGTAATGTATGTATGTAATGACAAGTTAGGAATATATTACAGCTTTTGGGGGGAACAGAAATATGCTTATTTGCATTCTTGTCAAGAATAAGAACATAAGAATGATACAACTCTCGTGTCTGGACAAAAAATTGGAAGTTGTAGATGGTTAGCTTAAGACTGGAAGCATGGGGAAACAAGCTAACTAGACTAGCTCTGTCCAGAGGTAACAAAATCTGCATAACACCACTGCTAAAGCTCACTGACACATTATATCTCATTTGTTTAATCTGTACACAAAACAAAATGTACAAACGTCATCTCGGGGTTTTACTGGAGGTTGTGGTGTTTTCAGACAGAGCCAGGCTAGCGTTTCTACCTTCATGTTTCCAGTCTTCATGCTAAGCTAATGCTCTCCTGATGGGAGCTTCATATTTCACACACAGACATGTAAGTAGAATTGAACTTCTCCTCTCACTGTTGACAAGAAAGGTTCTCAAACTACTCATTTAAGGAAACTGAGACAATGGGGTGGAGGTCTGAACGAGTCTGTATCTCTCCACCACCAAGTAATTTCTATATCAGACCTCCTATTCCTCACCGTGACCTCTGTAGGTAATAGTTTACTTGTATTATTGTATTATTGACATTTTCAGACTTGGAGTACATTTTGAGAGATTTCCTGACAGCATGCTGTCTGCACCTTAACAAATTGATAAAAGGTTTAGTGTGTACGTGTGGTGTGTTGGAGAAAAACTGCTGATCTGAGAAGCTGGATTCACTTAAATCATCACCGCTGTGGGTCTGCTGAGGCCAGCTCTGCCAGCAGAGATGGGGTGAGGAGAGGGTGAGTGGTGAGGGTGAGTGGTGGCTGTTGGAGGATGGAGGGTGGCATGGAAAGGAGAGATGGAAAGAGATCAGTTAAAAAGCACTGTCCTGGAAAAGTGCTGCTTCGGTCACCTTCAGCAGGTGAAGAAGTGAGACTTGTCTTATTGCTGTAGTTATGTTTCACCAACGCTTAACACTTAAAAAAGCTAATTCATATCATATAAATATTGTAAGACAATAATACATCATTAACAATTAAAATTACATACAAATTAATTAATCATAGAGCAAATGTTTTGTCTGGCAGTACACCATTATATCAATTCTTAATTATTGCTCTTACTTAACACCTTTAGCAACAATCTTTTAAAATATTTTTTCATGCAGTTGAACTGTTACTGTTTAGGTTGCTGTTGTTACATAAAGAAGTGACTATGACTAGTGGTAGCTTACTTTTATATAGCTTGTTTAATTTAGCCATCGAGTTCAACGATTCGTTAGTTCAGTTTACCTGTTACTTTTAGCTATTTAATAAACTTATAAAGTAGCAGTGACTATTTGTATAAATTACTTTTAACCAACAATTTCAACTGTTCAGACTGAATTAGTTCAGCACTCTACAATAGTTCTTTTTACAACTGCAGAAGTACACCCTGGGGTACAAGTACCACAATGTGACATCATATCTTACAAATATATAATAAATATTATTTGCACCATTTGAGGAATTGCATTTTAAAATCTTGTTTTTATTTGTTTATGAAGGAGATTTAAAGTAAACTATTAGTGTGTTTTGAGCATTACAGCAACACAAAACTGCAGTTACTACAAGATTCAGGTTCTTATGTGAACTGATTTCACAGGTGATTCCTTATAAATGAAGAAGTGGAAATACATGCAGGATACATAATAATACATGCAGGATACATACATTTTTTAAATATTGTGTTCCCATTCTGCTGCAGTTACTTCAAGTGTAATGCAATACATTGTTTGTTTGTCTTGTTGTTTTATTTACATGGGTAAAATACTTTCTAAAAATTCAAAGGCACCCCATGCTTGCAGTCATGGTCCCTTGATAATGTGTTTCTGATGTATGAGCTCAGTTGCACACAACAACATTACGTTATACATTCTATTAGTACAGTATGAGAGCTGGCCTGCTCTGTTCTCCTCAGCCTTTCCCCCAGACACACCAGCGTCACATCTGTCACCTTTATGCTCCAGTCAGCTTCACATTGATAGGGTGGGACATGTGATAAATATCACTCACACACGCACAGAGAGACACACACATGCTGGGGGGGTGTACATATGCGTTTTGTCAATAGCTATCCACCACGGCAGAGCCTTTTGCTGATGTGCTGACTTCAGGAGTCACTGCTTCACTTTTGCTGAGATAAAGGATTTGGACCAGTTAAATCTTATCATAGTCTATTATATGTGCGTGTTCATTCATGCAGCAGTATATAAAAGTAACAGTGTGCTCTGTCTTCACAGGCAGCTGACAGTTCGAAGGTGATGTTATTTTCACCTGATATTACCTTTTTGATGGCAGATGGAGCTCACAAATTTGGGCACATGCACTCGCAATCATACACACACACACACACACACACTTTCACTCTCTATGGAACAAAAGCGCATTAGTGCTGTCGAACACAGTTCCTCTTTTGGTCAGGAAGGAGGCTCTGTCCTACTCACACACACACACACACACACACACACAACAACCAGAATGTCCATTAACAAGATGTGACCCTGCACGTGGATTCAACCATTTTCCACTTCACAGAGAGCCACTGAACAGAGCTGAGGCTTAAAAAGCATTTTAACTCAAGTCCACATAAATGTGTGTGTGCTTGTGCAAAAAACAGTCTCCATTAATTGTCACTATATTGAATTTTATCTCACTAATGCCATCAAAACAAATACTTGTTATCTGAACATGTTTCTCAGGAAGAGCAGCCCTAACACGTACACACATTCACAAAACCACTGACACACGCAAAACACACACAACTGCTGATTGCTGTCTTCTCAGCTGTTTGATCATAACGTGAATAAAACAGGTTTAGGAAAAGTTCAAATCGTATTTGAGGTCATCCACATAAAACACGTCACAAATCAATGGCACAGTGTCATTGTACCAACTTTTGAAAAGTATAAAAATACTTTTACGACTTTCTTCTGACTCCGTCTGCCCTGTTTACGTACTGAACACCTTCTTTTATCCCACTCTGTCAGGACTCAGGCTTCAGTGTTTGCAGAGTGTCAGTTATCTCATCCACAAAAGCTTTTCTCTTCCACTAATATTTTCCCCCTCCTCTTGTCTTATTGTTAGAGTGGTTCAGCTGTATTTTCCCTCAAGTGCAGAACACCTGCCGTCAGTGTTCAGCTCAGACTAAGTCTGGACATACAGCTAAATCACATCCTATACAGTCTCACCCTCAGGTACGATATGAAGACAGGGTCTATAAGATTCTGAGCCTGTAAAATTATGCTCAAGCACATTTTCACAGCTTGAGGTTGTACATCAGTTTCTGAGAGTCTGTGGGATCAGAAGTTTATGAATTGGAAAAAAGATATGTGCATGTTTTTAGAGACTTGTGGCAGAAGAGGTATTTTGAGACAAACAAAACCAGGACCCTCAAACCAAAAGAGTTAAATGGAATTCAATTATTAATCTTTTCCTACCGCGACATGTCAAAATGTCTGCAGTGAAAGGGGTCTATGTGAGAAAAGACAAAGAAAAAAATGGTGAGCAAATGACTGAGAGAAAAGCAATGGCCAAACTTAAAATTCACTGCGTTTTATTCAGCGTATTGTTTTAGAGCACAGTCAGTGTATTCAGCAACAGTTTAAGGCAGTTGTCACAGCTGTTTTGAATTTCATCCATCTTTTCAAGACTTCTTTCCATCCTCACATCCTTTCTGTTGTTTTTTTTTTCATTTTAGCACATGTTTTCTTTAAGAGAAAAAAACAGAATAACCAAGCAAGTGAGAGAAGGACAGAAATTAAGAAGAAGAAACAATAAAGTAAGAGAAGAACACACATTCCTCAAAATAAGACAATGCATTATAAGTTATAAGACTGCCTGGGAGATGTATGGTGGAGAGGAGGCACAAAGCTCTTAAGCAGAACAAGAAAAAGACAGAGAGAGAGAGATGGTGCATTAATATTTTTATGAAGAGAAAAGGTGGAGAGGACGAAGTATCCTCACTTTGTTACAATACAGATTGATTAGAGAAGTGTAGAGAAAAAGAATGTATGGTCCATTGTACTGTAATAACATGAACAATTGGTATATTGTCTAAATTCTTGTTTTTCACATCATCCATACTGCAGAGGAGAGAAGCCCTCATGGTCTTACAGGACAAGAAATCGCCAGTATTCTTCACCGGCTTTGTGGTTTGTTCTGTACACTGTGAAAGTTAAACGCTGGAGAAAATACTCCACAACTCATATGTTGTGTCAGAAACTATGTATCTGAGGCAGACCTGGTGTCAGTTCTCAGTTAAAGTTCTTATTAGAGAGGCTTATTCATCTGCTTCCTTTTTCATGCCATAGAAATCCTAGAAATCTCCATACCTGTGGAAAGAAAAGCACAATGTGGTTAATATAAATGAAGACGTACAGCATCTATACTGTGAGATTTTCATTTTATGTTTGCTTTGTTTTGCTATTCTAATAGCCAGTTCATTTAAATGAATTGACATAAACACCTGATTTTACGGTTGGTTGGTCCAGGAATATCAAGTTTTATGCTTCAGCAGTCGCTTTGTTTGAAATGAAGAGAAATGTTTAAGTAGTTAGCAGGAGCAGAATCGACGGCTATAGGGTTTGTGTTGTTTAGACTTGGTCCATTTTTACTTCTTCTTCTTGTTCTTATGAACTTGTGAAAAGAAATGACAAACAAAACTTCAAAAATCAGGCAACACTACATATAGAAAACACATCATTTGCTAAAGTCAGGCAGTAACTCCCTCTTCATAATTAAAACTTCCCACTGTCCAACCATTGTAAGAATTTAATTTTGAAGCAACTGCAGCTTTGTGATCTTAGGCACAAATGTTAGTGATTGCTAACTGAGCAGATAAATAAAGAGATGCAAGAGGCAGGTGCTCACTACAGTTTGGGTAAAATTCAAAACAAATCCCTGGTTCCTATGAATTTGGAGCCACTTTAATTCAGAACCAGCACTCCAAGAGCAGCACTTTGTCAGACAACAGAGAGAATAACAGACTAGGAAAATATTCAGCCGGTGAAACAGTTTAGGTACAAATGTGTGTTGTGATGTATGTCACTGTGTTCTTCAGTGTGTCACTCACTCAGTGTCATCAGCAGTGGGTGTGTTATAGCTTTGGAACAGCGGCTGCATGAAGAGCCCCAGTGTTCCCACCACACACACCAGGATGAAGATCCACAGGAACAGGCGGTCTATCACCATGGCCACATACTTCCAGTCCTCTATGATCTGGAACCAAACCAAGAAGTTTAATTGTCACAGGTGTTAAGACAAGTCACATCATGAATTTAAAGTATGTGTGTGTAGGAGATGATCATCAGGGAAACACCGTGTTTTATGTCTTCTGCCTAAAACAGCATGACTTTGATAAGGGTGTCTGAAGTTTTGTATGTAAGAACTGTTTTATTAACTGCTGCTGTGGCTGTGAAGCTTATAGGACACCAAATACATATCAGGTTATATTTTTAGCTGCACTGCAGCCGACTGATACCGAGGGGAAGCGAGGCGGCTTGATGAAAAGCCTGCCATGAGTAATTACAGCTGCAAAACTTGTTTGTAATATTTATTAAGTGTGGGAGTTTTCTGGAAGTTTAGAGGCCCAGGGCCACAAATCTGGGGTTAGGGTTAGCATATGTCTTCGTCTTCGTCAGTTTGTATTTATATGTGTGCCAGTGTGTGCAAGGTTTTCTGAGGATATCTGATGTTTTCAGGAACAGGGAGATGATTGACAGGTTGGAACAATGTCAGAGGGAGACAAAAGCAAATACCAAACAATTTAAGATGTGGCATGTTCCGTGTCCCGTCTGCTCCTAATAACCTCAAATCTTCTCATTCCTCCCTGTTGCATCTTTGTCATCATCTCCATAATCTGCTTTTGTGTGTCTTCTCTTCCCGTATTCCATTCAATAATATATTCTTTCTGTCTTATTTTCTTTTATTCTTTGATACCATCTATTCCTACTCATCACACATTTTTATTTTATTTTTTTTACCAGTCTTTATCTCCTCACCCCTTCATCATCGTCCTCTGTTTTCATATGTTCGGCAATGTATCTCACTCCATCCACTGCTTCCTCCAGATCTGCATCCCACTGAACAGCCAAAGGCCTCCGGAAGTCTGAAAATCCACCCCCGCCATCTGGGATGTCGCCCACCTTCCAGCAAAACTTGTGGGCCAAGTCCTCATTCACGTAGAAGGAATCGGTGTCTGTTCGGATCCCGCCGAGCCTGATGTTGGAGTACTTCTTTTTGTCTGTGCAGCTCTGGGAACTGCTTTTCCCGACCGTACTCCGGTTGGCGTACTTACGGCGGAGTTTATCACGGACGTTGGAAGAGCCTGGACGCCTCATGAGGAGGAAGGTGGGTAGCTGGACTAAGAAGAGGCGTTTGACCCAGTCGGGCATGTGGTGGGTGGACGGGGAGCGGTGGTGCACGTTGAGGACACAGACGGTGCTTACAATGGAGAAAGTTACCAGCACCATGGTGAACATCAAGTATTTACCTATGAGAGAGTGAAAAATAACAAGACGAACAAATTAATATAATATATTCTTCTGATTTAGTCACACAGCTCTCAGGTTTCAGTCATTTGTTATTCAGTATTAAAATAATGTCTGAGTCTCACATAACAGCCGACAGCATGTCTAACAGGGACAGAGAAGACCAGCCTATAATAAAGGCCCTGTAAGGCTCACTTTCTTATGATATACATCAGTGTAACAGCAGAATCAATCTAATTTGCTGCTCTGAGGTTCCAGTTTTAACACAAATACAGTTTTAATTTACTGAGCAGTTACAATTATTTCTGCTTTACTGTTTTTTTGGATTGCTGTTAAATACTCGGCACTTCCTGCAAAAGTTCATAAAGACATGAATGTAATTTAAAAAGTAAAAAAACCCTTTGGAATATTTATTGCTTAAAATTCTTTGATTATGTTGAAATTGTTTTTATCAAAATAACAGTGAAAGATAAATAACCTGGCTTTATTAAGACTTAATCTGACCAAAGGACATTTTAGTTTCTCTGCTGCTTGAATTAATGAATTTTTGAAAAGTATCAAAAAGTTTACGTGTTAACTGTTGAATGACACTGTGTTCACTGAAACTTTTATCAGGACTTGATTAAAGACCTCAATATATCTTTGGTTTTGGGTTCAGGTTTTTCTCTTAATAAGATGCAGCAATAATCTGTAGGTTATTCCAAAAGTTTCACATCTCTAATTTTCTCAACTCTATACACAGGCGCACACAGACAAACACAAACATGACTGACCGATGAGTGGAACTGCTAGAGAGGTGGGTGGCACTATCTTTGATATCAGCAGCAGAAACACAGTGAGGGCCAGCAGCACTGAGATACACAGTGTCATCTTCTCCCCACAGTCTGACGGCAGGTAGAAAACCAGGATGGCCAGCGACGTGATCAGCACACATGGGATGATCAGATTAATGGTGTAAAAAAGCGGCTTCCTCTTAATCACAAAATCATAGGTGATGTCCAGGTAGGTGATGTCGTTGGGGTCCTCGTTCTTGCGTGCAGGGAGCGACACGATGTCCCACTCTCCACTAGGCGTGAAGTCATCGCGACTGGCAAAGTCGCTCGTGAGGATTAGGTCCACTTCTGTGTGGTCGTAGGTCCAGGAGCGGAACTTGAGAGTGCAGTTCTGCTGGTCGAAGGGGAAGTTCTGCACTTCAATGGCGCAGGCCGACTTGTAGATTGCTGGGGGGAGCCAAAAAATGTCCCCTGTGTTGGAGACCACGGCGTTGCAATAGAAGGAAACCTCATAGACGCCGTCGGCACTGTGACAGTTTTGGAGATGATGTGAGAGTCAGAGGTAGAAGAAGGCATATAAATCAAAGCCAAACAGCTTTTAATATACTTTATCCATTTGCTTTCCAGTTGAGAGTTAAATGACAGGATCAATGCTACTCTTGTCTCTTTCTGCTATATATTGTATATATTCTATATATATTCTGCTTGTTGTAATGGTGGATTTTTTCACCTTTGGCCAGAGCCAGGCTAGCTGTTTCCATCTGCTTCCAGTCTTTGTGCTAAGCTAGGCTAACCACCTCCTGGCTCCAGCAGAAAGACATGAGAGTGGCTTCAATCTTCTCATCTACGTATCAGCAAGAAAGCAAATAAATATATTTCTCAAAATGTCAAACTATTCCTTTAAATAAGACACATATGATGTAAGCTAACCACCAGCTCTGACGACGCCTTTTCCCCTTTATTACAGAGATAATAATCAGACAAACCCAAGCATTAACTCGTGATTGGCTGAAGTGATAATAAAGCCAGATTATTCACTAATCCCCTTCACCTCAGCAAAAACAGGTTTGGAGAAATTAAAAGAGAAATTGCAGAACGTTGTAGTTATAAAATCCCCATAGAAAAACATGCTTATTTTAGACACAGATTTTCTTCTTCTAAAGCCTGGATGGTTAATGTTGGAAAGCCTCTTAAACGCTGTAGAATGATATACTATAACTCCATTAATAGCATAGTGTAATCCATTAATACAAGGCCACCTGACACACATATTCACACAGGCTGAAAATGCTGAAGAATATTTTCATTACATAAAACAGGATGATAGAACCAGACCATCTAAATCAAATACGGACAAACTGGTCTTGTCTTTGTGGGATGACAGCCTTACTTGTTATAGAGCACGATATCAGGAAGCCAGATGTGTTTGGATGGTATTCGTAGTTTCTTGATGCCTTCATACTTGTCTGGGTCCCATCTTAGCCTGTAGTCATTCCATTCCTGTAGAGAGAGGGTCCATAAACTTCATCACTTACAAACTGTACACTGAGTATTGTATGTGCACGCAGCAGTGACAAACATGGTACTGTACCTGAAACAGCCATAAGTTGGTCGTCATTATCTGCTCTCTCTCATTCTGAAAGAAAACATCAGTCAGCCAGTCATACATTGTGTATAATTTCCATAATATTTTACTTAACAAAATAAATTGTATCATTATAATGTCACCTATTCTCTGTGACACATTAAAGGCCAAACCCAAATATCAAAGCTCACCTTTAGGTTGAGGGCAAAATTACACACCATCCCACACCTATGTAAATGTCACAAAGAGCTGAATTGCAGTTTTGTGCAGGAGTTTTTGTGTTCCACCCTGACTATATACATGTGGGGTCAAAAGCTAAAGAATATAACACATTATAAGTTGTGATTATAGTTATTACACTTGATATTAATTTAATCTCTGTTTGTACTATGGACAGATTGGGTCAGTGGTCACATGCCAGCTTGGCACAGGGGCAGTAGGTGAGGGGAGGGGGTAGTTTTTTTTATAGAAAAGAGGGGGAACATTAAACAACTTCAAAGTTGTATCATTTACATGCTGCGTTTCCTTGGCAGGCTAGCCATCAGGGCTAACGTTAGCTTAAGTTAACTGTTGATGTTCAGTAAACACATTCAAACTGTAGGCTGTAAGTTTGTTAAACCACAGTCTCTCATATTTCTGCTTCTCAGTGTTAAATGCAGAGAATGAGACATGTTAGACGTGTGTTTGATGGCTTTGGAGTAGCTGTAAAGCACTGTTGACAGAGTCTGGATGAGTAACAGAAAGAACTGAAATAAGTTTATCTGTACATCTGTGCCATTAGATTAAATAGCAAATCATGGGTAGATGTCCACATTATGAGGTGAAGACTTAGTGACTAAAATGTGATGGATGTTCCTCTCATACAGCTTGTTTACTTGTTTGTCTGTAGGCACACCTGTGCTGTAGTGAATTAAAGTGTGTTAGTTCAAAGAGTATGAACAAGCAGAGCAACAGGCTTCAGTCAATATTCCAAAAACATGGATAATCCAAAGATGGATTACTTAAAAAAAAAAAAAATCCAAAAATTATCCATCCATCCATTTTCTAAATTACTTTGTCCTGAGATTGAGAGGAAGCTTCAGTCTATCCCAACATACATTTGGGCGAGAGGTGTTGTACACCTTGGACAGGTCACCTGTCTACCACAGGACTAACTCAAAGAGACTGGAAAAGAGAGTCAGATTCATTCACACCTACAGGCAATTGATAGTCACCAGTTCCTCTATCCTGCATGTCTTTCTTGCAGTTTTATAAAGTTTTTATTATAACACATAATTATGTCATATTTATTCACTACTTTTAAAATAATCATGTAGCTGTTTTTAAGGGAGACCAGGCCAAGTTATTGTAGTGAAGCAGTTACAAAGTTGCCACACAGAAATTATAAAAGTTTAAGTAAGTAAGCAATCCCTTAATTACAGTTTGTTTGTTTTTTCTAACAAGACTTTGGAGTTTCCTGATGGAACAGGGGGCCAGGAGACAGAGGACAGCACTGATTAAATTAAAGTTATGTAACTGTTAGTAACAACTGTGCTTTTCCTACAATCAAAATGTCAGAATGTCAGCTGTGAGAAATGCCTGTTGAGTGAAGCAATCCCTGGATTTACACAATGTTCCCAACCTCAATGAACTAATAGAACTGATAAAGGTGCAAACTGGCCTAAGCTGAGAGGAGAGTGAGCAAGCTGTCAATCAAGTATATTGGTGATACCATCTTTGTAAGGTTAATGAGGACCAGGACTCCAAATTAGCAAGTTTAAAAATGTTCCTAAAGTAGTTTGTTATAAGTTTATAAGTTTATACAGAACTGTGATGCAATTTTTACATAACAAAGTGTGAAATTGCAAACCTGCATGTAAATATTGCCCCAGTATACTGAAAGACTTTCAAGAATAGACAGCACAAGACTTGCTAGAGGCTTTAAAAGATGTGAATCCAAGTTGTCGGGTCCAGGTGACAAAACAAAACAAAACAAAAGTCCGTGGTTGAAGTTGATATGGGTGGAGGCCTTACAGAGGAGTAATTTGAACAATGTGATCCTGCTGCAGAGACATTAAAACTGGATCCAGCTCATTTACAATTATTTTATCTGCTAACAAACCAATCATCAAATGGTGGATATATAAATTATGACCAATAAGTACTGGTGTCCAGGCCCCAAGTCTTCTAATACATACTGACCTGTATTTGTGTATGTGTACAAGGGTGTGTGTCTGTGTATTTAAATATACTTACTACGCTGATAAGCTGAGACAGAGACACCTGTATGGAGATGGTGACCTGCTGGCTCTTATTGACAGCTGGTCTGATCAGTTTATTGTAGCGCTCCGGACCCAACAGGTAGTTCACCAGCCGCTCCTCTGCATTCTCTGCCCTGCTGCCTACAGGAAAAACACAGAGTTATATTTTGAAAGTGGACATTTTGAAAGGGCTACAAACCCCAGAATGCATGTATGCTTAAAAAAAATGTACAAACACAGCTGCATGTACCTACGCTACTCTGTTTGAAAAGAGCACAGTCAGTCAGCCAAATGTAAATGTCATCAGTAAATAAATGCCATGTGTTTGTCTAGTAGCAAACCACAAACTCTGGTAGAAGGGGTAGTGTTTTTTTTTTTTTACAGTGTAACACAAAAATGTCATCACATCCTGTGCGTGTGTTGCAGTTTCAAGGTCAATATTCAAAGTATGTTTTCATCCCAGTGTCTTCATGAATGATGAACAATAAGCAAGTTGGCTGTAGATGAAGTAAATTTACCAAAGGGCATTTATGATTCAGCATTTAGGCTGAATTATGTGTTCTCAGTAACTGTGTGTGTGTGTGTGTGTGTGTGTGTGTGTGTGTGTGTGTGTGTGTGTGTGTGTGTGTGTGTGTGTCTTGCAGTCTTACAATTTACTTCAGGGTTTTAGAGCAAAAGAACAAACAAAAATCCAGTCATGCATCCATCCCTGTGAGAGGATCCCTGAAGCTTTGTGTTCCCTCAGCCCTAAATTATTGGTTATGTAAAAGTGATTGTATGAATAAGTAAGAAACAAAACGCTTTTGACCCACTCTCTTGGCTTCCGCAGACATTATGTCCACATTGTCAAACAAACTGACAACAGCACAGAGAGCGTTTAATATCTGGATGGCTTCACCCCCTCTGTGCCACATGAATTGTCTGTTTTTGTAAGATTACACGCAGTGAAGGCTGAGTGAGCGTAGATGTGTTTTTTTTTTCAACATGCTCCAAGTTTTCATGTCACACTGAACACCAGTGTTTTCGGCTGTTTGGAAAGAGAGGGATTATTAGAACTACGTGAAAACTCTTCAGTCTGCAGATTATTTTAACCACATGATTTGCCATCAAGTGAGAACTTGGAAGAATCTATTTATCTGAGAGGAAGATGTTGGTTAAATTGAAAGATAACCTAATAGTTAGAACCTTAATCCCATTTAACTCTCATTTGAAGTGGCCCCAGTCTAGCAGTACAGCGTGTTTTATGAACATGGGTGGTAATGTTTCAGATTACAGCCTGCAAATCACAGCGTAATATGAATATGAAGGGTTTAAATAAAACACCAAGTACTGGGAGAAATATGAGTATAAAAAAGAGGAAGACAAGAGGTTGGGGAATAAGGGGGCACCAAGTGTGTGTTTAAGATATATAAATTACACTGCAAGTATTTTTTTTCTGACTATATTTTTAATTACAGGGCACAATAATACTGTTTCCAGGGAACAAGGCAGGAAAAAATGGGGTGAAAGCATTATGGTATTATTCATTTTAAAATTATGATTTACTTACAAGGACATTTGCTTCAGGAAATGACATTACATTATATGAATTAAAGAAATAGTACAAAATTTTGTAAATCAGGTTGTTACCCTTATTGCTGAGAGTTAGATGAGAAGAAAGATATCACTCTCTCCACTTAGCTTAGCTCAGCGTAAAGATTAGAAAAGCGAGGGGAAACATGGTTCTGTTTGAAGGTTTTAAAATCCACCTGCAAACACATCTACAGGCTCACTAAGGAACATGATCAATCTCATTTGTTTGATGTGAACAAGAAGCAAAGAGTGAAAATGACAATTGGCTGTTTTAAGTGGGCAGTGTGGGGTTTTCTTGTCTGACTATTTCTTGGCTAGGACGAGTAACGTCATGCAGTTCCTGACAGTACACTACTGTCAGGACCAAGCAATGAACATGTGGGGGAAAGCTGCTTTATTATAGTGAATTCAGGGAAATAAAGCATCCCCATGCTGATTAAACTGACGCTCTTGGTTTAACAGTTTCAGTTGAACTGATGAGGCTGTCACTGAGGAGTGGTGCCAAACATCATAGTAAAGTACAAGGCCTGGTCAAATCCGCAGACCTTCAGGGAAACACAAACACTCACAACAACATGGTGGAAGACACAGTGAAGTGCTATGCGCCTTCTTGGTGTATTACATCATTTAAATAATTTAGATGTGGACCTCAGGGTATCTTTGCCTTGATGGATGCTGCAGAATAATGCTTGACTATGTTGCCTGTCATACATGATCTTTGTCAGAGTCTGGCTGTTTTTGCCAAGCGGATATGAGCAATGATGGCTCTGATTTAGTTTTTCGCCTTGTTAATTTTTGTTTTTTTGTTTTTTATAAAGCCCAACAAGCTAAAGCGAAAGCCTAGCCTACGAGCTTAAGCAATTTTGTGGGTAAAGGATGGAAAACTCAACAATCCATGAAACACATGGTCGACTTAATAAAAGGAAGGTCCTCTTTTAGGACAGTGGTTGAGATATTCAAGTGTTCTGCCTAAAAGACAGTAGATGGTTCTTTCGTGGCGGAAGATATAAAATAGCCCTCTGTAAATTATTCAAAAAGCCCATCTGCTTTTACATACAAGTATTTTAAGAGTACGAACACTGCACAGTTTTTAAAACCCTGTCCCTGAGGCAAAAGTTGTTGTTAGGATAGAAACACATATGCACACCACATAGCTAAGCGACACACAGGGCTGCAGCTACCATTAAGGGCACCAAGGTCATGTCCTCGATATATTCTTTTTAAGAATTTGGGGTGTTTGGCAGCCTGAACCATAACTATGCTCCTAGCATGTGGAGAAGGTTTTGAAATACTGTTCAAACCATTACAGGGAGATAAAAAATGGCCAAATGAATCATTAAATGAAAATGTTCAAGATTATTATGCTATGATTGGTTCATATTTTCTTTCAGGTAATATCTGCTTCCCAGAGAATATAGATGAATATTACAAGTATTGAAACAGTTTGATACATACAGTGGGCCCCACCTGGCTCTTAAACTGTAGTAGTCAGTGGAGCCATAATTAAAAGATTAATGTCATTTGATTCCAAAAGAGAAGCAATTTCAAGCCCATAAGACCACATCCTTCAGCCTGTCTGCGTGAAGGATTTGGAATATGGCTCAGGGTGTGATTAAAAGTCCATATTAAATTCTGTAGTGCCTCCTTTAATGTGAGCTGTGCATGATTATATACAGGACGCTGCAGTCACTAATCTCCAGTCATCTCCTGCAGTTCACTGACACTTAACTTCACTAGTAGTTTATTGAGCTGATCAATCTGACTTTAGCAGGCCACTGCTAACTAAAGGAGGAGTGGTGGGTGTGTGTGTGGCAAAATGTCTTAATCAGAGACAAACATATTAAAATAACAAATCAGTATTTATCACCGAAACACACACTCATACTTAAATTAAACAACTCACTTGTGAGAGAGAGAATGAAGAGCAGGAGAAGAGTGTTGGTAGTCATCTCCTTTCTTCTTCCCTGCACAAACATGCTGCTTTTTCAGATTGTCCTCCCCAAAAAAAGAAGTGCCTTGAGTGTATGTGAAGAAATATTCAGTATTTTATATTCCGTCCTTCTTCAGTCACCTTCTTCCTCGCAGCTCCCACTGCGGTCCACTGGATGCCACACTCCTGCTCTGCTGCTGGTATCTTGAGCAGCGCAAAAGACACGCGAAGAAACTTTGGCTAATATAATTCAGAGGTTATTTCTAAGGAATGTTTATGTACCAAAGACAACATGATGGTCGTTTTATTTTACAGCGCACTACTATAAGAGAGGGGCTGCCCAAGCTGCGCCGCCGCCTCAGCCACAAACCAGCTGCGGTGACATTTAAAATCCAAACGCAACAGTCCGGATGAGTGTAACGTAGCCGTTCGTCGTCCTAAAAAACAGAAGAAACTTTTTCTCCTGTGAATTAAGCCACCAGCTCTCACCTGTAGTGAGTTCGCTGTCTTCCGGTGAAGCGCAGACAAGTTCTAGAAATTGGCGCAGCCCAAAGCGCAGGATGCGCTGGCAGGACGCATCATGTACGTTGGTTCCTCAGAGTAACCACTTCTCGCTAAAGTCCGCAAAGACGCCAGGAACAATTTTCCGTGAAACTCATGAAGATCGGAGGAGAAGCCGGGAGGAGAAGCAGGAGGTGTTGTGGAGGGGAGGACAGCGTGTGCGCTGCTGGAGCTCCTCCAGTGGAAAAGGCTTGGACTGATGTTCAGCTGCCCGTCCGCTCTGAATGGCCTCTGTTCTGCCAGTGGTGCTTTGATAGCCCACTGGCACTAAGTGAACCCACACTTGAACAAGACGGAGAGGAGAACACAGCCCATGGCTGTAAACAGAAATTTTAAGAGTTTACAGAAATGAGTACACAAATCTGTTTTAAACTGAAAACTTATCTAAGAATCATTGTGTGAAGAATTGGTTACTTTAAGCTGATTATTTAGGCATAGACTTAAATTTAAAATAAAGCAAAAATCAACAACAGACTAAAATAAATATACCTGGTGTTGCTGAAAATCAAAGAAAGACAACAATACCATGTAGGGCTGCTTTTTCTGCTCAGCCAGCACAGAGTAGACTGGTAATGTAGTAATGTCAGATTTCCTATGAGTAGAATACCCATAGGATATAATAATGTACTGTATATATGATGGGGGAAGCATTTGGTTAGCTATGGATATTTGATTGCAGCATGTGTGCTGCAGTGCTCATATTACAACTGGGTACAACTCCATTTTTATTTGATTTAATTTCCTGTTTTTATATTACTTGCTTTTGATTTACATAATCACATGAAGTTATAGTTGTACTTTATTTTATGAACCTGCATGAAGAGTAGCTGATGACATTACTGAACAAACAATTCTGATTGATCCCCCACAACAGCATCCTGCCCTGACACTGAGTGTGACCTGCCACACAGGCACTGGACTGCATTTGGAAAAGGTACCTTTATCTTTAAAGGTCTTCAGATGTGTTACATGACACATGCTTTGAAAAACAGTTTGTGCCTGACTTGGTTTTTCCACAAAAAACTCAATTGCCTACTTTGAAATTCTGAAATTGACATCTGCTCCTTCTCCCCCATTTATAAATCCAGATTCTATGAATATGCAAATATATTTATTTTCAAAAGTTCAAATTACAGACACAAAATGTCTCCTATTTGAATGAAAAGTCCATTATTGGCATATGTGCACTGAAAAGTTTCCACATCACACTTGTGTATGACTGGCTTCCAAACCAGTCCTGCAAACAAATCTGTACATCTTGAACTCAGATTAAATGTGAGAGCACAAACTTTTTTTTCTCCTGAAAACAGCCTTCTAGTGTCACAGTCTGCACATTCATTACTCTGCACAGTGTAGGTCAAACATCACAGTGAAATATCATTTTGGGATTCCTCCACATACTGGCAGAGCGAGTGTCAGCAGTTCATCTTGCAATCCCATATCATCTACCTCAGAGCTCCTATACAGAATACTCATTTCTGGTGCACATATGTGTAGGTTTGCTTTTATATTTGTGTGCATGATGTGAGCACACACCAAGAGTATTTTTAACAGTTGCCCTGGGTGCACGTGGCTATGATTTGCCATCACAGTAAGAGGAGAGTCATGTCACCAGGCTATTCTGCTGCAGAAGTCACAGTGCAAACAGAGAAAGACTTGGGTGTGAAAGCGATGAAGAGGAGAAGACATGAATAGACTGCACCTCTTTTAGACATTTCTTCTTGTCACTCATGAATAATCCATCGCAGATTCAGGGGCCAACAGTCCCTAAGCATGGATTCTTCTTGGCCAGTTTTTTTTATTTAACATACAGTGCGCAAGAAGTATATATAAAAAACAATTAACCTTATGGAAACACCTTGTGTCATTTACAAGAAGAAAAAAAAATCAATCACAGAAAAGACAGAAAACAGAAGTAATAACGTCAAAACAAAACCTGATGAGAGATTTACTCCTGTGCCATTATTCATGGTTTTAGCATGTGCATAAATCCCTCACAGTCAAAGCCATATAACTAACACATTACTCCCTTACACGGCCCAGTGGAGATTTCAATCTGCCGTAATGGAAGTGTGTGTCTGCTTCAGTCAAGTTAACTGGCACAGGAGCGCCACAATTTAAGGCAATTCACAACACCCTGCCTCTCGAACTCTGCTGCTCCATCACTGCCTCTGTCTCACACAGGCAGGTTCAGGCTGCCAGATAAAAGTGCCAAGATACCTGCCATATTTATATATTTACAGTCAGGAAAAACCACTATATGTGGTGGAACCAATATATCAACACATTTCTCAGAGGAGGGGTTACACCGTCAGAGCTCTACACTCATTCTGTTTTAATCTTTATTTATCCAGATAAGGTCTGCTGAGTGTGTGTGTTGGAAAGATCGCTGAGCCTGTAGGAAACAACCTCCCTTCCCATTCACAGACACACGCACACACAATTCCACCTGAGTGAGTGTGCTGATGTTAACCAATGAACAGCAGATTGAGCCTTTACATTTGTTTGTTAGGGTTTTCTGTTGGAACATAACCCCAGATACATAAAAATACATACACCTCCTCCCTGTAGAGCACATGTTTATATAATTTATAGAGGACGACATGCAAAGTCCAGCATTTTCCTGTGACAAAGATCTAATACATGGTCAGTCTGATAGCTCTCAGGCTTGATCCTCATACCACAGCACAGTCAAGGCTGTTCTGTGGTATGAGGATCTGGTCAGAAGATTCAGCCAGAGGTGAGAAGCCAAGAGGACATGTTTAGAATTGTACATCTCAGATCAAAGCCAGAGCTTTAGCCCTTCTGATGCAGGGATCAGCTTTATATTTTCCTCAAAAAGATGGAGATTCAGGCTACAGCAAACATGCCTGGTGTGTGGGGCGGTAACATGCCCTGGAGTTAAGAATCCTCAGCACAGGTTTTTTTAAGTATTTGTTGCAAACAATTCATGTGGCTGAAGGAAGAAGGGAAGATGCTAGTGGAGGGAGATAAGTTACAACTGTGAAGCAACAGATTTTTGGCAAATTGGTGTGTTTTCATTTGCACAGGTGTTTACTTTGGTGTGCAGTCATAGTGGTTTTTCAGTGTAGAGCACTGTATGTACAAGATTTATAATAGAGAAAATGATAACAATAAGCAAATAAAAGCAAACCTTTAGTCCTTAGTATGAGTCAAGCCCCAAAAACTCTGATCCTACATTCCCCACAACGCAACTCAATAGCATCTTTCCACCAGACCCTCATCCTCAGTCTGATGAACACCCCCACCACCAACTTCAAACTCCATCACACAGGCTTTCTTTTATAAGCTTGTAGTCTGAAAGAAACTGTGATGACATTACTATGATATCAGGGTTTGTTTTCTCATGGTCCTTCTTCACTGTGTGAGCAGTGCTCCTCGTCACCAGAAAACTGACATTTATGTGTAAAATCAGTGTTGTCAGTCTGATTAAAAAAAGAGAAAAAAAGGAAACAAGTTTCTCATTTCTTGGGAGATAATATGCAGAGTGCAGGGAATGAAGGAAAGGGCAGAAGATAAAAATGCCGCCCAGTCAGAAGAGCAGGTGAGGCTGAGGGTGGATCTAAAGCATGGAGGGGAACCTGTGGTCCAGTTAGGATAGCAAGAGACCAGACCAACAGATCCGTAGCATTAGGTGAGCTTTGATTGATAGTTTTCTAAAAATCAAACTCACTGTGGATTCATGAATAGTAGGCTGAAGGCTGCAGGGCAGACGGTTCCAGGGTAAAGAGTCACTCAATCTTTTTGAGAGTGCTTTGGAAGTAGTTGGCTGACATCCAACACAATATCTACACCTCGGCCTGAGGGCTGGAGCCTGAAGGAAAAAAAAAAAAGTAGATTTGAGCTTCATTGGCATGGTAACAGTAGGAGGTGTGGGATGTTGTGATAGGGGAAAATAAAATAGAATATATATATATATATATATATATATACATACATACATACATACATACATACATACATATACATATATACATATTATATATAAATATATAGAGGGAGAGACAGATGGCGTCTTGGACTGAAGCCTGGGGAAATCCAGCGCTCTCCTCCACATACCTGATTAGTGTATTCATACAGACCCAAGGGTATCAATTCACTAGACTCTGTATCTCATGTTGTTTGTCAACACAAAACTTGCCAATCCAGGTATTATTTTTATTGCTGCTGCAGGGTTCAGCTGCAAATTGGGGAATGTGAGGAATAAATCACTGGTGTCCTGCCAAACCTCTGCTTTAAAACCTCTGCTTTTATCATGCAATTTTTTGCATGATAAAAACGAATAATAAAATTTGACAAATACTTGGAATTTGGCAAACACTACATAAATCCACTGTAGTTTATTTTCAGTAGTGATAACATTTGTTCAGACCAAAAAAGCACTGGTTGGCAGAAAGGACCCCCCCCCCCCACACACACACACAAGGTAATGAGTGTAATATGCCACTGTGATGAAAGCCCCAGAGCTTTTGCCCTGCAGTTAGTCCACCTCCTGTGCTCTTACATCATCACATTAACACAGGTCTTTATTGACTGCATGTGCATTCAAATGTGGCTTTTTATGTAACACATGAGCACGTTTACAGGGGTAATTTTTGCAACAGAAAAAAGGCTTTGTAGTTTGCTCATGGTATCTTAATACTTGCACATATAAAAGGACATACATTCTATATAAGCAATGCAATGTATTGATCAACCTATATTTATTATATTTACTATAACATGTTATATATAGCCTGTAGATTTTGTCCTGCACCACTTTCCATCACTCAGTCATTGATCCCTTTGTTATTGTATAAAGGCAGTTTTCATATCTGATGGGCAGGGTCATGAATGAAAGCTGCTATAAAACATGAGCTCAAGAGTAAAACATGAGCTCAAAAAGTAAAATTGGATGACCTCTCTTCAGGCAGCAGAGGAGGGAGTGTCAATGAAGGCCTGGAAACTAAATGTAAATTTGCAGCAGATGAGATTTATAGTCATTAATTATTCCTTAAAATTAATCTGTTTTCTTTACTGGCACGATTTCCTCAGTGTAGCTTCTGTTTCACCCAGTTTAGGTGGATTAGCTGACGCTCAGTGTAAACAACACCTACCACCTCACTGATCCATCTTGAAAGCAGCTTGGATCTCTTTCAAACAATCACTCAAACGGTTCTTTTGAAACCATTTCAGTGAAACATCAGCCACTGACTAAGTTTAACTTGTCACTCCAGGTCTGTATGTGATAGCTGGCATAAAGACTGATACACATACACTCAAGAATTTGTCCAGAACCTGAACTTGTACTTCGGTATCACACAACAGATGGAATTTCATCCCAACGTCACCATAGCTGTAGAAAAAAGTTTATATTTTCTCCTACCTGCTGTAGGCTAGAAATATAACATGAAATCTCATTAAAACCAAATTCACCCTGAAAAATCTAATGAAAAATAGAAATGGTAGAATATTAAGCGGCCACTGCATTTACTATATCCTGTTCAGCACTGGATGGCAGTAATGACAATGACTGAAACTAAAACTGGAAGGGCCCTGACAATATTGCAGCCCCACAGTTTGAAGCCACGACATGGTGACAAGTGACAAAGAAAGGAACAAGGATGACAAACACTGAGACGCTTATGTGTGCATTTGTGCATCAGCAACCCAATGCTTCATATACACCTCCCAGTGAATCATGTGGAGGTTCCTGGCTGCAGTAACCTGCTGTAGGCCCTGCAGCAAAAAATAAGCTGCTGGGTCCTTATTAAACCACCATTCCTTTCCTTCCTTGTGGGGTTTTGCATTGCCCTGTTTTCACTGTGTAGTAATTTGATTAAACATGAATAAACAATGTGCCCATTTTAACACAAGGCCTCAAGATTAGGTGATAATGCAAGATCCACCTTAATGCCCAAAAAATGTACTTACTTGGAGCGTAGGCCATTGATCTCAGTCTGCCAGAGTCCTCTGTCCTGAGCTGTCCTCTCTCGCTGTTTCCATCTCAGCTCACTCTGCTTGATGTCCGCCTCGAGGTCCCCGTTCCAGCTGCTCTTGGGTCAGCCTCTCTTTGTTGTGCCTTGAGGGTTCCATGTAAGGGTCTGCCTGCAGTGCATGGCCAAGCCATCCCCATCTTGTTCTCATGATCTTCTCCTCCACAGTTTTTGGCCCGTCCTCTGCCAGAAATCACTGTTGCCGATTGTTTCTGGCGAGTGGATGTTCAAAATGAGCCTCAGGCAGCTGTTGATGAATGTTTGTACATCATTATGGTCTTGGTTGTCCTCCACGTCTTTGAGCAAAGACTGGAAGTCTGCATAATTAATAGTGAAATATTCATTTTAATGTAACTGTGACCAAAATCACAAACCCACAGATGCACAAACTCAGACACCAACATAAAGGAGCTCTCTGTTGATTTATAACTATGATTTGATGCTCGCTGACCACATCTTACAAACCTCTCTACACTGCATCCCAGTGCAATAACAGTTCAAGTCCAAAGTGTGTGGTGAAGCAATGCTTCCTAAATGTGACAGTCCATCTTCTTAAAGGGCCAAGTGGTGAAGGCTGACTCATCATTGCCCGCTCTTTTCCTTCACCTGAGCTTCGTGGTAACATAATGGTGACATGATGGAGCATAAATGAGATGACTGTGGGAGTGCAGAGGACAACAGCAAGGTTTCAGACAGCCTGTGGTGCATGAGAACATGATGTGAACAGCACTATGGTGACAATGTAGCAGACTATCTGGCACAAGACATGGTGACATTTATGTCAAACAGGCAGTTTGTCGACAGTCACTACACCACTTTCCTGTTCAAATCAATGGGAAAGTTTCAGTCATTTTACGCTTTGGTGCACAATAGGTTTGGAACAATATGGCAGAGTAAGAGAGAAGTTGTCAAGAGAGGGTGCAGCTGTGTATTTCTCTTACTGACGGACCAGTTCAAACCTTCACCAGCTATGATCTGTTTTGTCATCTAAACAATACCTGATTCTTGATCTTCTTTGACACCATCGTCTGAATGCAGAGACCTCAACAGCATGGTTTTTTCTTGCATTCTGCCTCCAGTTAAAGACCCTTCATGAGAGAAAAGCAGAGTGGACAGATATAAAAACAGAGAATTTAACAAGGGGGCACATTTGAATGTCTGGAATTTTTTTTTTTTTTTATATATATATATATATTTTTTTTTGGTGAGGGGAAAATCAATAAGCTCAAAAACTTAATTTAGTACAGAACAAGTGTTACCCAAAGTCCAAAATTTTTCAGGAGTGTTACATCTGCAGTCAGTGCCATGGCAGCCCCCTCCAGGCACAGCGGCATCACCTGAGTTCTAGTTCAACACACACCTGAGGCACATCATAATCACACACACCTGCAGCTCATCCAGATCATTTGTCACCACTTCAGCTGGTCCTCCTGCTTCTCCCATAAATAAGGAAATCACCCAGCAGCTACTGCTTGCCATTAAACTCTGTGAATAGACTCTGAGTTCCTCGTCTGACTATTCTCCAGTGAGACGAGCAGTTACCTGACTTGTCCAATTTGTAGTGATAAGTCACATGCATTTGCATCCAGTGTGATGCAGGCTGTCAGTTTAAAAGGACATTCTAAATGAGAACACTTGAGCACTATTAAGCATTGTAACTCAACGTTTGTAAGCCATTGATTAGCAATTATAACATGAGCCCCTCCCTACCTTTGAAATGACTGAGCTGTCCTTACTGATCCTTACTGAAATCAAATGAGACCACGGGTGACCGTGGTCTTTGATCTTGCATCCAAACAGCAAACACGGTTGCTCACTGAGGATCAGAAAATACAGCAGAAGAGCAGAAGAGCTTACAAGAAGCACAGGAAGAAAAGTTTGATATGAGGTCATCTTCCATAACATGCATAATTAGTCTTTATTCATTTAAATGTGGGTTATGAAGAATCATTCAGAATGTAAGGTTTTACTCCATGTTACAGCACAGCTGTCTGTCAGCAGTGGAACAAAACCCCAATAACACACATTACCTAATATTTGGTAAAGATGTTATAAGATCTGGTTTTGTCCATATTGCCCAGCCTGAGATTACACACTGCTTAAGATGCTTTGATATACAGGATGATAATATGTAACCAATGTCATACAGACCCTGGTCATTTGTTTTGACTTGTTTATTTTATTTAGGCAAAGGCAAATAAATGAAATAATAGTTAACAAATAATTGCTGACCGGCTTAATTAAAAATACACTGACAACATCAAAATGCAAAAAAAAAATTTTTTTAAAGTGACAGAAGAAGAAAATAACAGCAGTTTTTCAGTGTAAACCCTGTTACACAGTGTAAACCCTGTGCACCGCACCACTAATTCAGTTTTCTTCTTCTTCTTCCGCCTAGGATTTTCGGTTCCTAACTCGTCAGCAAGAAAACAAGAGAAAACAAAGTCCTATGAGGATTCCAGTGTCCTGACATGGGAGTGATAACAGTAGTCATACTAATTGTATTAAAAGTCAAATATACAATAGATAAAAGTAGTAACAGGAGCAGATTTAGTGGTCAGCAATTGCAACTGTGCAATAAAAGGGAAAAATGTAAACATGTTATTGTTTCTGAACAAAAACCAATAAATCTGTGGCTCTAAACATGGGGACAGGGCCCAAAAGGGGACCTTAGCCAAAGGTTGTGAATGACAGCCAATAGTAGTTTTTTTTTAGCTTTTGTTTAGTTATTTGCTTGTTTTATATTTGCCCTATTGATTTTATTTTTCACAAACAATTGTGTGTAATATAACCATATTTTTTGTTGTATTTTTATAGTGTTGATATTATTTTGTTATATTGTTGTATTTATATATTGTTATTGTTTCTGAACAAAAAAAACTGAACAAAAATCTTAACTGAAAACATAAAATTTAAATTTCGACTTCAAAAGTTTTTCTATTTGCCTAAAATCTTTGTCCTGTGTTTTATTATGATCATAATCATGATCAACTAATTGAAAATAAATTACAAAATCATTCAGTGATTTTGTAATGATGGATTTTTGCTTCTGTGCTCTGTTTCCTATCATAACTGTAATCTGCTGAGCACACAGTATCCACTAACTGTAATCTAAATGCTAGTCCTCTAACATTGTCCACTGCCAACCCTGTTTGTATCATGTTTTATATGCTGCATGTCCCTCTCCTCCTCTCCTACATTCCCAGCTGTCCTATCTTCCTCCTTTTTCCTCCTTTCACCCAGCCCGGCCCTGGGCAGGAGGGTCCCCCATATGAGCCAGGTTCTGCTCAGGTTCTGTTTCTTGCCACTGTCGCCTTAAGTGCTTGCTCTGGGGTCAGGCTCTGGGTCTCTGTGAAACGCTTTGAGACAATTTGATTGTGGAAGGCGCTATATAAATAAAATTGAACTGAACTGAAAAAAACTGAATCAAAAGCAAATTCAAATTTTCAATTTTCATTCAAGTTTGCATATTGCCTTCACTTCATAAATTATGATGCATTGCTTCGCCCTACACAAAAGTAGATAAACTGCTTTTCTGAGTAAAAAAGTATTGATATTAGTAGCGGTATCAGCAGTACTGACCCTGTAATTACTTGGTGTCGGATCATCCCAAATTTTGCAGTATGGCACACCCCTATGACCTGTGATATTATGGTCTGGCTCAAGTGTCACTGGCCAATCATTAGCCAATCAGAGATGACGACCCACCTGGTTGTTAGAGGGGTGGGACTTAAAAGGGGCAGGTGTAGGCCGCGAGGACGCCAGAAACAGGTGTACAGGGAGATGCTGTTTGTGAGTCCATTCAAATCTGTGAAATACTGTTGTCCATCAGCTGAAGACCGGGGACTTTGAGTCAGTGTGAAACCTGATGAAAGTGGACGCTGAGCCGTGTGTTGGACCTGGTTTCATTTGGTACTTCAGCTAAACCGCGGTACCACTGTGACCACCACGCGATGCACCGAGTCAGCTATTACCGCGCCGGTTTGGAGGAGGGGAGAGCGCGTGTGCGCGGAACACAGACTTCCACCGAGTTTCAGAGTGAGTATGGAGACAGTGAGGGAAACAGACCAGGTGTATCAGACCACGTGTATCAGCCTGTGAATCCCTGTTCTTCAGATAATGCAACAGAGGCGCCGGGTCTTTCCACCCTGTCAGCCACAGACGCTACTTTCTGCTCACGCTCGCGCACACAGCCTCAGTGCGCGTGTCTCCATGGCACCGCTCACCTTGGACAGACGGTTTGGAAACTGCTTTCTGGACTTTCTACAAAAAGTGAGTACATACAACATTTCAATCCAGGATTTCAGACAAGCCCCCAACAAGCGCGCCAACGACATGGTTCCGAAAACAGTCACAGTTTACGGGGCCATGGTGCGCTGATGCCACCTGGGGTGATGTTTTAAGGTGGAGCTCACCTGGTTCTGTAGTAGACATTCCTTCAGTCTTGGTGGTTTTACATATTTAAATCCTGGACCGTGATGTGGTTCATGTGGTAAAGATAAAGTCTGAATATGACAGGCGGTACAGCGCAGCCGCGCATTAGACCTCAGCGGCCTCCTCAATTCACGTTAGTAAACCCTCAGTTCACCTCCCATGTGCTCAGGTTATCAGGGGTATGAGGAGACAGGCCTGTAAGTCCTCAGAGTTGGACAGAGACACAGTTTTTACCCACATAAACTTTTATTAGTTATATTTGAGTCCAGAGCTGCAGGTCAGTGCGCGCGTACTGCACCTAGGTGAAGGTGGAAGGGCGGTGGTTCGCTCTGACTGAAGCTCCGACGGAAAAATACCGTCATCAGTTTGATCAGTGTTGACTTTCCGTTTTATATGTTGAGCAGAATTTAATTAATAAACAATATTTAAAGAGTGAAACGCTGCTCAGTGAAGAGGACATGCTGCTGATCTCTAAACCACCTGCAGTCAGTCTGAAAATCTTCATCTTTCAGCTGCACCACAGTCATCCTCACTTTAACATCACAATCTCCAATGGATCAATAACAATGACAGGGATGTTCATGTTTGACCAATCACAGCAGGAGAAATGATTATTCTCTGATCAGTGTGAGGTGTGTGTGTGTATGTGTGTATAAAGCTTCACACAGATGGATTTATATTCAGTGAACTGATGTCCACAGAGTCTGAGTGTTGGAAAGGATCAGTCCCCCCTGTGTCTTCACTGGTGAGCTGGCTCTGACCTGCAGACACAGACTGAGCTGTTTCTTCTTCTTCTTTTTTTTCAGGTCCACAAACAGATCAGCATGAGAATAAATCAACGAATAGTAAGTGAAGTTTCTATTCTGCTGCTGGGGTGTGTTTGATTGGCCGCCGTGCCACCTGTTTCTGTTTTGATTGGGGCCCTGTGTTGGTTTGGTGGGGCCCTGTGTTCGGATGCCCCCCCTGCCATCATGAGCTTGGATCAGCTTTGAGGTGTTTGATCGGCTGCCGTGCCACCTGTCTCTCTCTCGCACACACACATACACTTTTTCTTTCTTTCTGTCTCACACACGGCCGCTGTGAATTTTTATTTTGACTCTTCAAAAAGTATGTGGCAGTTTTTTTTTCTTTAATGCTGTTGTTTGCTCGGCCGCTGTGCCATCACTTTACCTTGTCTTGGTGCCAGTCTCTGTCCTTCTGTCTCACACATCTGTCTCTCTCTCTCTCTCTCTCTCTCTCTCTCTCTCTCTCTCCCTCCCTCTAATCAGTCTGATAGGGGTTGATCTGGGGGCCCAGCATTGGGGCAGTTTAGGGCCTGTCTCTCTCTGTCTAATGAGGTTGATAGGGGCCTGTTGGGGCTGTCTCTCTCTAATATGCCTGATGTGGGGCCCTGTGTTGGGTCTGATTTGGGGAGCCCTCTGCACTGTAAAATTTTTCGTCGTGAATTTACAATACATAATTGGATAAGTTTTGCATGACTTTCACAGTAAGGATTACAGCAATATACTGTGAAATAT
>JBBMJY010000020.1:20706437-20757995 GCA_037833715.1 Toxotes lorentzi | reverse complement strand
AATATTTTCATAATTTTGTAATTGATTCTTTGAAACATTCATATTAATTTATGCAATCGCAATGCCTTGCAATTTTAATAAGGTTAGTACACAGTCATAGCCATAAATGCAATGGTACTAATAACTGGCATAATTTCGGTGTATCCCTAACACTAACCTATAGTTTGTTTCTGTAAAAATATCTGTGAAAACAGAAAATGTATTTGTGTTAGCTCACTAGCTAGCAATAAGTGTTTTTGTCATTTACATTTTTATAATTTTAAATGTTTATTTCTGTTAAAATCTTATCAAAATTCATCAGTAACAATGTCAAGACAGAAAAAGTCTAACCTTATACAAAGAATTTGGCCAAAATCATCTCACTAGGTTTAGATTTTCATATGTTGACTACACATGCCCTCATTTAGCTAGCTCTGACACACTCCCTCTAATTAGCGCAAGTAGCTAGCCTTACATTAGCTGAACTTGAGTCATTACTTACCCAGGCCAGCAGCTGCCAGGCTGGAAACAGTTAGCATCTTCCTCTTCCAAAAGTTAACCCTGCCTTTGTCGGGACAGCCACTGGAATAATCCTCCATGTCCATCCTGTCTAAAACTAAAAACTTGACAACTTAGCTTGATATCTAGCCTGGCCAAAGTAAATGGAGTTATTTCTTATTTTGGTGAGATTAGTGTTCAGCCTCAGTCTCTGTTTTGATTTAGAAACTGAATCAACTGTTGACAATAGAACAACGTGTCATGTGACATTAGAAAGTAAACAGAACATCAGAGCCCTGACCAGTGGCAATAAATGAAAACAAATAAAGATTAGTCAGTGTGGCACACACACCTGTGTTTCAGATGGGTCAGGGCCAGAATCAGCACCCAAGACAAGTGAAGCCGTCCTTTCAGTAACCTCTGATTATGATGGGATCATACAGCCACAGAGAGTCAGCGCCATGGAAACTGTCCCACCTGCAACTGGGACACCAGCTAACTTTATCTGCTGCACTGAAATTGATGACAGGCCTATCTGTCTGTATCTATCTATGATTACTGTTAAATATTTGGTGTATGAAACATCACAGTTCTATTTAAATCTGTATTTAAAGATGTATGTTGTATTAAAATCAAACAAAAGGGTATAAAATGTGCTGCATTGCCACTTTGAGGCAAATGCTGTCAGCACTTGATTTAGTAGAAGAAAAACATTTTTTGATAGAGTAAATTAATGTCACTGAGGTCACTGAGCTGGTGCAGCTGGAAGAGTAAGGAACAGGACACTCTGGATGACAGAACTACACTGCCACCAAGTGGACTGCCCTCAAAGCACATCACTCGTGTTGTGCACATTAGTGGAAAAGAAAGTCAAGAATTACATTTTAAAATATGAAGGGAGAGGAGGAGCTGATGAAATGAATAACTGGAAAACACAATGTTTTAGAAGAGGATGTTATACATTTATTATTGAACCAGCTTTTGAAATCCAAAAGATGGGTAAGGGATTAAAAAAATCATTGCACTACTTAATAAAGTATTACTAGTAATAACTCTCATACAAAATGTACAAATGTTTGTTAAAAATTTCATTATCATAACAAGCCTTCAAATGATTTTGGTTACAGATATAATACATGATGAAACTACTATGACACCGTTTTAATGATAGAGTTTCATTGAGTTTAAAGGAAAAATATTTAAACAACTCAACAACTTGCAAGGAAAACATTAGCAAAATGACTCGAAAAGCACTAATCATACTGGTTGCACCATTTTCCAAAAAGACATAAATAGTGGGACTGAGGTAATTGCTAGTGTACCAAGCAACAGAAAACTGTCCGACACAAAAACAATCCTAAGACACAAAATTGATGCATACAGTCACAAATATGGACTTTGACCCCAAAGGAAGAAAAACAAAACCAGACATAAAATAGAATTTCCCTCCATTCCCATGGATATTACATGACTTTATACAATGACAACACTGAAGAGGAGTTATATAATGAACGTTCTTCATGGACACTGATACACTTGGTTTGCATTTGAAATTGGTTTAAACAAATGTATTGGTCTGATGTGGTGACACTGGGCAGATACAAGCTGTACCTGAAAAATGAAGTTTTATAGAAGGCATCTCAGATATAAGACTGCAGGTGCCTGGCTGAACTTTCCAAACCAACCGACCAACCTCAACAACACAATCCCTCTAAGGCCTATGCCAGGCTGTCATGTTGACACAAAATACCATTTGTGATAAATAGTGATAAATTACATGAGAAAGCCCGCTCTGTGCATGAGGTGAACATCTTGGAGTTAAATTATGACATGCTGACGTAGGCCTTAAAGAGATAAAATATCATTAAGAAACAGACCCTAAAAAAAACCTCTGGACATGTACAGATGTGCGGTGACAACAGAAGGGTTGACATGTTGGGATGTTGTAGGTGCTTGAAGCTGAAGAGGAGATATTTGTTTTTAATGGATTCAGACATTTGTTCATTTACACACACTGACTGAAAAACTGATCAGTGGTTTGTTCACAATGAAAAGAGAATGTGTAGATAGTAAATCTACGTATTAAAGTGCTGAAGTGTCAGATCTGCTGTCTGGTGAAACATAGTAGATTTAGCTATGACCTTATAAGTCTCTTTAAATTTGTTCCCTGTCAGTGATGGAGAAAACATTGCATCTGTATCTGCCTACAAATACAGAACGCTGCTTGGGTACCAAGACAGGTACAGACACATGTCCTCAAAGGCCTTATTCCTATAAGAAAGCTAGCAAACTGAGCATGAATGACAGTTTTGGTGATGTTTTTAGAGCTGACCAGGTGCATCCACCTGGTCAGCTCTGTAAGATCAAACTGTAGTCACATTATGAGCCTCGGAGGAGAGCTTAGTGAATATGTCGACTCAGAGATAGTCCTGATTTGTTTCATTATGGTTAGGAAATATTGTATAACAAATGTCCCTCAAAGGCCTTCAGCCCTTACTCGCTTCAGACAAGATGGAGGATGGAGGTGGATGGGCAGGCATGGAGTGACAGAGCCAAGGTTGTAGATTGTGTTAATGACGTAGCATAAACACAAAGAAAGATGACACAGCAGTGTTAACTTCCCTGTAAATGTTCCTGGTCTGAGCAAGTCTTTGCTGTAAAGGTCTGATATTAAATCAATCTGAAGGAGAGTGGGAAAAACAGGATTTCGAATTTAGTCAACACATGGTACCACATGAATTGTATAAATACCACAGGAAGAGTAACGCACGCACACATACATACACACACACACACACATCATACCCAGAGACACATCTAGAGAAAATAAAGTATATTTTCACTGTTCCAAAGTCGCTCACTCTTTGACACACAGTGTACAGTATCTTTGTTTCACTCTCATACAGACTGCTCTCATGTTAAGGAATGCTAGAATACACGTACAGAAATTAAAATGGACTGATTCGGTTCAACTGTAATTATAATGAGTCTAGTAAAAATGACAGTCTCTGCAAGCCAAGATGTGAATGCTTAATCATAACCAGAATAAAAACAATGAAATGAAAATAATCTTTGGACTGCCAATTCTCCTTCAGGGTTTGTTAGTACAACTATACAGAAGTTTTTCAAAGCAGTCTTTTCTCTGTCCGTTCGTAGAAGACTCAACATGTCGCATCCGTTTGGAAGGGTTCATAATGAGTTTAAAAAACTACACATACATATGTCCACCTGCACATGACACTGTGTGTTTCAAAGGCCATTCATAGAAAGGAGGAGGGAGCAGAAGGCAGAGTAGTAGTCCAAAACAGAAGGCCTAGGAAGTCCAGCAATAAAGTGAGCACAAGTCAGTAGAAAGCTTCCACACCCCTAAATGCTGATCCCAGATGAGAAATACTGTTCAGTATCCTGGAGGATAATGAGTGAAGGATTAAGGAGCACTGGTCCCAGTTATGTGGCAGAATGTGTGAGCGATGGCATACTATTAAAAGGAGGGAAGTTCACTGATTGGTTGGTGCATCCAAAAGGGAGTCAAATGGAGTCAGGGATTGTGGGTGTTGATACAAGTCAGAGGTCACTCAGAGTCCCGCTGGACTTCAGAGGCATCGGCTCGACAGATAGGGCAGGTCCGGTTAGCCTGGAAAGAATGAAAAATAAGGAGATGAAGGTTAAAATAAAGATTAAACTCATTAAATGTTTTCAAGATTAACATATAATACACATGCATATACAAGACACAAACAAAACAGCAAAAAAAAAAAAATGTTTACTAAATATTTTTTAGAAGCCAGCTGATTAAAGGCGTGGTCACACCAGCATTTAAAACTGTGGAGTTTGTGGCAAAATCCATTTATTACACTAGGATTCAGGGATTTTCTTGTGGGAGTGAAGAAAATCCACACCAAACCACAAGTTTTTTTTTTTTTTTGCACTTGGTTCATCTTTGGTGAATTTTGACACCCAAATTTACGTCACTGACCAACATAAAGCTAATATATGACTATACCAATACCAATCTAATGGCAATTGTAATGGTGCTGAACCCTACTGGAATGAAGAGCCACAAAGTCCAAAACAGAAGACGCTCACATACGTTATTAGTATTGTCGCTCTATAAACTTTTACCCAAGCGGTTACATAAAATGACAGACTGTATCAGACAGTCAGCTTACTGTCCAGTTACCTTACCAACAGTCTGCTCACTATCTTTTTTTCTGCCTCCAGTTATTAACTAAAAAGTTGTATGTTCATGAAAACAAAATACCAGGGGTAATAAAAGGCTGAGTACTGAAAAAACAGGAACAAGCTCAGAGAGCTACTGTGCCTGATTGGGCCTAGCACGATCCCAGCTGACTAGCATGTTAGTCATTTGCTTGCCAGTTAGCAAGTGAGTAACCAAGCTTCCAGACCCACATGCTTTGCAAGACATGGATGAATTTTGTTGTGACACTTTCTGGTGTGACCAAGTCTTATGGGCCCAGTGGGAAACAGCTGATAAATTTACAGTTATCCAGATAGTTAAATGTTGTCACTCACCTTAAGCCACTTGTCTACACATTTAGCGTGGAACTCATGGTTACAGGGCAGGACCCTTAGGAGCTGACGAGACTCAAAGTCACACATACATACCACACACCTGTAAGACAAAGCAAGGTTGGAACCATTTTAAGCAGCGTCTTACAACCACCCACAAGAAAAGAAAATCATCCTCATCACACAGATTTTTAAAAGGTAGAAAGGTACTCACAGTGTTTGCTCAGACTGATGGTTGTTGGGGTTGAACCTATACGATGGAAGCTGTTCTATATCTGCCTTAGTTAGACCACGGGGCTTGGCTTCTCCTAGACGCTCTGCGAGGTTCAACAAGGCCTGAAGATTTCACACAGGACACCAAAGTTTAGAGGGCAAAGTTCACATTGGAGACAGTGTCAGCAAAACTGTCATTATTGAAAGCAGCTAGAAAAACTGATTCTCTCTCATCCAGGTCAAGTCTTTAAAGAGTGTGAGAGTGATGACTTTTTAAATGAACTGATAAAGTTGTGTTAAAACTCAGTGGGAGTGACTGGATTTCATGGTACATGTGCAAGTGCTTACAAAATTTCATTTGTGTTGATTTCATGGGTCTCCCTTTCAAAGAACATGTTGTGGGTCATGGGGTAAAATTATTTTTAGCTGAACATTGTGGCAGCAGTTTATCCCACCTCATAGTTTTCCACCTCTCCGTCATCCACATCCAGCTCTAGACTGATAGTGGGGGCCACATTTGGGGGTACAGGAAGCATGGACCTGTGGAAGGTGGTTGAAGAGAATGAAAATAATTTCAGTAGACTGTATATTACCTCTCTGGGGCATACTCAGATCTGGAGCAAATTCACCTGCATAGTTCCAACATAAATCTGAGCAAGTGAAAAACACTTACAGGAAGTAAGGCAGGAAGCTGGGATGGTAGGGTGATGGGGGAACAGCCTGCTGAGAGCGGTAACGCCGGCTTGTGAATCGGCGAGGCATAAAGTGGGGATAGGGCTGTGAAAGTTGAAGACAGAAAGAGAAAAATCAATGCATCATTCCAAATTATTACACAGTATTATAACAGTGTAGTGTATAATCCAAACAAATATTCAATTTAACAAATGTACTCACCACTGTAAAGAGCTCCTGTGACAGGGGGTCATGGTGTGAGAGGAACTGGAGTGGTGTGGAAGGCGGCAGGGTGGAGGGAGGCTGGTGGTGATGATGGTGGTGGTGGTGGTGGTGGTGGGCGTAGCTGAAGCCTCCACTCACTGAAAGCTGCTCTCCCAGAAGTTCAACCTCATTTTCTATTGTCTGTAACGGCTGGGAAGAAACGCACTATATTATCGATCATGACAAAGGCAGAGCAGGTGTTATGCTGGGACAAGAACTGGCTCAAAGATGGTTGCTGTCGTTTTATTTTACAGGAAATTTTTACAAAATCATGACAGATTTTAACAGCTAGCGGTAAGGAGAATGATTATGATGACAGTTACTGCATACTGATTAACGGCCAGGGGTGTGGCCAAAATAAACAAATAGAGGCTAGTCCCCAAATACAACGGTGAATAAATTGGAGCTTGTCACAGAATGTGCAGGAAGTGTTGAGTTTGTATTAACAGCGATTTGCAGTGACTTCAACAGGGCAAACATGAGTGGATCAAAACGAGGCATCGTACTAAAATACGACCAATTATACTCATCAAACAGAGAGAATTCGAAATTAAAGCCTGCATCTAATAGAAGCGTGCTTCAAATAAAGTGCTGTTACCTTGTGAGATTGAGGTAAATAAAGGCCACGATAACTATTTGAGGAAATACGGTATGCTATGACACATTGATCTACAGTATGATGACCAGTTTTACTTCAGGTATACCTCAGTCCTTGTATTAGAACTTTTTAAGGTACATAATGATGCAAGTTAATATAAATAAGTACACAAAAAAATTATAAATCCTTCACTTACCGATCGAGGCTGTTGTGTCTGGAAAGGCAGGAACTGTCCGGGTGTAGGGAGGTGGGGCGGGTGGTGGGAAAGGTGAGGTGGAGGAGGAAGCAGGAACTGAGGGTCACTGGACAGCAGTGAGGGAAAGGCATAGGGCACCGGCAAATGTTGCATTGAACATGCCTGTAGCATCTGGAAAAGGGTGAAAAAGAAGAGAAAGAGAGGAAAGAGAATCGTTTTAAATGCATGTTTTCTCACTGTGGTGACTGAATTGTGCCAGGTCCTGCCACAAGGTGGCAGCCAAGACCTGGAAGACTAACAAGCCCCTTCAAACCGGAAAATGTTCTGCTGGTCACTGCTACTTTTTACCCACTTTCCCTCAAGCATTTCTTTTTTCCTTGGTTGAGCATTAGGAGAGACTGTACAGCACAAAGTGTACTTTTTATTAACAAACAAACCCACACACTCCTACAAACTACACACGACTATGTTCTTCTCACCGGGTGATAGTGTTGTCCAGTGCTAAAGACCACACTGCAGGCGGGGACCTGTTGTTGTGAGGAACAGGTAGGGGCAAGGTGCTGACCGCTACACAGAGGTGCTGCGAGACCGTGAGGAGGGACTGGGGTCACTGTGTAGGAGACTGGTACACTACCCTGCTGCAGCTGAGGAGAAATCACAACAGAGTTGATACGCAGTCTCACACACACACACACACACACACACACACACACACACACAAACACACACACACACACAAAAAAAAAAACATTTGCAGACTAACCTGTTCATGCAAGTCCATGACCATGGCTCCTTGCTGTTGTTGCGCAGCATGATGCTGTTGCTGATGATGGAGGTGATGGTGGTGGTGAGCAGCTGGATGCAGTAGACGTGGCGACAAGGTGGGGGGGTGGAAAGCCCGGGGCTCCTCTGAACCTGCCCCACCACCACCGGTAGTGGGAGGCTGACCGTAGGTGCTCGGCGTGTGTGTTGGATATGTTTGGTGTGTGGAGGGATGGGAGTTGTGGTGGTAGTTTTCATCCTGGAGTTCCGATGGCGACAAGCGAGGTGCAGGGCCCTGGGTGGAGGGGTGGTGATGGGCAGGCAAGTGACGGGTGGGTCTGGAGAGACGGCCACGCTGACGTCTTGCTGGTGGACTAGAGGTGGGAAGAAAGGGCCAGTTTTATATTTGAGACCTTAAGTAAATTTATCACAGTCTAACAAAACTGGAAAAATCAGGAAACTGCTGTACCTGCGTCTGTGTCGAGCAGGAGTGAGGCATCTCTCCTGGTGGTAGTGTGTGTGGGGGTGAGGCTGTCTCCGACTTGGGGGTCCTGACTCCCATGGGCGAATGGGGGGAGATGGGGTGGATGGTGGGGGGGCGGATGAGGTTAGTTGTTCCAAGACGGACTGACTGGACAGCCTCTGGCGCTTTGGACTGGGGCTTTCCTCACTCTGCAGAGGGAGGGGTGGAAAACAGAGGAGGAAAGATAGGAAAGAAGAGGAGGGTGGTAGAGGGGATGGGTACTGTGGTTAGTGACCCATAGCACTCGTATCAAATAAATCAATTTCACCGTGCTTGACATTCCCTCTGGCCTACAATCCATACCACTGCACAGACACTAAGTTCCATTGTGACTCACGGCATTTCCTGTATGATCCAGAGAGAGTCCAGTGTGCATATATGCAGTTGTAGGCGTGTGTGTGAAAGAGAGCATATTACACCACCAGCGCTCTGAGGCCCTGAGGGTTCAAAGTCACTTCCTCTCGGAGTGAGGAAATGCAAACGCAAGACAAGCTCTTACAAGCTCATGTGCGAGTCATTCGTACACACCCTCAGCTGGGATAGCTAAACAAATTCCTTTTCTCAAGTCAAAAGAAACACACACAAAAACGGTGACATAGCTGAATATGCAGTCACCCAGGTTTAAACTGACTGAGTTATCATTTTCTCTTGTTTCATCCTATCAACTCATCTGTGAGTCACTTCAGTTACAGTCAAGCAGTGACTCTCACATTTGGCACTTGGTGAGGCAAGAACACGCACAAACACATGCTCATGTGTCAGTTCTTAGTCATTCTCCCTTACGCAGACCTCTGCTGTGCTCTGAAGAACAAACAGGTTCCTTAAGAGACACCACGCGCAAGCACACATGCACACGTTTCCTCGTAGTTACCATCTCGACCCCCCCCCCCCAACCCCCACCCACCCCACTTACTTTATCCCTGCTTCCACCTCCCCTCTTTGTGGGAAAGACATGTTGTTAAAGTGTGATAAAAATGACTCAGCGGCTGTGACTTTTAACACACACAAACACACACACACACACACACACACACATACAGCTCAGCAACCTTGAGAGCAGTGTGATAGCTAACAGGAAACAGCTGGAGAGCAGGCTGCAGAAACACACACACACGCAGTTATGGAAACGCCTGCAGACATGCGCAAATTCACATTCACACATGGGCAGCTGCCACTGTTTGAGTTCTTCAGCCCATAAAGAACAATACCTTCTGAAGCTCTTTAGAGGCAGACTCTGCTGTTCCAACAAACCTGAACAAAATGTATTCTGATTGCAGGGCCAAACACACTGTGCCCTAATGGCTCTATCGCTCACTCGTAGCACTAAATGTGACCTGAGCTTGAGCAGCTTATGGGAAACACAAACAAAAACGACTTCATTTAGTCTTGACTGGAGTGGACTACATGATAGGAGAAGGCTGGAGCGAAGGAAAGGCACTGGAAGAGTAAGAGACGTAGAGATAGAGTGAGTGTGTTAGACAGGCAGACATGAAAGAGGGGTGAAGCTCGGTGGAGCCTTGGGGCGCACCAGACCCTAAATGACAGAACAAATTTGGGTCGTAGTGAGGGTTACGCACCACAGTTCTTAGCGTGTCTGTTTGTGCCTGTCTATTTTTATAAGCCGTGTGAATTGCTGTGCCTGAACTTTTGTGTCCAAGATGACTTGTGTATCAGCAAGCCTCTCCCTGTCAAAGACATATGTTATCTCAACACATCCCTCCCTGCCTTATTCATTGCTCAAAATACATTTTTTGTTCTTTAATTTTCTTCTGCAAGTAATGGCTGATTTTCTAGGACAGGCAGCTTTTGACATGTGGTGAGAAAAGAGGTTGGAATGACCCTCATTCTCAAATAGCAGGTAAGATTCACTGGCTTCAGTTTTAATTACTTTTTGAAAGTGCACTAAACCAAAATATGAATACTTTCTTTTGTCAAACACAGGTATTTAACATCTGTCAAAAACTGTAGACATAATATTCTTATATCAAACAGAAAAAAGAAAACCTTGATGTTAATTGGAGCCTAAGTGTATGATGAGTCTGCTTTTACTTTTTAAAGCAATATGGTTGGGGAAGTATTTATGCCAAGACACAAAGTTAAGAGGTTTTTATGGCTATGTAACAAAGACAAAAGTGCATTGTCTGATTCTGTTCTGTAATGTTTCCAACACACTCTTGCTTTTCAGAAGACCTGAACATATAGACATTTTAATATTTCTTTTTGGTAAAAGAAACAAAAAAAAATAGTCATAGGGTCAAGTTCATAGAGTAACATAATGTAGCAAATATAGATTTAGTGCATGAAAGACTGGCTTTTTTAGAAGAAAAAATAGAAAGAAACAGAAGACTTTCTAGGGCACATTTTATCAAAAGTAATACAGAGGACACACACTATGCCCATTTCTACACAGAGAGGATCGAGGGCACCAGATCCACCCCCCACCACTAAACCTTTCTGTTCATCTCAACAACAACCCCCTCTCTTCCGACCCGACACCCCACAACCTCTCTACCAGCCTAGCCCCAACCCCAAAACCCTAGGGATATCAACTGTGCCCATTTTCATATCTAAGCCAGCCTCTTCCATCCCAACCCTGACATCCCCCCCCCCACCCCGCAGACACACACTCCCCACCCTCCTCAACGACCACCTCCCATCCCCCCTTTCCTTCCATCAGATAAGCTGAATCTCTCTACAGTCCCCTCTTCCTCTTGCTCCCTCCCCCTTATTCCTCTGTCTGTCCTGTCCGAGACCCCTGCCTGAAATCTGAGGGGACAAGACAAGAAGTTCTTAGATAGGATGCATACACACACAGACACACACACACAAACTCACATACAGTCTGTCTTAACACATGCAGACTATTGCCCATTAGTATGAAAGTTTGATGGGCTTGTCTACCCGCGTTAGTGGGAAGGGAGCAGTGTCAGACAAAGGAGTGTGTGTTTGTGTGTCCTCAAGCAATATCCCATAACGTGGCCTTATATTTTAATAGAGTGCATGTTGTGAACACACACACACACACACACACACACGTCTGGTCCAGACATGTTTCCACTAAAGCCAGAATATGTACAAAGAAAAAAAACACGCTGACTTTCAAAGGCTTGACGTGCACAAAAACAGATACACACAGTGACTCTCAGCACAGCCCAGAAACACTGCATACTGCTCTATGGTTGATATTAAAGCCCATTCTGCAGTGCTCACAGGTTACAGACCAACCACACACATATTTGCGCAGCTATGCTTAGGACATTGCATTGACTTCCATTCACTGTGGACAGCCTAACCCTGACCTTAATCAGGACTTCATAAATGAAGTTTTGCCTTAGAACCGTATTTTGGTCCCCATGAGGACTACTGGTCCCTACAAAGTCAGTGTTTACACTGTAAAAGGTCCCAAAGAAGTAACAAAAGCGCATATATACACACACACACACGCGCCCATGCACACACTCCCTCCCATCCCCTTTCAATCTGTCCGCATTCACTGAGTGCACACACCAGGCTGAACAGACATCCTGAAGCATGAGTGCAGACACACCCTACCACATTCTATTTCACTATGTCCACATTTGGGATATGCATGCATCCACTTGCACACACACAGTAACTGTGGCCAGCAGCTGTTGTGGCTTCGCTGTCATTGCTGAGAACCAAAATAAAGAGAAGCCCACAGAGCGCAAGCTAACACACCTAAGAAATACAAGTCAGCCCAGGTTTCGTTTTTCCAGCATTCATGCTCTAGAAATTGCGCATGAATGTGCACAGTGAGCAAATACGGTCATTTGCTTTTACAGATTCATTAATATTTGCAGACATGCTTCCACTAACACTCAAACACTTCTCCCTCCCCCCACTTATTTTCTTTCCATCAACAAGATTTCAAAGCCCATTTTGTTTCCTCTGCCACTGTTCCTCCCTTCCTTCCCCTCCCTCCCTTACTCCTTCCCCTCCTTTCCCCTTCTCTCCCTCCAACCAAGTCCCACAGCTGGAGGTGAAATCATTAGCAATACCCCCTCCCTGTTTTTGGCCTTGCCTCCTTCCCTCCTTTCCCTCTCTCCCTCCAAGCTTTCTGCAACACCTTCCTCAGCATCCTGCCTCCCCTCTTCTCCTTCACTGTTTTCACTTCATCTGCTTGCTGTTAACACAGGCCTTCGCTTGTGATGATGACTGTCATTTACTGAAGTACACTTGTATATTCCAGTTAGGTTTTAAATTAGGCCTGCATGATCTATGTTTTATAATACTGCTATAATTGACACGGCAGTATTGCTGAGATTATAAGTAATACTAAATTGAAAATATACAATATGCTACTTTTAATTAAGCATAAGCGCCCTCAACGGAAAATAAAAACTATATGTTTAATGAAGGTGCGATTGGTGCAGGGAGACATCATTGAGTAATCAGCTGCTAAAATTTTCCACAAATGGCCACCAGCTGATTATTTAAAAGCATTTACAACTCTTACAATGTCTTTTCAATCAAATTCAAAGAAGGAAAAACTAAAACAAAGGGTGCAATGTCATCACAACTGTCTATAAGAAATGTGCTTAAACAACAAACAAGCACACATTTCGCCATCCGCGGGGGGTATACTTGCCACAGGCATATGCTGCTACATGCTATCTAAAATTGTATCATTTATTAACATGTTTCAGCATTTGTGAAACATAAGGAAAGAGTTGCTATTTGCAAACTGTGAGGAAGCAATTCTGTTAAAAAACGTCTACACAACAAACATGATTAACCACCTGACAGTACTACATACAGAACAACATCAGGCATTTCTCAGAGCTGAAGCTTCCATCCCAGAAAAAAGGGACAGATGTATGCCAGTAGATTCTAAAATCATCAACTATAAAGAGGTTTTATTTTTAATTTAAGCTTGCCTGAGAAAAAACATTTGAAATGGCTAAACAGGTGAACAATTTGTGGATCAGAAGCACTGAAAATACTAAGTAATAATATAAAAAGAAAGTAAATAACTCCTATTGTGTGTGTTGAACTGCAGTGTTTCACATTGGTGCATCTGTAGTAGACATGTACATGACAAGTGCGTTACATTGGACAAAACATATATTTAAAATGATTAACAAAAGCACAGTGTTATATTTTTTGACAGGTCAAAGCCATGGGTTACAAGAGTTCATTACCATGGTAGTACTGTTAAAACAAACAACTAGAAAAAATGCAGTCATACTTAATGTCTACAATACAGCCTCCTCTTATCGTAAGTCTACTATGAGTTTACTGGGGGAGGATGAGATTCACACACTGCACAGTGTATGTACGTCATCTGCACACACTATCTTGTCTGGTTCTGTGTGTATGCGTCTCAGTAATTCACCCAGCATCAGCTGAGAGAAGATATTATCTAATACTCGGTCACAGAGCAGCACAATCTCAATCAGGGGCCACAATAGTGTGTAACAAAATCATCCCTAAACTTCTTATGTCGGTGTGAGCGTTAACAGTGCATGGCTTACCTTATCACTCTCCTCTCCGAATGCATGGTCTGGGTGGCAGTGGTAGGATCCACCAGAGGCTCCTACACAGAGGGGGAGAGGGCAGAGCAGGTCGCACGGTGAAACAAAACGTGCTTAACACATGCACTTCACATTCTTATGAACTTTTTTCTTGCTCAGGGACCCTACAAGGACACTACAAGGTCTACATTTCAGAACTGCACACATGTCATTTTTACACATGAATTACATTAAGATTTTGTTTGTCAGATATATCAAAATATCATAAGAAAATGTTTAACTGCTTTATTTCAATGATCCAAACAGAACAATCTGTAGGTTCAGTAATATTACACAAACAACACTGACACTGAAATCCTGTATGAAAATATGGGAATATTCATACAGACCCTTTAACCACCACTGATACATCACTGTCTACAATTAGTCAACAATGTAATGAAACTGGGCATTTTGTTTTATGTGAATCTATCCACTGTGTTTTTAGTATAAACACACAGATCTTTAGTTGTTGTGAGCATGACAGCATTTGATGGCCACAGCGTTTCAAAAAGAGGCCATTGATCCTTACACTCATCAAAGTCTGCTCTATGTGAGTTTGAAAGCTACTGTATTAATTATTACAACGCTGTGTATTATTTTACAATTCAGTATACACAACATGTTGGTAATACCTTTTGTTGAAATTGATAGCACCCAGCATTGTGGGGAGTCCCTCGTTCACCTACATACAGGGCGTTTAATCCTTTTGTTGTTTTTGTTCTATTTGTTGTTATTGTTCCGATGCAACTTGGATTTAATACGCAACAGCAAGAAACAATGACAACATGTTTATGAGAAGGGGTGCTGACCATGTGTACAGCACAAAGTGACTGAAACACATATGGCGTACTCTCGTCTCAGATCAGAGACAGTAGATGTAGGTACACACATGCACGCAGACACACACACACAAAATAAACACAGTAATCCTGGATTAGAGAAGCTTTCTGATGATACTGCCGCTTGCATCACAGCTAAGACTTTTACTCTTTTGTTTTTCCAAAATCCTTTCATCTTTTTATTGTCTTTTCTATTTATTCTGGCTTTTGTTTTTTCCCTTGTCGTGGGCACGTCTTTAGCTGGGGACGTCCTCACCACAGATGGTGGCGGTGGTATACACTCCAAGGGTAAGAGCTCCCAAGGGCACTCCAGACAAGGCTACCTTTTTACGGCTGAGATGAAGAAAGCTAAACTAGAAGGGAATAGATGCAAAACAGCCTTTAAAAGGAGTATTTTTCACCTCTCGGCTGTTTGTTTGTGGGATTTTAACCTGCTCGCAGCCTCCCTCTTTGAAAAAAAAAAAAAGCTATGATTGACAACAAAGAAGAGAAGGGGGAGAGAAAGAGAAAGAAGAGGCAGACAGAGTGAGGTTTTCACAACTGAATTTCTCAGTCCTTGAAAAAGCCTTTCCTCTCATACTCCTATCCCCAGAGCAGGCAAAATAAATGGATTGAAAAGGTTGAGGCAAGTAAAGCTTATATTAATGTAGTGAAAACCAGCTAACAGGCCATTTTCATCGAGATGATTTGTTGGGACAGAGTACTGGTGAAGCATTCAGCGGACTTGCCAGCTGCATAGCGCTTTTCTGTACGACACTCATTCACTGATCACAATAGGCAAAAATCCAGCTCCCTCCCTGAATATGGTCTCACTTGCACATTGTCAGAGTCCGGTAAATTGAGTCAGAAACGAGTCATTCAGACAGAGTCACTCTATAGAGCACAACACAGAAGCTACAGAACAGGTTTAAAATGTTTGGATGACATCATGTCCACTGTTGGACTAACAGACTGCAAACAGCACAGTCCACACAATCCACTTTCTGCACTTTGGGCCTCAAGGAAAGTTGAATAGCAGGATTGCAGTATGAATTTCAATGCAATCCAAGCTTCTCGTACTCCATCTAGGAAATTTTATAGGATGTTAATATGGGTGATTTAATGAATATTATGAAATGTGAACTATGGTAACATGGACGATTTTCTCATGTATGACTTCATTTGACTAAGGACTAGGGATTCTGAACAGCAAGGGGTCTTCTTGAATCACCTTTCCCCCGCTGAGACACAGTCAATGTTGAGATTTATATGTATTAATATTGTTCGTGTGTTTGTGTAGTCTTAGTCTAACTCTTGAGCAAACAGAAGAAAAGTGAGAGCTGGAACTTGAGGCAGCAGCACAACTCGAGAGCCAGAACAGACTCCGAGAGAAGAACCAGAGTCGGACTGTACGAATAAACACAATGCGACTAATAGCTCAGCGCAGGGCATGAGGGAGATTTATGAACACATACTGAATAACACGCGCGCACACACACACACAGCAGTCAGAGTCAATGTCGGTGTTGCAAACGTCAGTGAAAAACAGTGAGAAGAATCAAAGAAAAGAGGACGGGTGGAGGAGAGAACTGATCAGTTCAATGAAACGCTAATAATCATCAACTGGAAATGAATGGAATTCAAAAAAGGAAAACCTGCACTTTTAGATCAAAAAAGTACATTTAACACAGACGTGTTTCATCTTAAACTTTAATCACTGTTGCAACATGTTTGTTATGAATATGTTACATTGAATTTGTAAGAGGTGCACAAAAAAGTTCTTCAAAGCTAAAGAACTTCAGAACTTTACGTCAGAGCTAAACTTCAGAACTTTACTATACTTAATGTTGGGATCCGTGCATTGATCATGTCAGAGTGACTGCAGAAAATTGCCACTGACTTCAACTGTTTGTTCTGGAAAGTCAAAAAATAATAAACGCATGTACACGAGTACACGGTGCCTGTTGTTTCACCTAAAGCATACAGCAGCCTGTAGGAGTAAAGAAGATATCCAGGAAAGAGAGTGCAAGACAAGAAGGGTGCAACAGTGATGGGAGATGAGGATGAAAAGGGGGTATGAAGGAGAGAAATACAGGGGACAAGAAGAGGGCAAGGTGGAGGCACAGAAGAAGAGGACAAGGTTGGAAACGTACATAAAGGGTGAGAGCATTGATGGGGAAAGGGAGACGGGAAAGATAAAGAGTGGAGGAAAAAACATAAGGAGGACGGCTGGGGGCTGGGGGGGGGGCAGTGAAGGGTAAGAGAGCAGTCAGAAAGGGGGAAAGAGAGAGGGAGAAGGGTGGGGGTTGTGGCTTCCCCTCTTGACTGCTATTGATTTTCTGTAAGCCTCAGAGTGCATCAGCTATTTCTATCCATTTCCTCCACCTCTCCCTCCCTTTCTCATCCCCTCCACCACCACCACCCTCCACCCCCCCAACCCACCCCCCGCACTCAGCTCAGACACCCTCCTCACACATCCTCCTCCTCCTCACACTCTCCATCACTTCATCACCATCCCTCCCTGCCACCGATCTATTTCCCTATCTGCCGGCCTGTCTCTCTCTCCCATATATTCCTGCTGCTTCATCTCACAGCATCCACATTTCCTTGCTTTCCCTATCGCACCATCTCTGCCATGATCTCCATCACCCTCTCTCCTGCAGTCTTTCTCCATTAAACCACCTCTTCCCCTCTCGAGTCAAAACACAAAAACGCAGAAGAATGAGGCTGAATAGAAAGGCTGGTTGGATAGATAAGATGATATATAAGTGACAGTCAAACTTAAATCACCAGTTAAACAGTAACAAATGGGAAAATGGACAGAAACCTTGTTGACTGCTACAGAGCGTGTACCAATTTACATAACATACAGAAAGTAAAGGCAATTTCAGTCAAGCATATGTGTAAAATGAACTCACACACACACACACACACACACACACACTCACACCTCTCACATCACCCCGCCTCCTGAACACATGTCACGGCACACTTCACACCCTAGCGCAAAGCAGAGTCGAGTAACAAGCTGGCATACATGCTTAAAATAGGCGGGCATGTAACGCCTGCCCAGCCATTACCTGCCTAACACTGCTTCAGACAGACCTGATAGCAAGTGTGTGTGTGTGTGTGTGTGCGCGTATGTGTGCCTATATAGACGGGAATGATTCTACCTCTCTCCCACTTCATTGTCCTCCATCTATTCATTGTTCTCTCCTTCCTCATTATCTTTCTCATTATCTTCCTTTCTGTTCTGTTACTGCTGCAGCCCTTGAGGTTGCTCCTCCATCCTGCACTTTTTCTCAAGTCTGAAAACTGCCTATATGTCCCCCGGTCTGAGAACATGCACAGGTGTTTGCGCTCAACATACTTGCATGTGAAGTTATTGTGTGTGTAGGCAGCAGTATTGCTCTGGTCAAAATGAGAATGCACTAGAAATATAATACGAAAGAGAAAAGAAACCTGTTTTCTAATGTAAAAAGTAATATAAAATAAAATAAATCAGTAAATAAATGCAAAGCTATTGCATTTCCTTCCCTGACCAGTCAATCATAACTGGCTTGACACACAGTACTGCACTTGCATATAATGTGGAATTGAAATTTTGAACATGAGCTTGTCATCTAGCCTATGTGAGATACAGCTGCCAAGAACTTCCTTCCTTTTATCCCCAACCAATTACATTCATATCGTTTTTACTGAAGCATTTTTTGAGTTTTTGTTTTAACCCCTCTTTACTCTCCACATCTGACCAAGGGGCAGCTTGGCATCTTTAATTAAGTGGCTAATAGAAGTTCTTAAATTAATGTCATTAGTACCATTTAATCTTCTACAAATCACTGATATTTGTTTTCTTTTACTTTTTTTCCTTTTACAAAAAGTTCCCACCTACGAGACCCAGCAAAAAGACATTTGTTTGGCTCAGAACCATGTTTCTTTCAAAGAGTCACTTCTCCAAAAACATATCTAAAGGGAATATTTAATAAATTCCTCTACTCTCTTTAAAAGACCCTATGTGTGTAGGACTGCAAAATTTCTTTCTGAGATTCACAGAGGCAGAATCAGGGCTGTCTTTGGCAACTCTTGAAATGAACCCATTACATCTTGTCATCTTGCTGTTATATTTTTGGTCGCAAAACTGAGAAGCTGTGCAGCAAGAGACAGTTGCTAAATCTAACAGGCTGGCTGACACTGTAGACATACAAAACTGCAACATATAAAATAAAAAAAATTGTTGAAAGGGCTAGTTTTAATATAGAAAAGAACTTTAAACGTAGTTTTCAGCATGCCGTCACAGGTCCCTTGCTTTCGATACACACTAGCAGCCCACAGATGATACCTGTCTGACTGCACTGCGAGTCCCATACATTTTCACTGTAGCATCCATAATACTGTGTAGTTTATATTCTGTTAGTGTGTGTAGTATTGCTACCGGTTGATGTCTCAGTGAAATGTACCCACTAAACACATTAGTTTATTTGCCATCTACCTCTGCCCTCTTTTTTTCCCCACTAAACTTCTTCTCGGTGCAGTGATAAGAAAAAAGTTTAAGTGATGTCATTCTATACGTATGCATATGTTTCTGACAGTCCTGTTCCCACTCCCAGCCCACCCAGGCAGCAAGTAAACAAGGTGTGTGCACGTACACACACACACAAGTACATGAACACACACACCACAAGCAGCTAAAGACTCTTTCACACTCCTTATTCTTTCTCACTCCTCCCTGTTCTCCCTCAGTCGCACTCTTCTCCTTCTCCCCCAGTGAAAGACAGAAACCAGCTGAGAGACAGAGCGTTAGCAGAGAGAAAGTAAAGGACGGAAAGGCAGAGACAGATGACTGTCTTAATTCTCGTGTCCTGTCATAAATCTCAACACTATAACCACAAACTGAGCCATTAACTCATTTAAACTAAATACTGAGGAGCTAAATGGAAACAGTTTGTATGAAATGAACTTGTTCAATGTGTTTGGGGCATACCAATGGACAATTCATACAGTGGGAGTAGTGTGAATGTCAGTACATGTATAGAAAATTCAGAAATACAATAATTACTGATTCCAAATTTGAGATGATTCTTTCTTTAGGTACAGCACATACCGTACCATATGGCTGCATGATGCTAATATTAAAGAGACAGATATCAGTTTATTACAACAAAGGAAATAACAGAGTGAAGACACAAAAATATACATTTAGTATGTCTTTTGTACAACAGGTGTCTACACACATGGACTGTCAGGAAAGGTTTGTCCAAATTAGTACATTTAAAAACAAGAAAACATCCCTGCTGCCCCTCTGAATGATCAGTCCCTTTAAAAGTCCTTATTTTGCCTAAATACAGCTTAAACTGCGCTGAATCTTCAGACATAGCAGATTGAGCCATATGATGGTGAAATGATGACTGCCTGGAACACACTCAGCATATGTGTAGTCAGAGGAGAAGTGGATTATGCGGCAAGAGAAGTTTGAAAAACAGGGACAACAAAAAGACAGTTACAACCTCAACCAGCATCCACACAGACCTGCAGTGGTGTACTCAGTCCATGTTTATGTACAGTGTCAACTCACTTTGCATAACAGTTGCAACCAAAACAGAAAGAGGACAACAAGAGGTGGAAACAGGGAAGGACACAGAAAGTTATGCTGAAATAAGAAGCTAAAGCTGAAGATACTAACAAACTACTGAGCCATAGAACTACTACAAAAGCAAATGAAGACTAAAATACATCAGTAAGGATAAAAATTTTATAATTATTGTATAATTATAGGTATCTGTAGCTGTCGTCTTTACTGTAATTCTTGACTATATTTCTATACCAACAACATTTTGCACCAGTGACACAACCAAGCCACATCCAGTGGACATTCCCAGTTGTATCAACAGGGCTGGGAGGCTAACATTCGAACAGAGGGCGCAAACAACCTTTCCCGCCCTCCCTCCCTTCTACTTAAATCACTCAACATTCATTCATGCCTTTCTCACACATACCTTTCCCTCCACTCACTAACTTACTGCTCCTTGTATTGGCTTCAATCATCTCTACAGTCACCTCCCCGTGCCTTCATCTGCTCCCAGGCAATCGTTTTCCTCTTTCTCTTTCCAGTCACAGTATCCACGCCTCCTCCCAGGCTGCACACTCAACTGCTGTCTGTGAGGCATGCTTCCTCACTGTGCTTTGCTTACAATAATACACATGATGTCCTGTGTCTCCTCCACAGCCGGACCTACTCCATGGACCTTGTTCACATCCTCCTTCTGCCATTTCTCCTGAGCTTCAGTCTAATCATCTCTCCCTTCCCATACTCATCCTCTGTCTGCGCCTGACTTTTCTAAACCTCATGGACTGCACTTCCTCCCTACATCAGCTCCTACAATTGCCTAATCCAATGTTCAACTTTTTTTGAAAATAACATTCCACTCTTTTTCCAGTTCAGCTTTTGCACCCTCGCTGACCTTACTCTTCTCCTCTCTCTATATTTAACTTACTTGAATCTTTTTAGTAACCTCTAGTATTCTTGCCCCCACCCTCTCTTAGAAGTACATCTTTTTTTCAAACCAGATCAGAGCCCATCCCTTGGATTTAGAGCTAATTTGAGCTCTCTTCTACCCCCCAGGATCTTCTCTTGCCGACCAAAGGGACTGCTTTGTTGTTTACTTGGAGTGACGGAGTAGCAGGGAACCCCTGCTACTTTGTCGATCCAAGTGAAAGAGTTTCTCTTCAAACCGGAGGGGGTTGCCTGGGCGACATGACAAAGGAAAGTAAAAAAACGAGTGCATGTTTCCACTTCTGTTGCAGACAGAAGGATGGAGAGGATAGGAGTGGAGTGGAGGGGTAAAGGTAGAGTGGCAATAGCGTCTGCCCCTCTGCTGCTTTGGGCAATCCATTAAAACGATCCCTCCATTAGACAAATGTGAGGGAGGAGGCCAGAGAAAATGGACCGGAGGGGTACAGAAAGGGTTGACTGATCCAAAGGGGAGGGAGAAATGAATGTGGCTATGAGAGGACAGGCTGTGACAGAGGTGGGTCAGAATCAGGATAGGATATCAACTGCTACAGAGGATGTTTTTATCCTCTTGGACCAATTTGGCAGCAGTTTTAAGTATTTTAGTGGGCACTTTCGCTTAAGTACTTCTACATTTTCTGTGCTTCCATTTTGCACCTTCAGCCTTAACTTTGCAGACATGAGCTCTCAGGAGTCTTTTTACCTCATAACCCATATTAATTTCCCAACATGGTGGGCAAAGTCATGTGAACAAAAGGATGATGAAAAGAACAAGTGTCAAGGCAACAAACAGTATGAAAAGGGAATGAAAGAGCATGGCAGAAGGGGGGAAAGGGTCCAGAGGAGTTAGAATAGACTACACTGAGAGGAAACAGAGGGAGCGATTGAAGAGTATGGGATATCATCAGCACTAGCATAGAAAAAATGGACAAAGCATCTCTCCCTCTCTCTACCAACAAGCAGGGCCCATTCTGGGAGTGGAAAGACAGTCTAATAAAAGGTGTGTAATGTTGGGAAAGGTCCAGCTAGCCAGCTGTTTCACTTGTATAAGTGAATATTCAACTATAAATTAGCCCTAGGGCTTCCAACATAAATACTACTCAAGAATAAGGACATTGCATTATTATATATTTTTTTTTAAATAAAGAAGCTGCTTTGCTTTATTGCTGCTTTGCAGCTTCACAGCCACTTTTTCTGTTCTTGCATTTTTTTTCTACAGTCAGATTTTCTTATCCACTAATACATAACATTCAAACACTGTATTCTAAAATCTGTATTCTTTTCAAATTACTGTTCTTTTGAGTCTGGTGCATCTCAGGTCTGATTAAAATTAGTCCAGAAAATGAGTGAGTGTCTACAGAATCTCTAGCCAGTGCCTCCTCCTCTAGATCGAAATCCATTTGGATGGAAATACAATACAGTCATTCTATCCATTGATTTGTGCTATCCTACATGTCATAGCCAAGCTACTATGACAGAGTACGGGTCGTAGGTCACAGCAGACCACTAAACTCTGAGGACTGACTAGTTCAACTTCTGAGGTGAGGCAGTATGACTTGGGAAAGTGACCTGTATTTTTATTCATTTTTTTAATCCTTTGTCTCAGTTCTTCCTTTTTTTGTCTTTCTAACACAAATGTACAAGGAGCTCAACTGACCTGTTACCCAGAAAGCCTATTCAAAGCCAGACATAGAACACACACTACTAAACAGCCTATAGGGTGGGAGTGAAGAGGGGGCCTTTGTTTATATGTGTTCAACTGTTTTTCTCACTTTCAGTCACCCAGACAGGCAATTCCAGTCTCCAAACAGCTGCTCAGTGTCTCATATACACATATATGCAGATGCCCTTTAAAAGGTGTCTGGTCTTTTTATTTTATTTAAATAAAAACTGAAACAGTGCTGTATGGGTGGACTCTGGACTGGTACAGTACTGTGATGTGCTTTTATATACAAATTGGCTTCATTTGACTATGAGTTACTGTGCCCAAAAGGAGAAAAAAAGCTAGCTTAGTCACTACACCTCCAGTGACTACCGTAGCACTGAGACCGATTCTGTGTGTTCCAGGGTTAGCTTGTCTGTCAACCATGAGTTGCTCAATAGGAGGGATGACTGGGTTCTTAGTCTCCTGAGTGCATGGTAACTTATTCCAACATGTGGAATCTGTATGAGTAGTCAGTCTGCTCTGAGCAGAACAAACCATTCACTGGAAGGTTCTGGATAAGCAACAATAAGAATTTCTCCTTCCTTCCTTCTGCCCTTACAATTTGTCAGTAATTCATATCTAAACATTTAGCATTTCAATTTGTTTTATTACAACATCACCACTTAGAAAATATTCCCCACAGCACCTCAGGGGGACAACTAACCACCAAGCATTTTTCTAACCTGAGAAGCCTGTTAGGTGCGCTGAAGGAAAAGCTTTCCCATAGCCTCGCTGAATGTGAAACTCTAGCTGTGCTGTTTCTATGTTATGTGGTTCACTGCACTTCATTCGCTGTGTGAGAGTGCCCTCACATGTATTCTACACCCAGCACCAGTCCATGCACACTCTTGTTAAGTTTTACTTTGCAGTGAAGCACAAATATCAAAGCCTGGCTTACCCAGGTAGCTAATAGGGGAGAACCCCTCGATCTAAAACAGAATATACCCATACACCCCCAAGGAGACAGTATATTTGTTATTATAGAGGCCTTGACCAATCTTTTCCATGTAACATGACACATCCTATATGTCATTTTGCTGATTCTTTTGTCCAAAGCACTACACCAAGTGTGAAAAACCTGCATCTTTAACAGTTAAGGTTAACTGAGCTGCACAAGACTGTGCTTAAAATGAACATTAGTTTCTCCACAGAAATATATGGCAAGTGCATGTTTTCTTTCTTAAGTCTTGTTCTTTACTTCACATTTCAAAGCCGAATCCCTGGGTTATCTATCCATCATTTCTGAAAAAGAGTGGACCATGCCAAGTACAGGCAAAGATTGACCTGTACACACTGTATGGCTTGTCACCTAGTTACATCAATATTTGTGTAGTTGACTAAAAGTAGACACACCACAGTGCCTTAAGAAACCCAGTCTGGGTAACTAACTATGCACAGCAGTTCAGTAAGCTTGAGGCCACACCACAGAAAGCTGTTGTTCATTTACCTACTGTATGTGCTAACTGTGCATCACACATCCACTCTGCAGCACCATGGCAAGCACATAAAACATCCTGTTTAATTAGAATACAACAAATGTGTCCACACATGCACACTTTTATCATGGCAACCCCCCCCCCCCCTCCCCCGTTTTCTCAATTTGCCTCTAAAAACCTCCCCAATGTATTAAACACATCGACTTCTATCACTTCTACTTGGTGCTAATGTGAAAGGAAAAGTCTAATGCTGCTCTTGGTCGAGGTCACACTCCACATACACAGTTAGTGAAAATGACATGACATGACATGACATGTTGGTACATTTACCTGCCGCCGGGATACGGTGCGCTCCGGGAACCGAAGAAAGCCTCTGAATGCCGGGAGAGGCGTTACTTCCTGGGGCTCGCTGCAGGTTCTCCGAGTGGTTGCTGTAAGCTCCAAGTGGTGCGCAACCGGCACCGTGCTGCTGCTGTGGATGTTGTTGCTGCTGCTGCTGCTGCTGATGGTGGTGGTGGTGGTGATGGTTAGGTCCCATGACTCCGCTGCCGGTAATTCCAGTGCCATTCCCACCACCGTACTGCTGGTAATATCCTGACCGGGAGCGCGATCGAGTCCTTGGGGGCTCCATGGCCATTTGGTGAGGGTGAAGGGAGTGGAAGAGAAAAGATGAGGACGCGGCTGGGGACTGCGGCGGAGAGCCGTTGGTGGATCTGGGCTGTACAAAGCCCCTAGCGCCGCTCTGGCTGTAACTATAGCCCCCGAGTCCTCTGCCCCCCTCCGCGCCCCCGTACTCTGTTCGCTCTGCCGACTCCGCCGCCCCCGCCTCGTCGAATAAATCAGCCCCTTTAGGGACAGGCTCCGGGGTGGAGGGCAGCCGCGGGCAAACTCTAGGCTCCTGGGTCGTCGGCTGTCCAGCGGCTGCGATTGGCATTTCCTTTCGGGGGATTTCCTCTGTTTCCTTTTTTCTGCGTTTTCCTCTTGTTTCCTCTCACAGAAGAAGCTTTGAGACACTGTTTAAAAATACAACATAGGAAAGCGGCTCACAGTTAAACCCGAGCTGTGAGGTACTTTCTGTTAAACTGTTTACAGAAACACTTAATGTTAACAGACACGGCTTATTTTGACAAGCATGTGATCTGTAACTTTGCTATTTCCCTCAACTTTGTCTAAGTAACGTTACTAAACAGCATGATTCCCCAAACTGGCTGAACAACTGAACAGCGTCGTCTATTCAAGAAACCGTAACGTAACTCGTGTTTTAAACTACACACAGCTGCGGAGAACTGAAGAGAATGTTTTATTACGCCACTTTTACAGGGCAGTAAGGTTAAATCTCATGGTTCACCAGCGACGTTTAGTCCAGCCGAGAAGCGAGTATGGCCATGGGTCGCTAGCTCGCAGGAGGCTAACGTTGGGGGGGGGGGGGTGCTAACGTTAGTGCGCATAGCATACTGTGGTAAACGCGTTATTACGCTTATTTTAACCGAACAATAGCCGTGCTATCACACCCAGTCGCTTCCTCATAGCCGTGTTTATCCCCGAACTGAGTTTAAGGTAACTTTGTCCACTTTGACAGCCATTCAAACTTGTTTAAACAGTCTGCGTAATGTCGTTCGCTAGCTTGGCAAGCCATACCAACCCCTCCTCCTCCACCGACCAACACAGAGAAAAATCCCGTAGCTAGCCACCCACGCCTCGAATCCCTTTAAATTGCTTGGTTAACAGTAACAAAACAAAAAGGCTTAGAGTAAAAACTTATTCGGGGTCATTTCATCGAGTTACGATGACCCGGCAAGGTTTTCCCGGTTGGGAAGGGGCAAACAGCAAAGCACACAGAGAGAGATTAAAAGTGGTCAACCTAAAATTACAAAGAAAGAACCAGGGCTAAAATTAACGCGATCTTAAGCAATGACCCCGCCTCTGAGTCTGCCGCTGAAACTCCCCTGCTCTGAGTAGTTTTTTAAAACAATAACTTACCTTCAATGTGCTCTCCACGACTTTACTCCTGACGCGGATCTGTCGATAATATAGTGAGTCCTGCGTGAGTGTATGTGAATGTGTGTGTATGAGCCCAGTGTTCGCTTGGTGTCAGCGTGAAATGTGACAGACCGTCAACGCTCAAGTCGGATTTCAGCAGGCCTGGCCAATCGAGCCCAGAAAACAGAAAGCGTTTGTAGTTGTTATTTGCATACACATTTCCTGTTCGTTCGCCGAGAACAAAAGAACACGAAACAGTATTTTAGAGTGTTAAATGTGGCTGGTTTTTATTCACTGCACCTAAAAAATCCCGAGTTTAAAGGTAATATGATTCGGTTCCGGATCGGTGATTGATTAGTGTGCCCTGTTAAATCAGAAGCTGTGGATAGCAGAGGGGCAGGCTAAAAGGGGCTTTAAATTATTTATTTACAAATACCAAGCCTACCCATTGCAGCTGCTTCCTCTGGAGCCGAAAGTTCGCTTTAAAAATAAGTATTCGCTGTGTTTGCAAAAGGTGGCTAGAAAACAAGACGAAGTGAGAGAAAGAAAAGAGTGATAAAGATAGAAAAAATTATTTAGCCCTGAACTGAAATAAATTATCCTAATGCAATTTAGACCATCAAGGCTAAAAGAAGTGAGTGTGTTTGTAGGATCTGAGGCAAATTTCTCACTGGCTGAACAGGTTTGTGCATGAGTCAACTTCGCCACACAAAGCAGCTGAGCTCCTTATGTTATTACAATAGTTGACTGTGTTTTTCTGGAAACCTTTAAGGGCTGTTGTATCAGAGGTCAAGGAAATGGGCCTATATATATAAACATTTTCTGACAAATGAATGTAAATAATGTAAATGTGTTGTTTTGATATTCTATGCAAATGGGTGTGAGATGGATGGCATGTGAGAGGAAACGTGTGTGATCTATCTGTCCTGCCCACTCTCTCTCTCTCACACTCATAAATCCATCCCAGTCGATCTCACCTCCCATACCCTTGTACCTTGGTCTTGTTCTCCCTTTTCACATAGCCTACACTCAACCCCAACCCATCAACACTACCCCTAAGACACATATACACCCAGCACACACAGACACATTCTCTCCTCATTACACTCCCTTTCCCTACTTTGATGATATGCAAATATCCCTTCCACCCTCCTTCCCTCACTCCTCCTCTCCTCTCTCCCACAAGCAGCAAGCCTCCACACACACACACACACACACACACACACACCCACACACCATACACACTCACACACAGGCTAATGCGCTGTGGCAGCGTCCACAGACAGGCGGGGAGGATCAATTTTTCACCCAGTGTGCTACCGATATTCATAAGATAAGGCCACAGAAGAGAGAGGAGAGGAGAGAGAAAGGTGGGGGAAGGAAGGGGAGCGGCAGGGATGTGGATAAGGAAAATGGCGAGTGGGTGTAGGGAAGGGAGTTAGAAGAAAGGGTGTCCAGGAAAAAGGGTGAGAGGGAAGCAGAGTGAGAGGGAAAGGGAAGAAGACTAGGGAGCAGTACGAAGGAAGAGAGAGCACGGGTGAGAAAGTGGAGAGGGTGGGGAAGTCTCGTGGGTGTGTGGGAGGGTGAAGGCAGGATGAGTAAGTGGGTTAGGGGTGGTAGGAAAGGGGGATGGGGTGTAGAGAGGGCTCTGGGGGATGGGGTTGGGAATGGATGGGGTGGTAAGGGAAAAAGAGGGATGGTGTGTGTGTGTGGAGGGGGGGTTATTTTGCTGACGTGCTCTCTTATTGGCTTGTTCAAATGCTGGGGGAGGGGCAGCCACAAACCATACTCTCACCAGCTGTAGGGAAGAGCAGAGAAACAAAGAGAGAAAGAGAGGGAGGGGGGCAGATATGTGTTTTAATGTTGATATTCTGGTCTAATTAGATTCCTGTCTAAGTGGCGGAATGAATGGTGCTGATCAGATAGAAATGGGCGTAGTAGAAGAGGGAGTGGGCTTTGCTTGAGTTGGAGAATTCTGTTTTTAGTGCACACAAGGGGTTCTTGATCTATAATTCAATTTCACTTGAGAGACAGAGAGGAGCAAATTGCCAGCACTGTCTCTTTTGGATACATCCAAACTCACATTGTGTTGAAAAAGACTGAGCGTCTTCTGAGGAGCAGCTGAATTTTAGATGACGCGTCATTGCTTTAATACCTACAGCGTTACCTAATGGTTATGCAATATGTTTTTGAAGGTTATATTTGACAAGAAAGACATTTCAAATCATCAGAGAGGTTGAAATTTGTTAGTCTAGATACAAAGTTCACTGCAAAAAAGACGCAGATATGGCCTACCATATGTCTGTCGCGTCCATACGTTACATTGTAAAAATACTTGACTTGTCTTTAAACACATCCATAAAATAAAAAGAAAAAATTAAATAGAAAGCATGAACAGCATAGAAAAAGAAATACCATTCCAGCACACACAAGAAGGCAGATTGAGAGCCATGTGTTTGTGGAGCCCAGCTGAACCCCGCCTGCTAAACCAGTCCGCTGGCTGTGACAGACTGACAGGCAGGGAAATAGAGAGGGTTGTGTGTGTATGTGCGTGTGTGTGAGTGTTATAAGAGAACAAGACAAAAAACACAGAGGAGGAATTGAGACAAAGAGGCAGATTGACCAATGCAGACAGACACAAAAAAAGAATAAAAATGAAAGAAAAGAGACAACTAGGAGAGACATAGCGACACAGAGAAACATACAAAGAGACAGAGAGAGGGACGCATACTGTATTCATACATGGAGAATGAGAGAGAGAGAGCGCAGAGTAGAGGAAGCCAAGCTTTCTGTGGCTTAGCCAGACTGGAGCGGTGGGACTTGGCTGGCTGTGGACCCTTGGCTTCACTATTAAAGCAAGGGAGAGAAAAAAATCACAGTCAAAAAATGAAAAGGGCAAAGAGCTATGCCAAGAATGCACAGGCAAGAAACAACACATTAGGTTCTTTCCTTCTGCCTGCCTCTCTGTTTCCCCAAGCAGATCTAAACAATAGGTGGGACCAGCCTCGGGAACTGAGCTCTATACACTCAGAACCCTGCTGAGTGACTGAGGTCACCTCTTGAAGTTCAAAACCATGTATAATTATCATCCTCTTAATATACAGTTTCCCTTTTTTGTTTCCCCTTAAGTAGCTTTAAGGTTGTAAAAGTCATCTTATCCCATGCGGTCTAACTGCATGTATGAGCTTGTTCTGAGTCTACATTGAAACTATAAGATGTTTACACTGAGTGGAATATTTTAAACCCAAGAAAGACACACGTTTTTATGGTTGCATCATTAAATCAAATGGAAATATTTCAGATGTTTTGTGAATCATTTTACACAAATTGTCCCCAAATTCAGTCTGACCTATTTTGCATCTTTGAACTTTGCAGTTTCCACTAGAATTTAAAATAAAGTTCTGTGGGTTTGAACAATATTGGGCTGCACAGCACGAGTTTGTAATGAATGGCCCACCAGTACGCCACAGTGCATTACTAGTGTTACTAAAAGAGTAGAAAATTTCTAGATCACAAATGTCTTCTAGCGTATCATGTTAAAATCAGACGAAGAGTCTACAGCCATGCCAGCAGCTTTGTGAGGCTGTACTCAGGCACAGCTAAACGCTGACATCAGCTTGCTAACTTGCTCACAATAACAATGCGAGCATGCTGAAGTTCATCAGGAGCAGTGTTAACCTTGTTCATCATCTCAGTTTAGTGTGTAAGCTTGCTAACATTTGCTGATCAGCATTGAACAGAGAATACAGCTGAGGCTGATGGGAATGTCAGTCGTAACTTGAGTAGCAGCTTAGTTATTAGTAATTAGTAACTTGACCTGATGATGCAACAAGAGGAAAATTCAGGAAATCCCCAAAGTTATTTTTTTGTGATTCATTCTGAAGGGGCATGAATGTCTGTACCAAAGTTTGTGCCAGTACATGTTAGATGTTAAGATATCAGTTAAGTCAAAACTGTGACCTGCAGATGGCACTAGATTTACTAGATTTCATGGCAATCCATTAAATACTTGTGAAGACATTTCAGTTGGTGACACTAGAGGAAAAGTCAGGAGATCACCAAACTCACTATAATTCATCCTCTGGGAACCATGGATGTTTTTAAAAGATTTTGCTAGTTGCAACCAGCATGGCCAAAAATGTCAGATCTCAAATCTCAGCTTGGCCTTTAAAGTGTTTACCCTCTTTTGTTAAGCAGCTCTTGAAGCTGATGGCATCAAAACAACACATGCTAGAAGTGCAGTTCTTAGTATGAATGGCATAGTGTGTTAGTATCTGTTGCTTGTGTGTGTGTGTGTGTGGCGGATTGGCATTGCATGTCAGCCCTATAGAGAATTAAAAACCATAGCGTCATCAACACCTGTTTACTTTATGCTACTGGCATTGGCGCACACACGCACATACACACATATACACACAAAGTCTCTCCACTAGTCTGTGCACACACCATACAAAACAACAGAATATCCCATAATGAAATCTGACCGACCCAGCCACTCACAGCGACTAATCATGTAGTAATAGTCGCCGTGCCATAATCATATCACTACATAGAGGTATGAGGGGACTTATAGGCTTTTCCAGATTAATAGTGAAAAACAAGGACTTATTTTCCTGATTTTTCCATCCGCTGATACCCTAAGTAGAGGATTATAGCCTTTAGATCGTCTGACTCCAGAATGGCCGTTACAGAGGGGGATATTTGTGGAAAAACACACAGCAGAAATGGCTCGCCGCACCACAGTGCACAGCACACCAAAATATCCATCCAACTGTGCCAAATGAGCACCAGAATGGCGCTGAAACAGTAACGGGTGAGAGATTTTTTTTGGGGGGGGGCTTGGTTAGAAAAGCTTAATCTGTTTGCCTTTCTTTGATGATATGATGATTCAAAAGAGGCAAGGAAAAGTAATTGTGAAATCTGATATTTTTACATGAACAAATGAAAATATCAGAAGAATAAGAAAAAAAAAAGTTTCTTCTCTGTACTTCAAACCGGTATCGTAAAGCAAATTACCATGTGGTCCTTTGGTTATCTTCGTCTGTCAAATGTTTGCAACGCTGCTTGATTTTGTTTTCCATATGTCTTGTACAGCGAGGCTGATTGTGTGTGTGCAGCTGAGATGTAACCCCAAAGCCATGTCATATTCTGGGCTTGGAGGAGAAAGGAGGATGCCAAGAACTGAAACGTGATGACGAGTGGGTGTGTGAGAGTGAGTGGGGAAAAAGGAATCCTTCCAAAGCCTCCTTTTTGCTCTTTGTGTGTGAGTGTGCGTTCATGTGTACGCACATGTGATCAAGAGTGCATTTATGTGTGGGAAGAAGGAATCCTTCCAGCCGTTTTCTTTCCTGAGCCTCTTCCTGTGCCCCCCCCACACACACACACACAGTTCTCAAAGCCGGCGTCGGAGGGTTTGGCCTCGGCAAGAGCCAACCCACCAGAGGACAGGAGGAGACGAGCCAGTGTTTCTCTCCCTCTCTCTCTCTCTCTCCTCCAAGCTCTGTCTGTTTCCACCACTCACTGAATGTTACTATAAATCCTGTTCACACATACACACACAAATATTCCCATATCTCCCCATCCAGTGTGTGTTGGTGTATCTCATATGACTTGGCAGAAGTGAAACATGCATATGTGCGTGCTAGTGCGGGAATGTGTGTGTTAAGAGTTTTGGCAGTTTCTTCAATGCAGCCCTACCAAAAGATCCACTGGGAAATGTGGTTTTAACGCCCCCTCTCTTCTCTCCTCTTGTTTCCTTTCTCTCTCCATTTCACAATTACATTGCCTCTGTTTCTTCATTCTCTGCTCCCTCTTTCTTTTTTAATTTTATCCCCCTTCCTTCAATTGCTTTCCATTTTCCTCAAATTCAACCGGTGGAAATCCTCCCTTCCTCTCCCCCTAACTGTTCCTTCTCACTCTGATAACACAAAGCTTTTCTTTTTTTGTGTGTGTGTATGTGCACTCTCTGCTCTCTATTAAAATCACAACATCATCATTTGCATCAAAAAACATTGTAAGCTGGGCATGCATATAGACCTCCAATTCAAGATGTAACTCTCCCAGCACTGTCCACACACAATGAATGCTGATGGAGAGACATGATAGGTTATCCTGTAGGGAAGGCTGGTCAGATGAAATAGCTACTTGGTATTCCATCCCTCTGCAAAGCATGACACACAGGAGAGGGATTCTGGCAAATATGCAAATGATGAAATAGTTCATATATTACGTGGCCGTCTGAAGTTTTTGTATTTGTGATGTGTGATGGCTGTGGAAATATTATTTAAGGCATCACAGTCATGCATCGCTCTCTCACCATATATGCACATATATATAGACACATATATGTATCTTAATTACTTCCCTGTTAACTCAAGGATCAAGGTTTATATTTATGAGGGGTTATTAAATATGATGCATTGTTGTGGATTAAACTACTCAGAAACACAATGATTGTTTTCTAATAGTCCTGACCCTTTTTGATTCTAAACATAAGGACTGCCCTCACATCATATTAGCTCTCTCTCACCTTAAACAACATTTAGACACTTTTTTTTTGAGCTGATTTGTGCTGTTTCAAAATCTACAACTGTATATTTAATATAAAGTAGGGTCTTTGGTTCTTGACAAGTGGTTTTGATTGGAATTCTCATAGCTGTTTTATTAAGCTAAAACAGAATTTATCTTGTGCGTCCTCTCCCATACTTCCACACATGTATGGAAGTATAGGTCAACACTACAAAGCGTATGATATGTAGCTTGATTTGAGAAGTCCTTAATTTCATTCAGTATGCAACAGACTGCTCTGATATAATTTATATGTGGCTTCCAGCATATTCACATCACTTAAGTTTGCTTCGTAAATCTGTTGCATGATTACCAAAGATAAAACCAATGATCAAACCCTCTTCCACAGTATCCAAAAACTGTTTCCAATTCTTACCACAACACAAACCTGTATAATATGCAAATAAAACAAAAAAGTGAAAACACCCCAATGATTTTGAACTGCGCTCCTAAAAGCCAGCCAGATTCACTAAAGGCAGTTTTAAAATATGATTAAAATCGATGCAGCAGACCCAAAGATATTGTCTTTCTTTATTCCACATTCTTCTTCCATATGAAAACCTGCCTGCTGCATTAGTCACAGTGCACAACTCAAGAGCCAACAGCACAGTTGGAGATTCGGGTGTGTTATGCCAGTAGCAGGTGATGAAGCAGAGCCTCTAGCCTCAAGCAGATGATGAAGAACAAGCTGCAGAGGTCTGCTCACTTCTTTTTAACTTCACACCCCCTGATTTTTTTTATTTTGAAACTTGTCCTTAACCAACACTGACTCAAGTGACGCCACTTGAGTCAGCGCCAGCTTTTGGCACACAAGCAGCAGGACTTTCCAAGACCTGTGAACAAACTGTGTCATGTTGAACCTGTGGATTTTTATTTCAGAGTTTTGGAAACAATTGACCAACTATGACACTGAATGCTGGATGTAGGCCTTCAGTAGAGCATCTGTTGTAATAATCCAGTAACATAATGTAACACTGACATGGGCCATTTTTTATAATGAGCACTTTTGATACTTTAAGGTCATTTTGCAAATGTAATTTTACTTGAGTGAACTTCTGTGGGATCAGAATACTGGTACTTCTCAAACCACCACACTTTCCTGCCTGGTGGTTCATGCTGTACATGTATTTCAGTCACTCATTCAGGCTGAAATGAGCCCCACTGACAGTGATCGGGATCGAACCACACAGACGTTTGCCTGTCTTCCACAGTGACTTCAGCGGCCTTGTTGTCCTCTGCGAAGTTCATCAGAGTTCATCTTCTTTGTCCCTGCTGAGCTGAGGCTGGCTACTGTCTCCATCCTTGTCTCGCTCATCTCTCCTCACCCCTGTCCCTCCCCAGGTCTGTTTCCATCACATATCCCGAGGGTATAACTGCCTCCACACACAGACACACACAGACACACATCTCCCCCACCCCTGTCTGTCCCTCAACCAACTCGGCCTCACCCTGCCTCTCCCTCTGCTCTTTGGCTGCAGCCTCTTCATGTGATGTAATTGAGGAGAAGTACGGCCTTTTTGCTGTGTGTGTGTGTTTGTATGGGTGTGTGGTGTGTGTCTGTGTGAGTCAGTGAGCGGGGGCGTGCATGTGTGTGAGTGTGTGACAGGGATAGAGAGACAGAGAGTCAGAGAGAGAGAGGATCGACAGAAAGAAGGAAAGAAAGGCACAAGTGTCAGGTTTCCCTTTTCAATTCAGAGGCTCAACTCCTTGTTTTTAATCTAGAAAAGAGGATGAAAAGAGCAGGAAAGGAGAGGCGATGGCTGGGAATTTGAGCCGCTGACAGCTGGTTTTTGTCCTTTCTCTCCTCACCCCTCTTTCTTTCTGTTTTCTCTCCCTCTTTCTTCCTCTTTTTACAGCATCAAGGCTGGGTCCCCCAACGATTTTGATGTAAGCAAATATAAAACTGACAGTAAACTAACAGTAAATTTATTTTACAGTTTATTTATATGACTTCATATCGGTTATTAAATAAACACAACTCCTTTTTTGATGATAGTATTTACTTCTCAAATCACATTTTTCTCTCTTCCTGTGACGTCTCGCTCACCACATCCTGGTTTTGACTTCAGAACACAACGACATACCTACAGTTTAACGGTTTTCCTGTCAATTTTCACTTCACACATATGTGCACACGTATGGTCTCTTAGGATATATTTTCTCACTTCTCCAGCTTGAGTGCACACACACACACACACACACACACACACACTGTATGTTAAATAATCATATACTATCATGGTAGGATATTGTCCAATCTGTGGGAAGCCTGTCTACTTTGGTAAGTCTGACCTATTTAATTTGTTTTACTCTATTTGTCCTCCTTTGTCTGCCTCACATTTGTCTGTATGGTTCTCTGTTCCTTTGTCTGTTTTTTTGTTTTTTCTTGTTTCAATTATAAGAAAAAGTACAAATAAGAAAAGATTTTATGTATGAAAATGTTTTGATATATCTTTAACAAGAATGTCTGTGAAAGAAAATAAAAGTAAGGAACAGGTGAGAACATTATCAATAACAATAATTATAGGCATTTCTTACAGTGGGCTTTCTAACAGGTGCAACTAGCAAACAAAATGAACAATGTCTGCATTCACTTAAGGTTTATCAGTGTCGGTGCAATGATATTGTGCACAAACACTACCAAATACAACTAAGCAGAACTGAGCCATTGCTAATATTTTTAGTTACATTTGTGCTTTTCCTGCTACGAAATGTCTGCTTTGAAAAAGGGCAATTCCATCCCTTTTGATATGTGCTTAAAAAATGGAGGACAAATGGACTTTTTAACTGGTTTTCTTCTTCTCTTTGAAGCACACACACAAATGCACATGCACATATCCATGATAAAAACAGGATGTGGGTCTAGCCAAACATGCGTTCATGCTGCTCTCTGGGTTTCCTCCTTACGTTCTGTCTGTACACTCAGACCAGCACTCAAATCAACTGTTTCAAGTCTGTTTTGCTGTTCATTTACTGCTAGTTTTACTTTTCTATTCATGTGCCAGCTAAGTTCAAATTCTCTGATTCTCTGACCTGGCCTACTTACCTCCTTTCCTCTAACACCACACTCTCTGGCCTATTTGTGCTGAAGAGAGTAACAATCTGTATATTCCGAACCAGACATCTGAATTTCACAATTGTATTTCTTGTAAGATAAGTTAGACAAATATTATTTAATTGAACTGATTGTCACACATTTCAGAGAATCCAGACCCATAAAAGATGTGTCTATCATGCCTCTCATTAACACAGCTCTCATCTGTCTTTGGTTCAGGTGAGAAGAAGAGGTCCTTAGGGAGGGACTACCACCCTCTGTGTCTGAAGTGTCAAAAGTGCAACAGACAGCTCACAGCTGGACAACATGCCGAGGTATATGAGGCCAGTGAATGAAGAAATAATTAAAGGAAACCGTAAAAACAAAAAAAGCAACTGAATTACTTAATAGGACAAGAAATAAATGTATGATGCAGTAAATATGCGATGGTGATTGTGTTTCAGTATGATGAGAAGCCATACTGCTCACACTGCTACCTGAAGATGTTTGGTCCAAGAGGTACTGCCTTACACCATGAACACACACACACACGCGCACACACACAGGCACACACATGCAATTTTCTGAATCTCTCCTCTCCATGTGAATCTCTCTTGACAGGTAACAGGTGACTGGTGTCGCCATGGCACAGTGCATCCCCTCTACAGAAACCAGACTGAGCTAAAATGGACAAACGCTGTCATAAAAAGACACACAGGGCCTGTTTATTGCCCGGAAAATGACTAAATTCGTAAATAAATATGAATGTTAGACAGACATCTATATATTCACTTTAGTTGACTATTATTAACACCTCAACAAAATTAAATATTTATAAATGTGTGATGACCATTTAATGCCATGAGTATGTCATTGTTCACTTTTATAATGTAACTTAATTTTGAATGTAGAAAATTGTAAGTCTGTATTGATGAATACATTTTTTAAACATTCCAACATCAAACCCTGGTGGATGTCTGAGTCTGTGTTGGAGTTTGCAGACTTTGCAATCAGGAGCCAACGAGCTCATATTTGGATGTATTTGCTCACACACGGACAAATACTCTAATCACCGACAACACACATGCACACAAAAAAATGAGTTGAGCTATAGGGTTCTCCCTCTCTCCCTCATCAAACAGCCGGAGGGAAGGAGAAGGAAGGAAGCAGGAATGGATGAGGGTGGTTGCTGTTGGCAGAGTAAACCAGATCTTATGCCAGCAGAATCTGCTGGAATGGGTGCCACAGTGAAGCAAAGACGGATCTCAAACACACATACACACGCACACACATACACACACTTATGCAGTGAGTGTGTCTGCAGTGTGCCTTGACTGCTGCAGGGGCTTATCACCCAGTGGTGGGTGAAGCACATAGGTTTGACACTCACACACACACACACACACACACACACACCACAACACACACACACACACACACACACACACACACACACACACACACACATACATGCATGCATAGAGAAAGAGAAAGATGTGCTTCCCTATAAAGTGTGATGTGTCACATGAGTGACATTTCAGGTATTTGTCCTTGAAGAATGCAGGGATACATACATAAAGGGTGAAGAAGGCTGAGGCAGAAACACTATGGAGAAAACCCATGGACAAGGGGAGAGGGGGCTGATTGGATTATTTTAACATCTAGCAAAGAGCTTGAAGAGGGGTGCCTGTGTGTCTCTACAACATGTCTTTGAACCTGTCCATCTCCCTCTCAAGCCTAAAGATCCCTCCTTCATCCTCCCTCCTCTATCCCTGCGCACCCCACCCCACCCCTCCCTCCACTCCCTCTGCTCTCCATGTCTCCTTCACCCCCTAACCCCCTACCTTGATAGATCACATGACTGCTGTGATACCAGCTGGCTGACTGCTCATTTGCATGTGTTTCAGCTACTCCCTTATTAGAGAGCTGGGTGGTGGTGGAGGGGCTGAGGTATAAGTGGAGCAAGGCTGAGGGTTAAGGGAGAGCGTGGTGCTGTGTAGACCACTGGGTGATTGAGGGGCACTGAGAGAATAGGAAAAAAAAGACAGAGACCATTAATTTATAGGGGAGATAGGAAGAGAGAGGGGAAAGTAAAATAGAGGAATGGAAAATTACTGCATTAAGCCTGGCAAAGTTAATGCAGAGGTTCCTCGACCTGCATCAATCCACCTTGAGTCCACACTGAAAAAATGGAGCAAAGTAAAATTTATTATTATCTAACCATGTGGTGGCTGTGCCAGAAGAAGGCCTATTTGTGATCTCAGCCTTTAAAGTCAAAGACAGCCTGTGGGTAGGCAAGGAATTACTCCTATGCTGGCCAAATATGTTAATATCTATTAATATTATTGATGACACCTGATGGGGAATAAAAATTGGTCAATAAGCAGCACCAGTATTTTACATTAAAAAAAACGAACTGAATAAAGTAATCTTCTAAGGAAAAGCTATTTTACGTGGGATTCAACATTTAGAAACACTTTTCATTTGTGTATCACTGTCGACATCTAGTGGCAATAAAAACGACTGCTACACATCACAGGAAGGCCAGGAGCAACATGAATGAATGGACATTGAACGCATCAGTATAAGCTACTTGTGTGTAAGGTGTCATACATTTTGATTTATGACGATTAATTAAATATCAAAACCACTAGTACTGTTTGTATAAGTCATTTAAAATGCCTGTCAAATTATTTTAATGTGTGTTGAGATTATTAAGATTAGGGAAAAGCCTTCTAAGTAAAACATTAAATATATGAATGTAGCCTGTTCACGAGTAGATATGTGATTGTGTTACTCATTCATTGAAGCTGAATTAGCAGTTCAACAGGTAGATTGTGGAATGAAGTTAGCTAGGATTGACAAACTTTATAAATTAAGCTCTACATTAGATTTCATGAACTGTGTAAAAGTTCCTCTAGAAAGAGAGCACAGACAAAGAAGGAAAAAGGGATCATTGGTTCAAAGCAGGCCAACATTTAATATCCTAATAATAATTAGCCTAAACTGACTGACTCACAAAGCCTTACCAACCAGTTTCAACAAACTTAACCTCCAATAAACAGCTCCCCTGTATTTGTTTTTGTTGTTAAAAGTAAGCTTACTTATTGACTGTAAAGCTAACAGCCCATTTGGTTTATGGTCTACATTAACTATGCCCATTTTGGGCGTTTTGTTACTGGGTGTATCTGTTAAGGGCAAATTCAACCGAGAAACGACCGACGTCTTAACATTTCGGGAGTCCGGACTTTACAAGGAGCATTTGAAGGCAGCTTAAGTTGTTGTTGCGCATGCGTATTGGGCTAAATAGGAAGCTGGACGAACGAGCAGGAAGGATTATGTGTACCTATTGGCGAGGGAAAGCAGCTGCTTTCGAATAATTTATTGTCAGTTTATGTACTCTTAAAATGGAAGGTTGACAACTTGAAGTTAAGCCGGTGTAATTAACTGTAATTATAAGTATTAAAAACTGAGCGACAATGATGTCAGAATGCGACCCGACAGAGACCAGCGAGCCCGCGGTGGACACCGGAGCAACAGCGGTGACTGTGCTGGAGTCTAACTTTCACTCCACGGACCCTCCAAAGGTATTATTTGATAAGAACCGGATAGGTCTGGGGCTTGCGGTGAACCCCGGAGTCGCCGTTCGTATTTCGGACTCTTGTGAAAGCGTCTTGACCGAGCTGGAGACGGACGGCTCCGGCGAGGAGGCGCTGCTGTTACCGTGCTTAGCAGGAGGCTCGTCGTCACCGCGGGGTGTTCGAGAGAAGCGGAGCAGGCGGAGCAGGCACAGCTCGTCGTCGGATAAAGACACCTTGGCCTCCCCAGGTAATTGTTTTGGATCAAGGCCTTCGAAATCTTATTATCCCAAGTCCTGATGGATGAATAAGCAGTTAGATCAAGGATGTGCTCTAGCCATGCTGTACGAGGATGTGTCCTTAGGAACATATGTTTTTGTCGCCTATGGTTCAATACAGAATAACACCGACTGATAACTGGTAGGTGTAAAGATAATATGAATGTAACGCCGCCAAAATGTTATGCTGTTATGTAAGCCTTTATGGGAGTACTAAAAATTACACTGTGCCTCCCCCTGTGACCCCCTCAAGGGCCCTTTGCCTGACTTGGGAGTCAAAACTTATGGCAAAATAAAAAACAATAATTTGGTAAAGCTGAAACGTCTTTCAAAAAACTCAGTCAATGTTATGAAAGCTATCCCTACATTCACGTGTCATTTAAGGCATCTGGCCTTTGTTTGCACTGTGTGTGTTTTCCATTCAGCTGATGTAATAGCTGCATGTTATCACCCATGTGAATGACATGAGCTGGCACCTTCACCTGATGACATCAACACTACAAGTCCAGCCACGAGTACAGTTTATAGTGCCACCAGTTTTAACATGTGTGCACTGTGAATGACCACTACTAAAAATAATTGTATAATTTTTAGTTTTCTATATTAGTGCCAAACCCATGCAGCAGGTGTTAAGGTTTCAAGACAGATGTCTTTCTTTGTGTAGCTGAAGACTCTACATTGTTACAAAACAAGGCTAATATACCCTTTTCTCTTTTTTGTATTTTTTCTTTGCCAGTGTGTTTTTTGTGTTGTCTATCTGTTGTCACTAATATACATCTGGTACAAAAGTCTGAGACCACTTCAACTGAATGGGGAAAGTGGTCTCAGGCAGTTCAGGATTTGTTTTGGACTGTAAAAAGAAGAGGAGGCTATAGGGGAAAACAAAGACAAGGTGATCCAGTCACCATGGAAGCAGCACATATTCTGACTTAACTGTTAATTGGATTTAGCACCACTCCCCCTCATAACACCCACCTTTTTTTCTGTTCTTGCAACATAATTTTTGAACATTTGTTTCCTTCTGTTTTCCCTTTGGTTGTTCTGTGTCTGTCTCTGCAGAGATCTGTTGTTCTACCATGTTCTATTAGGGCCAAAAATCTAGGCCACAGATAGATACTCTGAGCCTAACATCGCAGGTGCTGGTGTCCCATTTCCTGTGGCCTTTTGGAATAATGGTGTTCAGATCTAGAATTACAACACCTTTTTTATTCGGGGAATTACAAATTAGTGCTGAGAGCCATTGCACTTTGTTGCTTTGTATGACATAAAATGTCACTCCAATCTCATAGCAAAATTGTGGCAGTCAAATTCTGCCAAGCCTATCTCCCAGGACATGACCTGAACGTGAGGTTTTACAGGTCAGTGGTAACATTTACATGCATCCCAGAGTCCATTGTTGCCTGAACCAGCAATCAGTGTATATTTCTCTAATTTAAGGTTGCACAACATACATTTTAATCTGTACTATACATTTGCATAAATTTAATTATGCAGAAACGTTTAATCATGTAACTGTGTAAACAAAAGATAAAGATTGTCAGTGTTTATCATGCAAAGCACTGATGGATCCAAGGCACGAGTTAGCAGTGAGTTAAATTTAAAGCTGTGTTTCAGTGTGGCTACACATCTTGCAGTAACGCTTTTCAGGATGCAGTGCTGTGACATCTCACACACTGTGTGCACCGTGGGTCAGCAGGTGTGTAGAGCTCTGAATGAGCTGCACTCCCTCCATGAAAGAGCTCTGCTGGGCCCATTAACTGACCAAGGGTTCAGAGAGACGGACATTAAATATGGATAAGGCCACTGTGCAAACAGATACACAAACGTTCTGAAGTCCAGCACAGTGACGAGGGAATTTGGGAGAGGGGACGTATGCATGTGTATGTACTTTCACTCTGGCTTTCTGCAGCGTGAGAATAATGCAAAGGGAGAAGGAGGGAGACATTTCTGCCTCCTGCAGTCTCACTACACATTGATATTGTCATGGACTTTAATCAAAAGTACAAACCAGTGCAAGCATACATCCTTCATCAGGCTCGGCAGCTATATATCGTTTCCATATTAAAGTCAAGATGGAGCAGTTTTTGAGTCCCAGTCAGCTTCTCTAGAGACCACAAAGTTACTGCACTGCCACGTGTCTTGTGGCAGTGCATTTCCTTCTTTCTTCTGATAAGGGTGGACACCCCGATTTTTCGGTAATATGCTGCCCCCTATTTGTTTTGTAGTATGAATTTGACAGTTGGCCAGTTCTCACACACTGCCCCTTTAAACAATTTTATGACTAAGGCTCAGCTAGTAACAAATGGAGCACATAACACAAGGGCAGCCTGGCTTTAAACATCATTATGGTTACATTAGGTGCACCTCCGAGACAAACCGTGTGGCTTTTGGGGAGACATGTCAGTGCTAATATTTTGAGGTTTTTGGTTTTTGGATGGTTGCAAAAAATAAATTCCTTGAAGACACAAATCACCGAATATGGCAACAAAAACCACAGCTGGAATAACTTCAGAGAACCCCAGTGAAGTAAAATGAATTTGTCTCTGTAACACTTCTATGTTAGGAAATTTTCCTCTTGGTGGTCCGCATGACTAACAAAACTCTGTAGAGTATCTAATACTTCCTACTAAAAATTCCTTTCCTAAAAATCCAGATCCCTGATGTAATACTGCATATCTCCATACCTCTGTCCTCTCCTTCCTCCTTTTTAATTTGCTTCTCTCTCCGCCTCCTTCAAGTGAATTAGCTTCAAAGCTATCTTTGTTCTCCTTATCTCTGTGACAAATGGCACGTTAACTGTCCTCCCGTCCCTTTGTCCATTCTTTCCTCTCCTCCTTCCCCTCCTCCCAGTGTCTGTCCCTTCATCTCTCCCTGCATCCCACTGTGACTTTAGTGTGACTTATACAGAGCATATGGAGCCTTTCTGTTAGCTGACTGTTCTGCCCTGTGTGAGGAGGAGAAGATAGACTGTGTCATGTCATGCGACTGGGCCTTCGTCATAGGAATGATTAGCACACCGTATTCATCAGAGAGCAGTTGCACCCAGAGACGTACTTTAGATCTGTAAGAAAAGAAAATGCTGCTTTCTGACAAGTGGCAGAGTCACTCATTCAGTGTTGTTGCCTCACAGCAAGAAGATCTTTGGTTTAAACCCACTGAGCAGCTGGGGCCTCTCTGTGTGGTGTTTACATGCTCTCTCTGTCTGTGTGGGTTTCACGCCACAGTCCAAAAACATGCAGGTTTGGTGAATTGGTGATTCTAAATTGCCCGTAAATGTGTTTGTGTGTTTCTGTGGGTGTTAGTCCCTTAATAGACCAGCCACCTGTTTTACCCCACCTCTCACCCAGTATGAGCTGGGAACAGTTCCAGTCTCCCATGACCGGAGGATAAGCAGTTCAGAGAATGGATGGATGCATGTCTCCAGTGGCCTCTCACATGTTAACTGTGTCACAATAGAGTGAGTGATTAGAGGAGAAATGGTAGCTGATGAAAGATGTGGATAGGCTTACAAGCATAGTGATATACATTATTTAGGTTAAATTGGTTTCATTTTCAGTTAATTTTGCTCCTTCATACAAATTTAACTTACTACTGTTTTGTTTTGGAGCTTTTTTTTTTTTTTTTCTGTGTTCATTCACTTTCAAAAATTCTGATTAGTTTTGTATTCTGAGACACCGGTGACAGGACTGCCATGTTTTCAGGAGCAATCCATGATGAGATGGTTGGAGCGATGGGACAGTCTACAGTGATCTCTGATTAGTAGTTTAAACTATCAAGTTATGGGACTTTTCCCTGTTTAAAATGTTTTCAGTTTTTTTTGCCATTCACAATCTTTTTACCATTTATGTTTCACCATGCAATATGTAGATGAGGAATATTACCAGTGTGCTTTAAGACTGTTCCCATAATAGGTTGTCCATAGTCTAAACATGAATTTTAATATTCTTTTCTTATTCCCATTCTAGGTGCCAACAGTGGGGACATCAACCATTTCCCTGACGATCCTGAGTTTGCAGATATTATCCAAAGGGCGGAACAAGCTATCGAGAATGGCGTCTTTCCTGAGAGAATTTCACAGGGTTCCAGTGGGAGCTACTTCGTGAAAGATCCAAAAGGGGTGAGTTGGCAATAGAGGGACGGCAGTGATAAATGACGATGAGTGTGAATGAAGGAGCACGAATTAAAGAATAGTTTTTAAAATATTTTAAAAGGTTTTTTTTTTTTTTAAATCCATCTAGTTCAGGTTTTCTAACTGGTGATTAAGTGTTCTAGCTTTATGACTGTTAGTTTACTGTGATATAAGGTGGCTCAGAATTGCTCTTGAAACAGATGCAACAACTGAAAAGAGTGAAGAGGAAGTGAGGAATTGAGAAATACACAGGATACTCAGTGAATAATGCAACCGGTGATGCTTGTGTCGATAACAGATAGCAAGCACGCAGGATTAGCATCACATTAACAAGTTTCGTGTACAGTACAGGGGAAAGATATTGGTCTGTATCTGGTTAGCAGCATCTCTGTCACTTTACATCTGTTGCTTATAATTTTACAGTCCATGCCTGAGGTTCTTTCATCATGTTCTTACAGGTCCCATGAAATGTATAAATTCTGTTTCTGTAGAGTAAACATGGCTGTGCTGTATTTCAGTGTGGTCAGCCATGTGCCAGATGTTTGACAGCATTTATTAAAACATTTTTTCACCATTCTTTTTTTCCTGCTACAGAAAATAATTGGTGTTTTCAAACCAAAGTCAGAGGAACCTTATGGTCACCTGAACCCCAAATGGACCAAATATTTTCACAAGGTATGCTGTGTCACCTGTTTTATTTGTCTGTCGACAATCTGACCACAGAAACACTGTGGACCAGGCTTTTAAAAAATCTTTCTTAAGGTTTTGTGGTTGTTCTTTGTCTTTCCCTCTCTCGTTAGCTGTGCTGTCCGTGTTGTTTTGGCCGAGGCTGCTTGTTGCCTAACCAGGGTTACCTCTCAGAGGCCGCTGCCTCGCTGGTTGATACGAAGCTCGGCCTGGGAGTGGTGCCAAAAACCAAGGTGGGGCTCAGAGAACATGCGTGTCATTGCATTTTAAAGTTGTGCGCTCAGACTCAAATAGATTAATGGGTTTGTGTACATGCGGTCAAATTCAGTGAACACCTGAATGAACCATGTCACAAGGTGCAACCTAACTATTGTTACCTGAGCATCTTCCTTTTTTTTTTTTTACCAGGTGGTGTATCTGGCGAGTGAGACATTTCATTACAGTGCCATCGACAGAGCAAAGTCCAGGGGGAAGAAGTACGCCTTAGAGAAAGTCCCCAAGGTGGGGCGACGCTTCCACAGAGTGGGACTGCCACCCAAGGTAACAGAGACTGGTACATCCTTTGGGGTCTAATCCCTCCAACTTTTAGTTGTTAGTATAAACATAGGCTGGAAGCTGTAATTAGAACAAATACTAATATACACTACTAATAATTATAAAATGAACTTGTTTTTGGTGTAATCATTGTCTTTAATGTCAAAATGTTGTGTTTTACATATACATGGTGTGCTGTCTCAACATTGTGAATTGAAGGAGTTTCAGTGAGTGGAGGGCTCAGAGTAGCTGCTGACGCAGCCCTGGCAGAGGACAGTAAAATCGTGTGTGTGTGTTCCCTGAAAAGACAGGTTTATTCAAATGAATAGGTCAGAGGAAGCATAAATGTCACCTCTACTTTATATTGTGTGTTTTGTTTTTTATTCAGACAGTGAATGGATATTCTTGTCTCCTGGTTAGTGTGCTGTACTCACCTCCAGTGCCAATTTTAGCCTATAATCTAAAACCAGTATAAGAGCTGAGGCAGTCCTCTGGGTGATGCATATCTTTGTAGATGTTAGATGTTGTTTAAGGTAACTATGAGGACCACAGCACATTACCACCACACAAACAAACATACGCTACGGTACAATGGTGGTTTATGTATATGTGATGTTTCGCGTGTGTGTGTGTGTTTCCAGGTGGGCTCGTTTCAGCTGTTTGTGGAGGGTTACCGTGAAGCAGACTACTGGCTGCGGCGCTTTGAGGCAGAACCGCTGCCAGAGAACATCAGGAAGCAGCTGCAGTCACAGTTTGAGCGGCTGGTGGTGTTAGACTACGTTATCAGAAACACAGGTGAGGGTGTGTCTGTGTTGACATTTTAACATTGGCTTTGCAGAACTTTAAACACAGCATTGTGTTACAGCCCATGAGTCAAACTGTTCCTGTACAACTTTAAAAGAAAGTCATTCATCTAAATTTTACTAAATATTTTACTAAAATTATTCTTTAACTCTCTTCTTTTACACAGCGACCATCTTTGCTGTCAAAAGCCATCTTTGGCAAGTTTGTTAGTGTGTGTCCGCGTGTGTGTTAAATTGCTTTCTCTTTGTGTCCTTCCTCAGATCGAGGGAACGACAACTGGTTGATCAAGTATGAGAAGCCTGGAGAAGAAGGAGGAGGAGCTGGACAAAAGGTGACGTTAAATCCACACACGCTTGAACTGCTGCAGTGTTGACACTCATGTTATTTTGGGTCGGCAAGGTGATGATTTTGGGTTTCTGTGTGTATCCCATGGATACACCCATGGACAAAAGCATGAGCAAACACGTGCACCTGTGTACTTTATGCTCTGTCACTCATTCACACACAGGACAGGGGCCAGCATGAGCAGACACTAGCTTGGAAATTGCAGGTCTGGAACAAAGCAGTGTTCCAGTGACCTTGCTGGTTAGAACGATCCGAAAACAAACTACCTACCTATCATCAGTCATTATCTGCCAGGTGTTGATAAATGAGCAAAGGTTGTCATCTATCTGTCCAATTAATCAGGCCTTTGAACAGTGATCAATAACTGGTCTGGTCACTGGTCATTATTCATTCAGTCGTTTAATGGTGATGTGTTCTGTGATCTCTCTTTTCCCCCTCACTGCAGGATTCGGAGTGGCCAGAGACCTGCCCAGACTCCTGCATCAAGATTGCAGCAATTGACAACGGCCTGGCCTTCCCCTTCAAACACCCGGACGAATGGAGAGCCTGTATGTCTCTCCCTCTCTTCTTGTCTTTTAAGCTCTTTTTTTGTGATTTAGTCTGTAGCACAACATAATGAAATTATTTCTTAAAATTACGATGATAATAGCAGTAATACTAATATTTTGTAAATGACAAACTGTACATTTACATTGTCTCCTTCCATCAGACCCGTTCCACTGGGCATGGCTGCCCCAGGCTAAGGTGGCCTTCTCCCAGGAGACCAGAGACCTGGTGCTGTCCCGCCTCTCGGACATGAACTTTGTCCAGGACCTCTGTGAAGACCTCTATGAGATGTTCAAGGTTCCAGCCACTTCTTCATAGAAATTAAAATAAACTTTGTTTTATTAGTTATGGAGACTAGCAGCTGTCCAGCAGCAAAGTGTGCATGTTTGAATTCAGTGACACACAGGACGCCTCTAAGCACGGGTCATTTTCTTCCTTTTCAGACGGATAAAGGCTTTGATAAAACCATGTTTGAGAGACAGATGTCTGTTATGAGGGGACAGGTGAGTTTTTTTTTTTTTTTTTAACTGGCTATTTATGACTGTGCTGTTTGTCTCGCTCCTTTGTGTCCTCTTTTTTGTTCTTAGCCGTTTTTTCCTTTTATATCCTGCCTTGCTCTCCTTTCTCTCTCGTGCCCCACTTTCACTCACTTCCATTGTTTGCTCTGTAACCTCATCACCACTGGTCTTAACCTCATTTCCTCACCCACCCACTGTCTGCTGTCCTGCCTCACCTTTCCTGTCTTTTGGTCCTGCTCCTCACCCCTGCCCCTGCTTTCCTTTCACCCCTCTGGTCCATTCTGTAATGTATATGAATGTTAAATGACCACCAAGTGTGTTAAAGCATATGCAAAATTATATTGGGATAAAAGACAATATTAGCTAATTACTTCCACAACACAAGTCTCTTTTTCGATGTAGTTCTTTACTGTGTCCAGTGTTGTCCACCTTTTTGAGTTATTGTGTTCTGTTTGGGCTGCGTCAGACGCTCTTGTATTGCCATGAACGATTAGCAACTATTGTGATAATCAGTTCCATTTTTTCCCTTTTTGAAACAAAGAGGCCAAATCATTCTCTGGTTTCATGTGATAGTAAATTGAATATCTTTTGGTTTTAGCTGAGAAAATAACCACCAGTTTTATTTGGTTATTAGTCACAGCCCTAATCGCTATTTGTTATTTATTTTAGTGTCTTAACAAAGTTTCTTACTGGGTCATAGATGACATTTTTATTTTATTTTGAAATTCTCCTGATTAAAAATGACACACAGGTGAATATATAACCAAAATCTGACCGTCCTTGTTATTTACACTTCACAGTTTCCGTATTTCAAACATGAATCTCATTTGTCCCCAGGTGTTGAACCTGACTCAGGCGTTGAAGGACGGGAAGAGTCCCATCCAGCTGGTGCAGATGCCCCGTGTGGTGGTGGAGCGCAGCCGTTCAGGCGGCCAGGGACGCGTGGTCACACTGGGCAACGCCTTCACGCAGACCTTCCACTGCAAGCGGCCCTTTTTTTCCTCTTGGTAAAAGTAAGGTGAGAAGGGGAGCTGAAGGGAGAATGCACAATGGCTGTTATTTGTCCTGAAGTTACGCCCTGAAGCGAGGAAGAGTGAAATGAGGGAGAATGTGAGAATATCACACTGGAAACTGCTCATATTTGTGCTTGCACAGAAAAAAAATGAAGAGGAAGACGTGATGATAGAAAGAGAGGTGAACAATGTTTTATGAAGAAATTGGGCTTGGGCCCATTCCTCATTTTGTGAAGAGAGCACAGAGGAGCATGGGAGCTGGAGAGATTGGCATACCAGTGTCTCCTAGAGACCTTGGGGCTCTTTGTGGTTGCCATGGTGACTTGATTGGATAATCGGCTTTTCCACAGAGGTGGGCTTTGTTTATTGTTAGGAGGCAGAAAGGAAGCATTTTTTTTGTACCCACCCAAAGTACCTGCTGAAGTCTCTTACAAGATCTGATAGTGGGGCTAATGGCCAAAGAACAAGCACTTACCAACCACAACCAAACACATCTGTAGCCCAGTAGTGTTTGGGGCTGTAAAGGACTGGTTTCACAGATCTCTCCAGAAAGTGATTTTTTTTTTTTTTTTTTTGCACCTGGTCTGGGATATAAAGTCCAAACATGCTTTTGCCTTGTAGGATTACTTATTGAACTGTAGATGTGCATTTACACTGCTGGAAGTGTTCAAACCACTCTTTACCCAGTGTTAGTTTTCAAGACCACATCTGTTGAACAAACACAAACCCAGTGTCTTCAACTCTCACTACTGCCAAAATCTGTTAGGGGAAGGAACAGTGAAAAGCCTCAAGAAGAGAATATTGTTGAAATGTGAAAATAAAACCTGGAGGAGGAGGACTAGGAATCAACACGTTGCTTGAATGTAATCTGTTTACGGTTTCTACACTGATTCTTGCTCCTAAACATTTCAAAACGAGTGAATGCTGTCAAAAAAAAAAATAGACTTTTCTCGTAACAATGAATGTATTTGTTGTTTGACATGTATTTAATTGCTGGCAAGCAGCTTTCTCTTGAACCTCGTGGCATGGGGGACAGCACCTCGTCCCTCCCCTTTATTACACCTATGTGAAGAGGAAAAACAAAACAGACGACAATATTTCACACTTGCTTGATGCCGTTGTGTTCTTGAAATTTTTATTTCAACTCAATGATTGTAAGAGAAAAGTTGTATATTTAACAGATGAAAAATAAAACATTTTGGAAGTTTGAATTTTTGTTTTGGTCAGTTGTACGTTACAGTTTCACAGAAGAATCACCATGAATGGTTTGAGGGATGAAAGAGCATGAAATGGTACCACTCAGCAGTTCAGTGAGACTTTTAAACAAGTGCTGAGGGAAACAACGTGATATAAGATTCAAAGAGGTGTGTTCAGCAGACCTGAAATGACTTGGGTGAGACAAGAGTTTCCGTGCACCTGTGACTGAGCCTTTAAACTTGTAGGCTTAATGATTTCCTGATGACGGTAACAGTAATGCCTGAAGCCAGAGTGAGCTGTTGAATTGAAATGCAGATTAACCAGATGACTGTACCTCCTGTGTTGTATGGGAATTTAGAAATGAATCAGCTCTGTGTGTAAAGGAAAGAGTAAAGAAACTACTTAAATTATGTACCAAGCTCATTAGTCATAGCCATATGACCTTACATATGACCTCAGCAAAAAATACTGTAAGGTCAAAACAACAGATCAGAACTTCCTGTGTTCCTGTTGGATCCTAAACTCAACCATTTGATGAAAACTGTAAATAATACTGTGGTGTATGTTCTGATTGTTGTACCCTCTGGATCACTGATTTTAAGCCTGACCTGTTTTCTCCTAAGGTATTGTACATCTAGTGCTGCAAATAAGAGTTATTTTCAGTAAAAACTGATAATGATTGACTGATAAAGATTCACTGATTGATCATTTAGTCTATGAAATGTCATAAGATACTGAAAAATACCCATCACAATTTCCCAGAACCTGCTTTGCTTGTTCCAGAAACTCGAACCAGTGAATGTTTGCCACTTTTGCTTGATAAATGACTTTAGTTACTTAGTGATTAATTGATAATCATTGTTTGAATTCATTGTTTAAGCACTAGCTACATCTTGAGGACACAGAAAGCAGTGTCACCACCACTAGAACCTTCTCCAGGGGTTCAGTAACATCACAGCTGTGAATATTTGCTGTAACACAGAGATCCACATACTCAGCTCCTGCTGTGGGTTAGACTGTTGAGTCTTTTACTGGAGGAAGTGATGAGCAGATGTTGGTGCGTAGACACAAACACATGAAAACACCTGTCCTCGTGTACATGTCTCTACATGCATGTTCAAGTGAAACAGATGCACAAACACACACCCACATATACTTCCTCTGCAGTCTGCTCTTTCTCAGTCATGATAGTGGTAGAAGTGAGATGTATCTGAAAAATGTCACCACACACACTCATCTGTTTAGGTAAAGGCCACGCCCACACACACACTTACTGAGACGCAGCACACATCTGGAGATGAGGTCAAATATAAAAAGTCATGTTGAAATGTCGTGCGTGTGTGTCAGCACTGAGTGGTAGCCTTGCCCAACACTGCCCTCATGTGGAAAACATGGGCACAATACAGAACTGCTACAACTCAGCACACAAAATTTGGATCCTGCAGTTTTCTCAAGCTATCAGGTTTTCTAAGTCAGTTACTGACACTATACAACAGCCTAACAAAGGTCAGTGTATTGTCTGATGCTGTGTGCTGCTTGTTTACATCAGTGATGGTAGAAACTCAAGTAAAACAGGCCTATATGTTGAATTATAACGGATTTAGAACTAAATCACACAGTGGCAGAGTGACAGATTTACAGGCGTTACAGGTTATAGAGCTGTTATAGAGCTGTTTATTTGATATTAGAAATTTGAATATTGCATGTTTTATATTTTACATTTTAAACCTGCAAATGTAGGCATTTTGCTCTCTGGAATTTCTGTTGTATCTTGGAAGGGTACAGAGTAAAATGAAGAACTATTACTTGTGGCCAGTAAAACTGATTAGAGAAACAGCCTTTAGGTCCGGGTCTCTCATGGGCTCAGCCGCCTGTGGACTGAGGTCTATAATGACCTGTCCCTCTCTGAGAACACTGGTCATTCAGGTGACATTCTCTCTTTACAGCCGCAAGCAGGAGGTAAACAAGAGGCCTCTTCCACAGCTGCCATTTTACCTTGGCATTGTAAAATGGCAGCTGTAACAGGGTATGTTTAGTAACAGGGTATGTTCCCCAGGCTTTTAAGGTTGCAGTTATCAAACCTCTACTTAAAAAGCCTTCTCTTGACCC
>JBBMJY010000020.1:20694684-20706337 GCA_037833715.1 Toxotes lorentzi | reverse complement strand
TCTGGGGTCAGGCTCTGGGTCTCTGTGAAGCGCTTTGAGACAATTTGATTGTGGAAGGCGCTATATAAATAAAATTGTATTGAATTGAATTGAATAGAGATGTTATTGATAACATTAACAATGTCTCTGCTCTACTCAAGTGTCCTATGACAACGAGCCAAATATACTCTTACTTACTCTTTACTGTCAGAGATTAAGCAGGAAAGAAACACACAAAACACCAGCTGTTAAAAATAATGCAGTGATACCACATCGTGGTTTTCCTGTGCCTGTGACTGAGCAAGTCAGTCCCACAAAGTCATTTACAGTGAAAGAAAAAAAAACCTGAAAGAGTACGCAAAGTGGATGAGGAGAAACAGTTTCCTCATCAAAAAAAATAAAAAACACAGTGTGTTCTGGTAATCACAAAAGAGAAAAGTATCAGGAATACACACACATATAAAAGAATGTAGTGAGGGTACATTATGAAAAAATATTTTTAATTCTTTATTCTATGAACTCACAATGGGTTTCAGGAACATTACTGACGAAATATATAAATAATACTAAACCGTATTATTTATATATTTTGAGATATAGGTCTTGTCTTGCTCCGGTTGAAATGAATAAGTTATTGTGGCCTTATTGTCCATATTTACCAATTCAGAGCGACGGCATGAGCCTGATTTTAGAAGATCACATCACTCACTGACCTCTCGTTCTGCTTTTCACATTGTGTTATGTGCTTTTGTTCCCAGTAGATGGCGCACATCATCACAGCAGCTCCACGGCTCTCTCCCTGGATCTGGATTCTGAAAAAATCTGCAGGCAGTGATGACTAGGCAATGTCCGGAGTTAAATCTACACAGAGCTTAGAACACGAACATAACATGGATCTAATCATTTTCCAAACAGCTTGATAGATCTAAGGCACTGAGCCGCCGGGAGAGAGTGTATTTACTTTTTTAAATTTTTATTTCAGGTCCTAACACAAAGAAACTACCCGGCAGTTGGATGTTTGGAGAGAAAACATTTAATATGACCATATAAGGAATGAATCACCTTTATTCATTGTTCATCACAATGCAGTTACTTTTTCTTGCAGCGGCGTTTCTCTTTACGCACAACCTCCCCGGAGCCGCGCGCTCCGACAAGTGCGCCTCCCGGTGCGACGTGAGCTTGTGTCCGAGCCCCAGCTGCCTCGGCGGGTACGTCCCGGACCGGTGCAACTGCTGTCTGGTGTGCTCGCCGCGCGAGGGAGACCCCTGCGGCCGCAAAAACGACCTGCCCTGCGGGGATGGCTTGGAGTGCGAGCTGTTCGCTGCCGGCAGGCGGCGAGGCTCCAGAGGGGTCTGCCGGTGTAAGATGGACCACGAAGTGTGTGGAAGCGACGGGAAAACGTACGGTAATGTGTGTAAGATGAGAGCAGCCAGCCGCAAAGCTCAGCAGAAGGGAAGACCAGAAATTAACAAAGCGCACAAAGGACCCTGTTCACCTTCAGGCACAGGTAGGACTGCTTTGACTTCTGTCAAGTTTGGAGTAACATGCATGAAATAAAACATCATTAAATATGTTTGTGGTGCATAAAGTTGGTTTATACAAACCTATGATACTTACTTTGCACACAGACTGTTCACTGCGCTACCATCAAATCAAACCTGCATCAGAGCAGAAGTGTCATCATGGTACAATATCATCCATCCCTACACCCCCTTTTATTTAATGCTATTGTAACATACTGTGGGCTGAAGTAGCATTTTGCACTATTTTACTAGAGAATAAATGACCACACCTGTGGATTATTCTGAGGATGGGGCTGTATATAAATATAACTATGAAGAATTATCATTTTTTATATTTACTTGCATCAGTGTATCAGAGTGAGATACTTTCTGCAATACATAGATAGATAGATAGATAGATAGATAGATAGATAGATAGATAGATAGATAGATAGATAGATAGATAGATAGATAGATGTTATGATGTTTCACTTTTGACATTGGATGTTAAATTTCATCTGTTCTCCAAACTATTTTACATTTCTACACAAACCTCAAAGTAGCAATTCTCATATTAAATGCTACAGTGGTGATTGTGAATGATTGTGGAGGGTTTGTGTGTGTGTGTGTGTGTGTGTGTGTGTGTGTGTGTGTGTGTTTGTGTGTGTGTGTGTGTATTAATGCAGTGGGCTCTTCGTGTGAGTACAGGTTTGTCCCTAGTCCATCCCAGCAGCCCTCGCTACAAGTTCAACTTCATCGCTGACGTGGTGGAGAAAATAGCCCCTGCTGTTGTCCACATTGAGCTGTTTGTAAGGTGTGTGTCCACTGTAGGAGGGACTGTTGTGTAAAAGACACACAGTCTTAGTGGGTTAAGAGCAGAACAGAAAACTGTAGATTTGAATTCTTCCCTCTGGTTTATTTTGTTGTGTAAAATCTTAGGTGCCCACTTAAGTATGGATGGAGAGTTACTATCCCATCATAAAATGAACTATAAAGCTGTCAAAGTTGCCTGGTTACATGACAACCAGAACATGAAACAGCAAAGAGCAAAATACATTTGTACAATTCTTTAGTTTTTAGTGTTTGCTTATCAGTCTCTGTCTTCTCTTTTTTTCTCTCCAGACATCCTCTGTTTGGTCGCCACACGCGTCTCTCCAGCGGCTCCGGTTTTATTGTGACTCACTCAGGTGTGATTGTGACCAACGCTCATGTGGTAACAGCCGCCTCGGTGACAGGGAGGCCCCAGCTGCGCGTTCAGCTCCACGATGGCGACGCGTATGATGCCACGCTCAGAGATGTGGACAGGAAGGCAGACATCGCCACAATCAAGATCAACCTTCAGGTGAGAGAGAGCAGGTGTGTGCTCTCTCTTCAGTGTGAGAGAACACACACTGAAGACAGCTTCCTTTATGTTGTTCTATCTGCCATTCAGTCATTTTCAACCCATTTTCTCTTCTTTCAAATTGTAGTGATGTGAAGAAATTTAATTTTCTAGACATTTTCTATTTCCTTAACCCTTAAAAGCTCTCATACGAAAAACCTTTCTGGGTTGCTACACGAGAGCCCACATCCTCACACGTTCCTGTGCCAAGTTTTGACAGTTTTCTGCTAGACATTCATAAGACTAGCGGGAATACTTTCATAAACACTAGCTCTGTGACTCACAGACACAGCGCTGATGTGTGTATTCTCACACCCATATCTCAAATACTTGGACAGTTTTGTAAGCTTTGAATTCTACTTCCTTTCTGTTTGCCTCTCTTCCAGAGTCATTTCTCCATTCCTAAAATGCGTTTTTCTCTCTTAACAACTGACCCAATATGTTTCCACCTGACACATCTGTCTGAGTACATGCCCATGTTTCCCTCATGCATGCTGGTATTTTTCGGTCTGTGGGAGCAGAAGAGGCTTCCTGTGCTGTCTCTGGGCCGCTCAGCTGATCTGAGGCCAGGAGAGTTCGTGGTTGCCATCGGCAGCCCCTTCGCTCTGCAGAACACCGTCACCACCGGCATCGTCAGCACAGCTCAGAGGGACGGCAAGGAGCTGGGCATCAAAGACTCAGACATGGACTACATCCAGACTGATGCTATCATTAATGTGAGCTCATGAACACACACACACACACAGTGTACGGCCTGATTATTTCTTTTGTTCAGGACAGTTGTACATGCCGTTCTTTTTCACATTGCTTTTGTTGTATTATGGACTATTTATGTGTTAAAATCCTTGATGTGACTGATGTGTTTTTGTCTCGTATTTTCTCTAATCTGTGTGAAGTACGGCAACTCTGGAGGACCTCTTGTTAACTTGGTGAGTAGGGTTATGATGGCTCCTGTGACTGTGAAGGATTATTCAATAAAACTGTCAAAGGTCAAAGGTTACACCTCAACTTGATGTGTTATTCTGTTTTCAAGAGAAAACTGCAAATGTAGTTTACAGATTCTATGGTGATATATTCTAAACATGGTGTTATGTAATTACACAAACAAATCTAAATAAATCTGTCTCAGAAATAAAAACAATCCAAGAAAGTCAACATGGGCCTCTGACCCTGACATTACACAACTCTGCAGATAAACTGGGCTGAACATTTACACACACAGAAAAAATAAAAGTTTAAAATACACTGTTGGTCATAAAGTTGGAATAAAATATATTTTACCTCTTCTCATGAAATGATTGTGACAATGTGTTTTAATCTTGATAAAGTGTATATCTTCTCAAAACTTTATTGATCAGTCTCTTCCACTGTGATTAAGGATGTGTATAAATAGGAATAAAAAGAGTAATGTGTCTGAAAACAAAGTTATTCCAACTTTATGGGCAACAGTGCAAATGTCATTAAAGGCAAATATATCATATGACTTGTGCTTCACATCCTCCTCCTGTGTTAAACTGTGCATTTTCCTTCATTATTTGCAGTAATTAAAATTGCATTTAAGATTCTAAATAATGAATGGATTTAACAAATTTTCTTCAATCTCTCAATTCTCTTCCATATTTTTTTGTTTTTTTCAGGATGGGGAGGTGATAGGCATCAACACTCTGAAAGTGACAGCAGGGATCTCCTTCGCTATACCCTCAGACAGGATCAGGCGCTTCCTCACAGAGTCACAACCCAAACACAGCAAAGGTCAGGGGTCAAAGCTTTAACAGCACAAAGGTGAAAACAAATAGCAAATAGAATCCAAGTTTTTACTGTCTGAGATCCTACTACCTGCAGAGACACCTCCTATGAAGTAGTAACGCCTTTTGTTTCTCAGTAAATCCCACTTCAGTTGTTATTGTTGTGACAGAAAAGACAAAACTGCAAAGAAGACTTACAGAGGAACCACAGGCTGATACAGGTGAGAGCTACTGGTGAAAACATGTTGGTTATGGTTGGATGTCCATGACTGTTTACATGTTTGAGGTGCTGTGCTGGCTTTCTGGAAGATTAAAGTGATGCTTTTGTTCTGTTTCCAGAAGTGGAGAGACGTTTCTTAGGCATCAGGATGCTCACGATCACCAAAGAGTGAGTTATAACAACAAACATACCCATTTTCTTTCACTTCAGGTGGTTTGTGCAACATCTGAGAAGAAGCAAATGGAATTCATATCAGAATTATTTGTATTACTATTAAAATTAGCCGTAGTATTATTGTATTTGTGTGTTTTTCAGTCTAGTGGCAGAGTTAAAACGACATAACCCAGACTTTCCTGACGTCAGCAGTGGAGTGTTGGTGCAACAGGTCATACCTAACACTGCAGCAGAAAAGTATGTTCACACACACACGCAAATACCCAAGTGCACACACACACGCACACACACACACACACACACACACACACACACACTGCAATGAAGAAACCAGATCAGATCCCCAAGTAACATTCATCAGCTGAATTTTGTTTTTGTAATAATAATAATAACTAATATTTTAATGTTTGTGGATATTGCATTTCTGTTACACTGCAGAAACCACCGAACCAAATCACTGACCACAGTTTCCTTTCTCTGTGTTTTAGTGGAGGCATTAAGGAAGGTGATGTGATAGTGAAGCTTAATGGACAGCCAGTCGAGACAACTGGAGACATTCATGAAGCATTGCAAGGTGACCAGGCTCTCCTGCTAGAGATTCGCCGGGGCAATGACGACTTACTGTTCAACATCCACCCACAGGTTATCATACACTGAACAATAAGACAGTTAATTTGTAAACAAACGTTGGGCGACACAGTAAAGTGGCATTAAGATTTTATTTAGCTGTGGGCAATGTACTGAAAGGAATTATGAATAAGCTAAATACAGAAACATGAACTGATGTGAAATATTTTCAGTTCTGATTTCTAATTAAACAAGAAAAGAGCATTTCTTGTCACCTTGTGCTGTTCAGACATAGGTTTAGTTTAAAGGATTTTTTTCTGAATGAACATTTTTGGGTGTTTTATCACAGTCTTTGTGTAGTATATGCAGTAGTTTGCTACAATGCTCAAAATACTGCAGAAGAAAATGTATTGCACTGTAGATTGAGGGAGGCTCATAGAGTTTCAGAATAAAAGTGTCCATAGAAGGATCTGTACTGTGTGTATTAGTCTGTCCAGTGCATTCAGCAGCTGTCCATCTGCACAGAAATTAGGTACAGCTCCTTTGTTTATGTCCTCTCAGCCCAACCTCCCTCCTCTCCGCACTGGAAAGACATTCTCTTAATTTAAACAAACCAAAGCTGACACCTAGACACACACACACACACACACACACACACACACACACACACACACACACAGAGAGAGAGAGAGAGAGAGCAAGCAAAGTCTTGTAAGTGGAAAAGTCACTTTTGTCCTCTCCTGTTTTGGTAATGAAAATCCTCATAACATTTGATGAACCTTGAAGTTAAGGACAGAAAATCCTTGCAGGGCTGCTTTGCTGGTGTTTTAGATCAAATCAATCTGAAACTGATGAAAAGACTCAAGTGGTCAGCGTTTCCTATAAAATAAAATAAAGTGCAATTATGCATAGTTGACTTGAACACACTCTCTTGGTAACTTAACATGATGCTGTCTTTGGACAGTGTACGCCTTCATTCGTTGCCCCCACCCACGAGGACATTACCTTAAGAATGACTTGTAAGCCCACCTGATGTGTACCTGTGTGAGCACGGCTCATAAACTGGACCCAGACAGACAATCCTCTCTGCTTATTTGAAAAACCACTGTGCCGTGTTACTATTGGCTGTGACGCTGGAACACAAAACCAGAAGAAAGGAAGAAAAAAATGAAAGAGAGGCTGATGGGACGTAGATCAGGACCAAAGGGGAAAATGCTGAGTGATTAATAAGAGACTACCACAGAGAACAAATTACCACCAAATCACCCAGCAGGAGTCTTCCCTTAACATGCTCTTCAAAGTCTCAGCTGCAGTGATTGAGCGTGTGTGTGCGTCGCTGACCCAGTTTCTTTGAGAGTGTGTGGTGTTTCCTGGTGTTGCCAAGACATTTTGTCATAGCAGAGCACCAGACTGCTTCAGTGGAGCAAGACGAAGACACAGCTGTTTGTCCTTATACAGACAAACCTCCACATTAAAACGGTCTCTGAGCTCAGGCTGAGTCAAAACATCTTTCACTTTTGCTAAAATATTTAGCTACCAGGACAATCTACAGTCTGCTTGCTTTCATGCTAAAATTAGAGATACATCTGCTGCTAAAACATGAATCTGAAGTGCTGTATATATAGTACACTACCCGTAAGGCCTTCGTGTTTACATTGTGGATGAGCTGGGCCCCTGTTCACTCCATGGACCAGTAAATGTGTCACCATCTAGAGGCCAAATGGTGTCAGGACTGGTTAAAATATAAATATAATTTATGATTCTCAAACAGGCCAGTAGATGGCATTCTAGGATGTCAAGAAACATAAAGCTCCTGACATGGCAACAGCTCAGATTCAGATCATAGGAGGGCTGTACTATATGAAGTGTAGCTACTGAAGCAGTCTATATATAGCTGTGGTTTCTGACTGGATCATTTTGAAGTTAAAGCACAGCGCATAGTTAAACGTTTGGAACAGCATGAAAGGTTATCATGGAGACTATATTCCCAAGTGTGTAGTGTGTCTTTATCCAAAACTTTACTGTTGCTAAAAAATCTTGCTGTAATGTGTTTGTATTGCTGTTTTTGTATATTGAAATTCTCCTCTAAGAACTTTGGTTAGTTAGATCATCAGGGCGTCTTCAATAAAAAGGTGTCCTCACTCTGACGTATGTTATTTAGACGAGATCTGGCACCTTAAAACATTTTCAACCATCGAGTTCTTTGTTCATCAAAAAAAAAAGGCCACACCACCTACAATTCAAGAGATCACATGATACAAGATCACACCCACTGACCCCAGAGTTTACTACGTGCAGAAAAAACACAATGCTAACGAAAGGACTGTAGACCATACAGAACATACAGTATGTGATGTGTTATTATGGTGACTTGAAAATGTCAGTGTCTGGACAACTTCTTTTCCTTAGCTTTTCATTTGCTCTTTATTCATCTTTCGATTCGGCTTCTCATGTCAACTCTCCACCTCCTATTTCTCATCTATATATCCCTGCCCTTGTCTTTTATTCCCATGTTTAATTCTAGTGACACTATATCTACCTACACTTTGGCCCCATCTTTCAGTGCTCGGTGGCTGAGTGGCAACCAGGTGAGGGTCCTTAGACCTCTGGGAGAGACAACCATAGGGAATAATGAATCTTTAGCTCAGTCCCGTGTCCCAGGGAAAGTGGTGATGATGATCATGATGCTTTGTTTATCATTCAGAGAGAGGAAAACAAAGAATGGCAGACATTTATAGTAGGGCACAATCATGATGCCCCATGTAATGTCAAACTGTGAGTCATCGTTAACCTCAGCACCCAATGACATTCTGAGTGCCATCAGCAGCGCTTAATGGATGCTAATCTGCATCATCTCTCTGACACTTGAAAACAAACACACACACGCACACGCGTATGTTATGTGTCACTCGCATTAACCTGGGATAGAAGCATCTGTTATTAGAGGATGCAAACACTGAGTTGGTGATATGTAACATAGAGAGAGTTTCTCTGATGTGTGGACTGAAAAATGGTCCAAGAAGAAATAACAAAACAGAAAGAGGCTACAGTCAAATATCAAGCAAGCCAAATAGACTAGGTTCACAGTAAAGCTGTGAGTTGAAGAAACTTCAGAATCGCAGGCTGCAGACTGGGGCATCTGGCATGGCAGCAGAACTGCAGACAGAGTGGACTCAATTAAAAAAAAACAAAAAAAAACTAAGTATTTCCATCTGTCTGGCATCCAACTCTCACTATATGACTCATCGCCTTACTGACCAGAACTACTGTGGGCAACATACTGTATGAAGAGAAGAGAAGAGAAAAAAGTCTTGTAACCCACCACACACACGTTCTTGTCTTACAATAGTTGTGAGGACATTCCTTATAATATAATGCATTCCCTAGCCCTGTACCCTAACCCTGTCCATCAAAACACCTAACCCTAACCCCAACCCTAAAACCAAGTCTTAATCCTCAAACAGCCCTTTAAAGTTGTGTGGACTGACCAAAATGTCCCCACTTTCCCAAAATGTTCTTACTCCATTAGGTCTATGCTTTTTTTTTTCCTCACAAAGGTAGATATACAAGTATACAGACACACACACAACCTAGGTATACAGTTTAATACAGCTAAAGGCAACATCTCTTACACAGTGAGGCTCCAAAAACTGGACAATTAAACTTGGAGAAAGCTAAGTAGATCCATGTGTTGTTGTGTTGAGCATTTTGCCTGGAACCTGTACACTCTGCCTCCTCCTCCTCCTCCCCAGCTGCAAAAGATGTGTTTATGTTACATTCAAGTGCAAAGCTGTACATGCAAGTGCAGTCTAAGCACATAGTTATGACAGCTACTTTGGGACACTTCAGAATATTTCTGTTTACCAAAGGCCACATAGTTTTTGAAGATTTTACTGGGGCTAAAATTCCGGGAATACCAAATGAATTATGATCCGTTTTACTGAGTTTTTCTCTGGAAATACTTGGTCTGTTATTTCCAAGTTTTTATTGGGCTTGGAAGGACTTTGTCCTTGTCCATCCTGACAGGTTCCTGTCAAAAAAGAGAGAAAGGTTGGTTATACAAAAAGATTAAGTAAGAAGAAGAAGAAAAATAAGAAGAAGAAACCTTATTCTTTGTTCCATCATTTATACACTACATGCCAACACAGGTGTGAAATGTTTTGGGGTTTTTTTTCCTCACTTTTTCAGGTCCTCTCATTGTCTGTCTCATCTTTCTTTGTCTGCTTCTACTTTCTTTCTTCCACACCATGTCTCTTTCACACCTCCCTATTTGACTTTTTTTCTCAAGACTCCATTGTCTCTTTTTGTGGTCTCTAGTCCTCATTCCTCAGCCTTATTATTTAATATTTCTGGGAGTGAATATGTTTGACATTAAATCCCCTGATAGAGGACTTGCTGAATATTGCAGGCTCAGCTCACAGATACTGCAGGAAAAAGACACTTAGCATTAGACATCTAAGCAACTAGGTGAACTTTACCAATCCACTCAATATAATCCACTGTTAAAGACATTGAAGGTTCACAATCAGTACAAACCAACTACTGCTAGTTTGATAGCGTCCTTTTATTATTTCAGCCATAGTTTACACAGCTATAATCAATATTTCTATTTGGCAAATGGATCACATGACTACATATGAAAGGAGCCATTCCTATTGATGAATCCACAGATAATTATCACTCAACTCTGCAGTTCCCCTCAGGCCTACAGAGCTTCACAGCAGTTGTTTTGGGCTGGTTCACTGTCACCGCTCTCACAGCGTCAGTTCCAGCAGCAGGCAGTTGTTTTCCGCCAAAAAAGCTTCAAAAGACGCACTGTATGCAACCTGCCCAGAACCAAACAACACACAGACACAGTTAGCAACTAGCTGGTGAACACAGTGGAGTGTTAAGCAGCAGAAGCCAAGTATTTCCACCAGGCATTGATGAAAACCCATACCAGAGCTGAAAGGAGGCCACATACTGGCAACATTATCATTCATCAGGTGGAGACAATTATGTCTCCAGATGAATGATAATGTTGCTCTGTGACTGTTAGATGAGAAAGAAGGAAACTGTTTGCTGACACTTTTATATATCAATTTAAAACATGTCAGTGTCATGGTTAGTTTAAAGGGAAAGTTTGACATTTTGGGAAATGCACTGATTTACTTATTTATCTTACCAAGAGCTGGATAAAAAAAGATGGACACCACCCTCATTTCTGCATATTCATTTGTATCATAGGTAATGAGACAGTTAGCTTAGCTTAGCATAACTGGAAGCAGCTAGCCGTGCTCTGTCCAAAGTTAAAAAACACAGCTACCAAAACATGAAGCTCACTCTTACCATGATGTATCTCGTATCGTGTGATGTTTTTGGGCCACTTGAGGGCAGTGAAACAAGATTCAGGAGACAATTTTCTGTATGTTCATAACTCCAAGCCACCTCTTCACATTGATATTGTTTTCATGTTGTCATTTGTTAGATATTATCGATTACAACCGCATTAAGCAGGAGTTACATGCCGTAAATATTTCATGGTGACCAGCAGCCAGAGTGTTGGCATCATGTGAGGCTGCAAGGACGTCACAGGTCGCCAAGAAATAGTAACAGCATTTCACTCCCTGTAAAACCACAACTAATAGTTTTAGTTAAATAACAACTTTAAAAGATGTTGATAGACAGATTTAAAAAAACAAACTTTGGACAGTCAAGATAGATTTCCTCCCCTTTTCCCAGTTCTTATGCTAGGCTAGGCTAACTGCCTGCTGGCTGAACCTCAATACTTAGAGCACAGAGATGAGAGTGGGTATTAATCTTCTCATCTAACTCTTGGCATGGAAGCGATTCAGTGTATTTCCCAAAAATGTTGAACTGTCCCTTTGAGATTAAAGTGTTTCTGTCGTGCCCTGAGCAAAACTGTTGAGCAAACCTCTTTCTAAAGCAGAGATGGAGGCCAGTGCTTTGCTGTGGTTTTACACGCATTCCAAACTGAACTGGATGGCCTCATATACACCCTGCTGAGGAAATGACACACACACACACACACACACACACACACACACACACACACACACACACACACACACACACACACACACAC
>JBBMJY010000020.1:20668562-20694584 GCA_037833715.1 Toxotes lorentzi | reverse complement strand
ACACACACACACACACACACACACACACACACACACACACACACACACACACACACACACACACACACACAAACAGTCACACAGCAAGCCCAGAAATTCTTTTGTCAGGGCTCCAGTGATAGCAAAATCCTGTGAGCCTTTCCTCTGTCTCTCAACTCCCTCTTTCTGGCAGACTGCTGACTCATGCTTTCTACTGCTCACTCTCTCTCTCTCTCTCCCTCCCTCTCTCTCTCTCTCTGTCTGTCTGTCTTTCTTTATAAATCCAGTCGGCAGCTGTTTCCCTCAACTCCTTGTCTTTCTTGCTCTGGCATTTCTTGGGATTTTGAATAATTCAGTTGCATTTCCTCATCTTGTGACCTCTGCATGGATGTGTGGGTGTGCGCGTGCTTGCAAAGGCAATATGATTGTATGCGCATGTGTTTGGTTAAGTTTGTGGACTGTGTGTGGGTGTGTAACCAGTTTTAATCATCCCTCCTGTCTGTGCTGCTTATTTAGTGTTTGAATAAACAGAGTAATTGCCTTGTATTGTAGCTGTATAGCTGGCTAAGTCTTAATGAGAATAATGCCTGCTGTGCCCATGCTGGCAGGCATTTGGTGGGTAATGCTGCACACACATGGAAACCAGCATTTTGCTGTAGTTGGAAAAGGTTCCTCTTGCTTTTAATATTTAGCTTTGTCAGTTCTGTCTTTATTTGCCTGGTTACTCTGACAGTTTTTGTGCTGTAGTTTCATCACCTCTGTGAAAACCTCATGTGGCAGCAGTTGGTCTTATACCTGTTTTGCAGGGTGCACAGTAAGGCAGCTTTATTAGGACACTGATCCAGAAATCTCCTCATGTTTCAAAAGCAGACAGGGAGATGTCTGGAGTAGACATCTGGGTTTGGGTTTATTTGAATTTTCCAGAAACAATTCTGTTTTTGAATTAATGTCAGTTCAATTATTTTCCCCATGAGTGGTAGGAGCTAAAGATAGATGTCACTTGGTTGGTCGGTCCATCGGTCCATTTTCCTGTCTGGGGATTTCATGTTAATAGTTTGGTCCACAGAAGGACCTACAAACACTGATCAGTTTGCAGCAGTGGAGTCAAGAAAGACCAGTTCAATTCAAGTAAGTTTAACACTTTAAGTAACTGCAGCGGCCAGACCACAGCTCCATAAACACCAGAACAGAGCATTATGTGAAAAAGGGACAGAGTGCAAGTCTGTTTATCAAGCTATTCACAATGTAAACAGACCATTTCGCACACTGTGGCTGTTCACAAGCTTTAGACTTTTAATCTGTTTGTTTTACATGCAAACAAATTCCTGATGGCATGAGTTTTCAAAGAAGACGACATGTGGGATCATTGATGCTGACTTGTTTCAGCATTAAGCTGTGGAAGGGATCAGTGTGTTTTGCACTTGCAATCTATCAAGAAGTTAAAGGAAAAAAATGTTGTCAGTATTCTCTCATCTCCTCCGAAGGGGCTTTGTTTACTCAGGCATTACAGACGCAGCTGACACATCTGTATTTTCTGTCATAAACAGTTTCCAAGTAGATTTCATTTCTCGTATGTCATGAATGACTGTTGGATCATTCACTGGGTCATTCAGTCTTTCATTCACTCCTAAATTTACACCAAACTTACAAGTACTCCATTAGGATTTGTATTTTCCTCTCACAGAAACTCGTTCATGAGGAGCTCACCTCTCACAAAGCTATATCATGCACACAAAAACTTTACCACACAACAGACGAAACCCCCCGTTAGAATGGGAAAACATAACACAGAGTTGATCAAAAATAAGCCAGATTTAATAACAGATATCCTAAACATTTACCACAAAGCATTTAACACACTCTCACATTAGCAGCACAAGCCAAACAACTTCAAACCTCACTATTAAAAAACAAACTGCAGATGTTCTGCATGTGCGTGTGAACAGATGAAAAGAATTCATGCATTCGGAGCCACAACAAATGAAACTCACATTAAGGACAGATGTTAAAATCATTATTAATAAACCGTAACAATGCAGACAAAAGTGAAAATGTGAAAACTAAATGATGACTTAATATTAGTAATTTTAGTGATATTTACAATTTTAAAAGTGAAAAATTGGCCATAGATCTGACCTGATCCATGAATTAGCCTGGAGTGTCCATTGCCAGCTATGTTCCCTTCTTAACGTTTCCCTCCAGTTAGAGAGACATTGTTTATATCATAATTGCAAGTGTGAAAAGGGAGTCTCCCACCTTTATGAGCATCATGCACTTGCACATGCTCATTCCCCAGTCAGGCTCCCATACTGTTAGCACGTGACTGGGAGTGAGTGAGATAAAGTGGGAGAGAGAGGCAGGGAGGGAGAGGGAGAGTGACAGAGAGCATGGATGAAAGCGAGTCTATGTGTGTGTCCGGACATGTGAGTGTCTGTGTGAGTTAGCTTTTCTATGAGGAGACCTATTTATACACCCGGACTCCCACGCTCCAGAAACACTCACATCATCATCTCATATCTTTTATCATGTCTCTCATTCTCCTCTCATCTTCATCACCATTATCACTGGACAGGTCTTACACCGTGGGGCCGTGCCACTGTCACCTCCACAAAATGCCATGCTCTCAGGTCTTTCGAGTGGAGAACTGAATTGAATAGAGCAGACAGATCAGGGTCACTGCTGCCAAAATAGGTGTAATTCTCTTCCCTCAGTCACTAAGAGCCTTTAGTAGTACTAGCTGCACCCAGGGGGGAAGACTGTTGGAATAATCATGTATTTTAATGTGGTTTTGTGTTTAAAATAGACAGAATTCACCTGCAGGGGACCGGGGACTAAGGCTGACTTGCGTGCAGAGAGACAGAGGGACAGATGGAAGCATGGACTGCTGGAGAGAGTAAAATCATTTTCTGGCTCAAAGGGAAAGGAATTAAGGCAAACTTAAGGTGATGAGAGAGCTCCATATTGTGTTGCTGACCGTGGGAACTCTGATGTTATGCAATGGCACATACACTCAAAGCATATACGCAGAGTCACAGAACCACAGTGGCTTTTTTGGGGGGGCCCTCCTCTGCTAACAGAATTTCTTAAGTGCTTCTGCCATCAGCATTCTGTTGCTTGCATAATAGTCTCTCCAGCCAGGGAACCCAGAGGAAACACGTGACCTCTAAGAGGGTTCCTTCTGGCTGAGGGGTGATTTCTCATTCCCTCTCTTCTCTCCCTCTTTTTCTCTTTCTCTCTCCTTTTTCCTTCACGGCAATAAAGCCATTACGTTAACACGCTCAGGGACAGCAAGTTCCACTGAGGATAGCAGGATGACAAAAAACTGCAGCACACTGAGTGTATTACTGCACATACTGTAAATGTGATCGTCTAAGAGCCTGCTAATGATTGAATATAAATGGAGCCTTTGGAGATGGCAGAGATAAACAACACTAGCACACTCATACTTGCATGTTCTCAGTGGTGAAAACTGTGGATGATTGAAAATGCCAAAATAAAAACAAATCGAGCAAAGAAATGAATGGAAATACTTTGTCACCTGAGACTGTCTTCCTAAGAGGAACAACAGCATCTGTGTGTTTGTTTGTTTACGTTCAAGTGACAAAGCCATGTATTCACCTAGAAACTATAATGAACTGTGACAACAAATCTTCCCATGCCTTAACAGCATAATAATTTTAACCCAAACTGCGATGTTTCTCTAAACCTCACCAAGTTAGTTTTGTTTTTTGTTTTTTTTTTGCCTACACCTGGCAAAACCTTAACCAAAGCCCTGTCACATCATCAGCATAAAGCTGATTTAATTTTCATATATCATCCTTTGGTGGACCTGTTGTGTTATAGTATTTCCTCTTTATGTAAACAGACCGTATGCTAAAAAGACAATCATTTAGCTTTTTGTCTTTAATAACAGAAGGAACTGATTTTCATTGTGATATGAATTCTGTATACATTAAAATAAAAATGAAAACAAAGGTTAGACACTTATTTAACTGCCTTCCAGCAGAGAGCAGCATGGACCTGCCATCACGAAGTGAAAAGCTACTGTCATTAGTTATCATGAGGAGGTGCAAGAAAGCTTTGTCAACACCAAGATGAAAAACAATCAACTGTCCAATCACAGAAATTCTTGTCACAATGAAGTCAAATAACTGAAGGTAAAAAGCAAGATAACTTTTTTTTTATTTTATTGGATGCACAAAATATAACTGCAAGATCATTTTCACCAGCTTGTTAATGTGATATATTTTGGGGTTTTATTATGATTAAAACCTGTAAGAGTAGCAGTTTAGAAGCTGCACGGAAATAATTTCACACCTCACTGTAGCTGTGTCTAAGACATTCGGGAAAGGCAATGTGTAGGTTAACACCATCATCCCTTTTCCCGTCTATCCCTCCTGCACATGTCCTTCCTCCCCCTTAATCCATTTCTTCTTTCAGCCTGGGGTTCCATCCTTCCTCTCATACTCTCCCTGTCCTTCCTCTCTTCACGCCTGCATTTGTAATGTAGATTGTGGCTCACACACAGTGTCTGTTATTAATATTGTGAGTGTGTGTGTGCTGAAATGAACATGCTATGGAAAACACTTTCTTACAGGCATTTGGGGGGAGATCAACACAAATCAGTGCAAAAGAAGATGAAGTTCAAAGAGTGATGAAGCCACCAGAGATTTAGTGTTGCTATGGAGATGAGTGATTCTGTGTGTGTGTGTGTATATGTGTGTGCTTCACCTGATGTTTTGGGGAGCGGTGGTGGTGGTGGACTAAATCTGTCACTGTCATCACAACTTAAATGTATATGTATATGTTCATATGCTGAGCCACTGGAAATACACTCTACCTTCAGTCACAAGCACAGGACACAAGCAGTACATCTGTCTCACACACCAGTGCATACACACAACTAATTAATTGCCTGCTATTGGTCAAATTTTGAGCAGTGCCACAGACAGACGTCTTTTCAGGGCTATTACACAGGTCGTCTATAAAAAACACAACTCATCTTTGAGGGGGAAAAGTGGAATTTGTGTGCAAACAGCATGACATCCAGATCTCTCATATTAACTCCTGCTTGCATGAATATTGTTCAAGCGTCACATGAGCCAGCTACCGACTGCACGTGCAGGGCGCACGGCATTGCCAACCAGAGAGGAGGCGCTGGGTAGTGCGCATGGTCGAGAGTAAAGAGAGAGAGAGAGAGAGAGAGAGAGAGAGAGAGAGAGAAAACACTTGGTAACCTGAAGTCATCATTTCCACAGCTTCTCACTTTGGAATAAACAACAGTGATTATAAACTGGGGTTAAAAAAAGAACACAGACTATAATTCAATTGCTGGATAGTTTGAGTAATATAAAAAAGTAGCCCATGCCCCTGACAGGAAGGTTTGTTTGGGCATTTCAGCACTGGACAGCTCTCTCCGCTTGTCTCGTGCTCACAAGCGCGCTTCTGGCATGTGCGCCGGGAAAATGAGCATCTTTCACAGCTGGTGGGGGGCACGAGCAGAGAGCATGGCGGACTCTCCACAGCATCCTCCCCACAACTGCTGCTAACGCCGAGCCTCGAGAGATGAGCATACCGGAGTTCCTACTGGAAGTGTCCATCGTGGTGATAGCTGTCGTCTCGTTGTTGACTAATTTTTCAGTGCTGCTATGTTTCACCCAGAGCGCAGAGTTAAGATCCCATGCGCCCGGACTCTTCATCCTAAACCTCTCCTTCTCCAACATCCTCCTCGCTATCATCAACATGCCCGCCACTTTTCTAGGGGTGACCAAAAGCGCAAAGCCCTTCGGGGACCTGTTGTGTCAGGCCGTCAGTTTTACTGAGACTTTTCTGACCTCTAACACCATGCTGAGCATGGCCGCGCTGAGCATGGACAGGTGGATAGCGGTGGTGTTTCCCCTGAGTTACTCCAGCAAGATGCGCTACAGAGACGCTTCCCTGATCGTGGCGTACTCGTGGCTGCATTCTCTCACCTTTGCTCTGACCCAGCTGCTGATGGACTGGGGAGGATACAGCCCCACTTACGCCTCATGCACCGTTCACCTACACATGGAGGAGAGATCGCAGCTGCCCGCCTATGTGACCTTCACGGTTTTGTTCCACCTCAGCAGCTTCGCGTTCTGCCTCCTCGTCCTGTGCTTCGCCTACCTGAAAGTACTGAGAGTGGCCAGATCCCACTGCAAGAGGATAGATGTCATCACAGTGCAGACTCTGCTTCTGCTGGTGGATATCCACCCCAGGTAAAGTACACTGGAGATTAAACTCTGAGGGTTATGAGCCATTTTTTCCTGAAAACCTTAAGAGTCTCAGATGTTTCTGTTTCCAGGGCAGTTTGACTTGTTTCAGAGGAGAAAATTCTTGACTTATTTTAAAAGATACTAATACTGATACTGATTATCTGAATAGTAAATATGTTCCATGTGGGGTGAACTGATCTTTCTGTGTGTCTGTCAGTGTGAAGGAGAGATGTCTGGCAGAACAGAAGAAGAGGAGGCAGCGTGCCATGAAAAAAATTTGCATCTTCATCGGCTCCTTCATCCTCTGCTTTTCACCCTATGTTATAACAAGGTAACACCCTGCTCTGTGGCTCACTGTTTATTTTTATGTTGGTTAACTTCCTGTGAGACTTGACGATGTTTTTACACTAATAGTCCCAAGGAAAATCAAACTATATAACATTTACTGTGTGTCCGATATGTCTTTGATATAATAATATCTTTATACTGTCTGTAATTTTGTGTTTACATCATATATTATATTGAGGGATAACTTCTGACAAAGACAAGACACAGTATCATGAAAACCAGTATGTAATTCAATACGAGAGCTCAGTTAAACTACCTTATTGAAGTTCTTAGTGTCCATTTTTTGTGGAATTTTCATCTCAAACAAAGAATTGTGGAGTTGAAATGTTAAATATTTCTAATATTTATTAATATGTATTTAATATTTATTTATAATATACATGTGTGAAACTAAATATAGCCTCCAATTTATTTCATCATGGGGGCAAGGGGCCCCTTGCTCTCCATTTTCCTTTTAGCTCTTTTCAGTTTTTTTGGGGCCCCTGCTCAAGTGATTTATTCTTGGGATGACAGTCTCATTGCACCACTTGTCCACTCTTCTTTCTCTATCCCAGTGTGTTTCCACAATCATGGAAAATTATGATGTGGTATCTCATAATTATGAAGACAGGAACTCATAATTATGAGATACTTAAGTGTTTTTTTTTTCTTTACCTCTTCAGCACATCAGAGCCAACAGGATTAACTTCTTCTGCTTGTATTCCTCCTGCAGGTTGGTGGAGTTGTTGCCCTCTGTGCACATCCCCCGGTATTTGGGCATTGCTACCAAATGCCTGTCCTACGCCAAAGCTTCCAGTGACCCATTTGTCTACTGTCTGCTGCGGCAGCAGTACAGGAAGGTCATGGCCAGTGTTATCAGCCGGGTTCTGAGGAAGGATCGGTACTCACTGTCTGCCCACAGCATGAGCAGCACACTGGACACCACAGAGGACAACTGCATTACTAGGATAACCTGAACTCGATGTGTTAGTTTTTAAATTATTTAATGCCTGTGTCCCTTCTACAGGAAGGTCAGAGGTCAGGGTCTTTAAAAAGCAGCTGCCCTGCAGATGGAAAAGAGTCAGTGCCTTGCTCAAGGACACTTCAACAGAGGGCTGTCTCATGGGTCTGTGTAAGAGAACTGTGCACTCAATGAGACCTGACTGGCCTCTGATGTGTGCCAAAGGCCTTCTCAGACTCTACAGACTGCTGTTTCCACAGGGCTCATCAGTTTGCCTGCTGAGGCACCGCCAAGGATACACCACATGAAAACCACAACACCATGTTTATTATTATCATAAATGTAACTGTATGGTTGAAGTAATCTTGAATTTGTCAGGAAGTGGTTTTCATGTTTCAGTGGAAAAACTGGCAAAATGTTAATTCCGATGACTGTTTTGAAGCTGTTATAAAAAGCTTGTGTTAATGAGTGTCATTTTAACACGTAAAGTGTAAAAAGAAATAGGTGTGAGGAAGTATGAAGATGTTATATCATAGCAAAAACACAGATTGCATAATAAACTCCACTGCCACTGAAACACTATGGGTCTGCTATATGAGTAAAACATCATTAGATGTCTGGGATTATTGTGACAGTGCTGGGAGTTTAGAATATACTTGTGTTGTAGCAGCTTCTGAACTGTTTTGCTTTGTGACCCGATATCACATGTTATGACGTCAGTGTGAACAGGAGCTGTGAGCAGTTCTAACACGTTTATCCTGACTCATCTATAGACATTATCCCTGTAATGTAGCCTGATGATAGATGATTATTATAAGAGTACAGAAGCGAGAAGGTCGGGGTTGGTGAGGTTTCACAGATACACTAATGGTGCAGAAATCAATTCTTGCACTTAATTGGTGAACAGGCTCTGCAGCCCTATTATGTCAAACAATACGGGCATGAACTTCTCTCACTCCCACCCCCACAGGCCACGTTTCTTCCTCGTGTTCACACACACACACACACACACACACACACACACACACACACACACTGCTCTGTGCAGTGAAATATGATCGGTGCTCGCTCGTAACGCGCAGCAGTGAGCCATAATCCTGGCGCGCCGCACTTTTTTTCGGGCCAGGGATGCTCCGCGCAGACAAAGGAAGGAGGTTTCCGTAATGTGGGTGGTAATTATCATCTAGCCAAGAGAACGGAGAAGTCGCAGCTTCAGAAACACACTGCCACATCACACACCGCTGCTGTCAAGCAGCTTACTGCGCTACAACATGCATTTAGGACTTTTGCTGCTGTTTCTTTCCTTGACGAAAAGTTGCTGGTGCGCCCCGCAGCAGAGCTGTGAGCCGGGAGACGAGTCTCTGGGTAAGATCAATTCAGCTTAAAACAACTGGGGTCATACAGATACGTGTACTGTACAACGCCAAAGCATATGCTGACTGACGGGCGATCCGTAGACAGAAGTAATGTGGACATTTAAGACTAAAAACAAGGATACTTCCGGTTCACTCAACAAAATCTGTTGATAGAGCACTTATGCAGACCTATGACTGCACCACACACATCCTGATATACATATTAATAAGGTCTACCTTCTCATTTTCTGTTGCCCACCAGAAAATAATCGGTTTTACAGATTCTTTTCTTTTCACAAGTCTACACTCTCCAGTCTGGTGCATCCTCATTGCTGAATATCCACAGTTAGATTCTGCAGAGACCTATGTGGTCTCGTTATCATGCACAGTTTACAGTAGCTTCGTGTTGTAGACATATTGTCACCTGCTTTTTTTTTTTTTTCCTAACCACATCTGCCTCGTCACAAACAGTGATTAGAGTAAGCAGAGTTGGGGATGTCTAGCTCTCTTGAAGATGTCGCCTCCTAGCGTTTTATTTGTGGACCACTGACGTTTTCATGCTTTCTTGAGTTTTTCTGTTTGGCTTGTTCTCTTTCACAGGAAGATGCAGCAACAGCGTACAAGAAGAAAAACGTAGGTGGATTCATTTTTACCTCTATGCATTTTTCGATTGCCTGTAATAAATCACACATATGAGGGCAGACGTACAGATTTTACATTTCAGAGTATAAAAAGTGATCATAGCTGTCTTAAATGTTACATCAGAGCATGTCTGTCCACTTGTACCCTAATTTGAAGTTTCAGGCCACGGCCTGACCTTCAGGGGCTGGAAAACATGAAAAAAAAACTGTTTGAAATACCAAGTGCTGCTGCAAGATGAAACAAGCCTCCTCTCCACATCGCCAGACTGAGGGGAAACACAGCTGCAGCAACGGAGCTCAATCTGCAGGGCAGCAGAATTTATGGAGCTTCAGAAATCCCACACTATGCTTTTCCATTTTGAAACACGAGGGGCTACATCAGTCAGGTCTAGTAGTTTTGTAATAGATCAGAGTGTTTCTACCACTTTGTGACAGAAACACATTTTCCAGCACAAGCCCTGCAGAAATTTAGCTATTTTCAAAAAGTGCCCTAGATCCAGCAGTACTCTTACAACGACGAAAGAAAAGCTGTGTTTTAGTTAGTAAACTATAAGCTAAGCAAACACATCCTTTTTCAAAAGTGGAGTTACCAGCTTCCTATTCCTTGTCTTTTCCCACAGCTACCTGTACAGAGCTGAACCTGGGCTACTGTAATGAAATGGAATACTCCAGGTGGGTTATAGAGGCTGGTACTTATGTGGGTGAGGAGACCAGTGCCAGCTAAAAACATTTACCATACACACATTTTAAGCCATTCCTATTCTTTTGATCTTGATTGCTTTAAATCTGATCATTTAAATCCTGCTTTTAAAAACACTGCTGCTTTAGGACCATATTCCCAAACATCCTTGGCCACCAGAGTCGTTTGGAGGTTGAATCAGGGGCAGAGTATCTCCTTCTGAGCGTCATCCATGGCTTGCTCAATGGGGAGTGCTCCCCCGAGGTACGTCTCGTAGGCTGCTCTGTACTTGCCTCGCCCTGTCAGAACGACAAAATGATCAAACCGTGCCGCAGCACTTGCGAGGCGTTGAGGAAGGACTGTATCCATGCCTTTGAGGCCATTGAAATGGCTTGGCCCTACTTTCTCGACTGTGACCGCTTCTTTGCCAGTGATCAAGAGGGCTGCTTTGACCCCCTGGCAGGGATGAAAGGTAAAGATCACGTTTTCTTTTGTACTTTTTGAACCAATGCACATTTGGTGCACTGTGAAACAAACATAACACTCTTCTCTCCTTCCCTAAATCCTGGTATCCCTCCTCCAGCCAGACAAGAGCTAGCAATGTCCAGCCTCTTTCCTGAAGAACCCAGCACCATCATCCAGTTCACCTATACTTCTAATGCCCAGATGTACAGCTTACTGAAGAGGACAGCAGCCAAGTGTTCCCATATCTCTCATGTCTACAGCATCGGACGCAGCACCGAGGGCAGGGATCTGCTGGTTATTGAGTTCACCAACAACCCTGGACAGCATGAGCTAAGTGAGTAAGAACCTAAAGTATAGCTGTGTGATTACATCATTCATACATTATTCATTATTCTTTTTCTTACACATAACTCTCCACTCAGCTCCTCCTGTCATGTAATTTATATTCTATGCAAAATGTGTCCTCCTAATTATTCATCTACTTCTTTGGAAACAAGATGTGAACACAGCATTGACAAATTATTGCCTTGTATAGGTGATATGGTGAAAGTGTCACCAGCAGTTGCTTATCTACACATCCACAAATACAGAGCAACATTAGCTTCTATTTGGAGCTGTGTGTCTTGTGATTTGGCAAATGAGATTCCAATATCCATTCTCCTTTTAGCTCTTTGGTGGTCTGTTAAAAAAATAAATAAAATTAGCTCTGTGCTGAAAGTAACGCTAATGACAGCAGTGAGACTGAACCAAAACAGTGACGTTATGGGCACTGGAACCAAAACAACAAGCTGAAAGATGCTATAAACCTCTGCAGAGTCAGGTGATAATTCCCTTTATATTATACATAGTAATTTCATGCAGTATTAATACAAAAACTTTTACAAAAATATTGATTAATTTTAATAATTAATTAATTAATTTTTACAAGGACACAAGTCAAATGCAAGTTGCAAATGTTAGTATCCAGTGAAAGCACACTGCAACGTTAATGTAAAACAGTCAAATAAACCATTTCTCAACAGGGGTTTGTGGGAAATCAATGCTGCTGGTGTGACGTAGAGGCGACATGTTGTCTCGGACATAGTTTTACTTGCTTATGGTTATAATGAAACTTTGATAATAATATGTTAACAGGCAGAAATTCCATTCAGGAGTTTTTAAAGCTGCACTAATAGGTTTTTATCTCAAGCTTGGATCAGATGAGTATGTGTAATGCCACAGGGGTCACTGGTAGCGACAAACCCACAGAGAATCATCACATGACTCAGTGCTCTGAAGCTTTTTAGTGCCGTTCAGCTCATTGTTTTGATTTGATCAGTGTAAACTACCTCCTCAGCACCAAGTGGCAGATGTAGATGTCAACTAACTGGCGAACATAGTGGAGCATTTAGCAACTAAAGAGCCACAAAGCCAGATAAGAGCCTCAGGAGCTGATGAAGATCAAAACAAAGGTAAAAGGACATGACTTCAAATGAAAGCTAACTTTTTGTTATGTGTCTGCTAAATGTGTAAATAGGCAACTGTTTGCCAGCACATCAGCCACAATAACTTTCTAAAGGGATAATAAGTGAATATTGTCATGCTGCCCCACAAAGGCCAAAATCAGTGAATACAGATTTAATCATGTTTCATTCTGTCTGTGAACCATAGTGGAGCCAGAGATCAAGTTGGTGGGAAACATGCATGGCAACGAGGTGCTGGGCCGCCAGCTGCTCATCTACCTGGCCCAGTACCTGTGTTCAGAGTACAATCTGGGGAACCAGCGAATTCAGACCATCATCAACACAACCCGCATTCACATTCTGGCCTCCATGAACCCCGATGGCTATGAACTGGCCGCCTCAGAGGTAGAGGATAGAAATGACCCGGAGTTCTTCAACGAGGAAGTAAATATTGTTAACAGTCCAAAAAAGACAAACTGCCATTATCCGTTGTCAGTCTACTGTCCTTTCAGTCTGTTGAGCTTGACACATGGAGGTGGAGGACTGAGGTATTCTGCTGAGACAGTTTGGGTGTTTTTAATGCAGAGGGTTTTTACAGTGTTGGCTGTGGGTTGTGAAATGCAACACCCTGGAGCAATGACAATGGTGCAGTTGTGAGTTTTGTCAACATAGAAGCTGCTGATGTTGAACACATTTTACCTATGCGGAAGCATGAGGGACAGCCTTTACTCTGCTTTAAGACTATACTCCATGTCTTCAATGACTGTGTTACTCTTTATTGTGGTGTAAGTATTAATATTTGTTAATTTAATAATTTTGGTGTTAAGTAATTTACTCAAGAAGAGTTGGCAGAAGATAAGCAGTAATAAATTAGTAATTAAGGAATATCATTAACTACCGTTACGTCGCAATCCTGCTACAGGTAAAAATTTGATGTGAGTACTCAAGCCCTCCACCTCCTATCTATCTGTCTGTCTGACCATCTGTACAGTCTTACTAGTCTGGAACAGGTCCTCCCACTCCCAGGCAATGTCATCAATCAGTCAGTGATCTCAACATAAGCAGAAATAAAATGAAAAGAATATAACCAAGGTAAACATTTCTAATTAGAGTCTACTAGAGTCTGTTAAAATCCTGAAAATAAGTTATTGTACCAAAGCTGGCAGTGGGAAAACTGCATGCACCCCGTTTTCACTAAACAAAACGCAGCACTAACCTTCACTTTACTAGCTTGTTTAGCAATTGTAGAAGTCTCTCAGCTCTGTTTATCCTGCTGTATATTGTACTGTACAATTGTCTGAACAACTGAGACTAATTTTCTGTGGATAACATGACAAGCCTGAGAAAGATAGACTTCTTCTCTTGAGGCTTTAATGCTCAGGATAACTACATCTTTAGGTCAAAGTTTCTGAGGTAATTGTTGTGACAAATGCCTCAGGCCTTGTTACTGAGACTCTAACAAGCTCTGCATGCATATATGCTGTAGACTGATCATGTGTTTGTTCAAATGTATGTAGCAGTCATTTGGCAAAGGACTGTTAAAGCTATGGGAAACGTGCAGGTCACATTGTGAGGTCTGCAATGACAATCATCATAGTCCATGTATGTTATGTGCAATTTCAAGAGGGATCTGTAGCCTGATTTCTTAGTGACATTCCATATATGCATGGATATTAGTCTGACAGATTTGTCTGATTGCACCTGCATGAGTGATTCACAATACATACATGGTCGAAACATTAATGAAAGTGTGCAACACATTGTACCTTTTATTAATATATTCAAATTTAAAATTTTTTATGTTTGCCACTTTTAGATTACTTTAAATGCATTCATAAACACTGTGTTGCATGTATTGTAATTTCAGTCATACTTAATGTGTAAAAGATTAAATTAAAAGCTCAAACTGTACATTTGTACTGTATATGGCAAAATACATATGCAGTATGTTTAGAATATGTAACAGTTTGTGTAATCCAAAAATCCCTTTTTGATTGTTTGGATGGATAAATCAGATGAAAGGCAGCTCACCTGTAATAGTAAAGAATAATGGTTTCCTCTTGCCCCTCCATTTGTTGCTTTTTCTCATGACGGATATATGGTCTTTGTCTACATGTTAACAATAGAAATAACAAAGATAGTCTAACATGTCCCTCCTTGTATTCCTGACTAATGTTCATATCATTTACTCAATATTTTCTTCACATAATCACTGCTCCTACTAATGTCTACACCTCATCATCATCATGATTATCATCAGTCTGAACAATTTTTGACACTTTCTAACACTCCTAGGGTTTTTTGAACCTAAATGTTTCAGGGTCACTTGTTGAATGGTTGGACCAATGGTCGGTCCAACGCCCAGAGCATCGACCTGAACCGCAATTTTCCGGACCTCACCTCTATCTTCTACCGGAATCGCCGCAGCAGACACTACCGCATTGACCACATTCCGATCCCTGACGCCTACTGGTTCGGAAAGGTAAGAGGGATCAGAAATGATAGAGAAATATCTGCATTAGATATTGCAGCTCAGATCCCAAAACAGTCCAGTTCTACCTTTGGGCCATAGGTGGCACCAGAGACCTATGCAGTGATGAAGTGGATCAGGTCACTGCCCTTCGTGCAGTCTGCCAGCCTCCACGGAGGGGAGCTGGTGGTTTCCTATCCCTTCGACTTCTCTAGACACCCTCATGAGGAGAGGATGTTCTCACCCACTCCAGACGAGCAGGTAAGGAGAGAGGATAGATTTGGAAATTGCTGGATAGACACATTGCTGAAAATATTTGGTTTATCAGTGCAGCTGGATTGTAATATCCACTGTCTCACCATCCACCCAGCTTAATGATGTCCCCATGCTCAGGTCTTCAAGCAGCTGGCTCGTACCTACGCAGACGCCCATGCCACCATGGCAAATAATGACACAGAGAGGTGTGGAGCCTCCTTTTACCGAACTAGAGGCATCATCAATGGGGCACTGTGGTACAGTTTTGCTGGTGGTGAGATACAACCCTTTTCAAACTATATAGAGAACAATTTATAAATTTGTATTTTCCGTCGCTCATATTGCTAAAGAGGGACTCATTATGTTCTTGTCATGCAGGCATGTCAGACTTCAACTACTTGCACACTAATTGTCTGGAGATCACCGTGGAACTCGGCTGTGACAAATTCCCTTCAGAGTCCGAGCTTTACCCAGAATGGAAGCGGAATAAGGAAGCTCTGCTCAGTTTTCTTGAGTCTGTAAGTGTCTGTCAGAAAAATGACTATTTTATTTTTTTTATTTTTTTATTTTTTTGCAGTGCATTATTTATTACCGATATTATTAACGATAGCAGAGGTATGAAAAATTGACAGTGAAAGTGTGAAATTATTTGTCAAATCAAAGTGTCCAGTTTCAAAGACAAGAAAGGACAGAAATGATGATAATGATTTTAATAAAAAAAGTAGGTACATAGCGTAGCAATTGTAGCCAGTGCATCGAATGTAATTACTCAGTCCAGGACAAAACCACGTAACTGTGCTATACGGCTGTCCACTGTGGTCCCTGTCCCTAAACAGGTCCATCGAGGGATAAAGGGAGTAGTTAAGGATGTTGATGGCAATCCGATAAAAGGTGCTACTGTCTCTGTCAGGGGAATTAGGAAAGATGTCACCACAGGTAAATATTGTATTATATGGATACATAAATTTGTATGTGGCATATTTTTTTGAACTCTTAACCTAACTTTTAGATATGCATAGTGTAGCTTCTAAGCATGATTTACAAAATTTATCTTGAATATTAGACATTTTGTTGATTTTCTCCTTTTACTGTGCTCTTCCACGACTGTCTTCCCTCTTTGACTTGTTTTACTGTCCCTCTGGCGTGTTTTCTATGCCATCCTGTTTCTACTCTTCCCTCCAGCTGAAGATGGAGACTACTGGCGGCTGATGAACCCTGGTACTCACATCCTGTCAGCCACAGCCAAAGGTTATTTCAGGGTCAGTAAGAGGGTTCATCTGCCTCACAACATGAACAAGGCTGGACGTGTCGATTTTGTCTTGGAGAAGGTTTGGATCTTTGCCGTCATATTCATGTTCAGTGAATACAGTTCAGATGTACACACTGTCATTAATTCATCACCTCTGCTCTCCCATCTTCACCTTCTCCCCCATCCTGCATTCAGGCTCCTGTGGAGCCTGATATCGACGACCACCTGTTCCCCACAATAGACTCATGGGATCGATTTGACCCCTACAACCAGTTTGAGCGCTACAGCGAGTCGGACGGACGTGAAGGAGAGATAGAGCGGCAGGAGAAGCCCTGGTGGTGGAACTACTTCTCTCAGTCGGGCATTTCACCTCCTCTCTGGCTGCTGCGAAATGTCTAAACACATTTTTGGACAATAAAGATCCTAGCGGAATGCTGCAGAGGGTGGCTGGTGATGGACGGTCCCACATTCAGTTCCACTGGTACTCTCAGAAGTGCCTATGTAGCAGGACCTGTGACACTGAAATCAGCAGTACCTAAATAGATTTCAGTGCTTCCTGAAAGGATGTGAATAGCCTTTTTTCCACCAGGCAACACATTTAACTCTGGCCTTTAAGTGGGGTTTTGACCAATATTGCTTTGCAGCTGCAACTGAATTGTTTAAAGTAAAAATTAAACCTCTGTGGAGTAAACGAGTTATGCTCAATGGTCTGCCTTTTACAAACACAACAAACATAATGGTATGCACTTATCTGAACACTGTGATTACAAGTTCACATGGGATGGCCACTGTATAAAATGAGTTGGAGAAAAAAAATTCATTCAGATTTGGCTATTTTGTTATTATATTACATTCCACAGGCAATTTCTGCATTTTATGCATTATACAAGGCCTAAGTGATTCAGAGAAAATGTTCTGGACCAGATATTGAGCAGCACATTTATGCTTGGGTTGGCAGTAACACTGTGCCAGTTGTGAACACTATAATTTCTTGCTTTGTTTGTTTTTCACAAGCATGAAGAATAAATATTAAATATTTCTGGCAATATTTTCTTCCATTTTTAAATTTAAATAATGGTTGAGGAATATGTCATTAGAGGTTGAAATAGGCCCTACTTTTTATATCTTTTGGCTCTGGCTTCTTCAGAGGCTACTATAGTCTTTGATCACCAGAGGGCACCAGAGACAATGTAATAAGAGACGGTACGTAAGAGATGTATGTACGCTTTCAAGTCAATGATGAGCAGTCTAATTAGTAAGAGTTGGTGATGGGCATTTGTGCTCGTCAATCATTCATGAATTTATGTAATGCATCTTTTTTAAAAAATATACAATATACCAGTGAGAACTGGTGACAAACTTTGCTGATTTACAGCTCATACAGAATTAAAATCTCAAGTGAGAGCTCGAAGCAGTTCAAGATTAAAGCTGCTGGTTATCTCGCTTTTATTCTTACCTTTTCTCAGGTAATCTTGCGGAGGAACACTTGTTTCCTTTCATTAACAGGGTTGGTGCCCGGGCGCGTGCTGTATCCCTGCGCCTTCACGGGGTCACAGGTGCGTTTGCTTTGTTTCTTTTTAAGAAGCCGAGTCGTTTCGCTAACAGGCTCCACAGGCCAAAAAAAAAAAAAAGTTGTATTGAAACGAATATCTGGCCCACTGCACCTTTGTGACGAGAGAAGATGGACTGACCGTTCCTACTTTATTTAGTTTTTATGTGAGAAACGAACCACGCCAGGTGTCAACTAACATGTCCTCCTGCAGTCAGCTCTAAGGTAGGCCATTTTCTCACAGAAATAAAACTTATAAAGACAGAAACTTGGACAGTCCGTCAAAATGAAGTGGGCCTACTTTATTTAGAGCAGCGTCCTTGACCTCTCTTTCCTGCCAGTTAATGTGTTCACCTGTCACTCAGTGTGTGAAAGAGTCCATGGATAGTATCAGTACTGGAACTTTTTGACTTGTGGAAGCAGGAAAAGCACAGTAACTAATTACATTGAGGTGTACCAATCAGCCATGGCAGTGAGTGAAAATATATGGGCTGTGTAACTTACACAGCTGAATAGAATGCTGTCCGTATTAATGCTATTAGTTACACCTGTGTGTGCTGTTGGGGGAGGTGTGCTGAGGATATATTAAGGTCAGTTTGATGGTAGTGGTCCAACGTGGTCTCATGGAAGTAATAACCTCATTTTAATGTTACAGAAAATTTTAATAGTGTCGAACCACAAAAAATGGCACCACACCTTTTTGTGTTTTATTTTAGTTTTCTCAGTTTTAGGGTATGTTATTTTGGTTAAGGGTAGGATAATGTTTTTTTTTTTGTTTTTTTTTTAGATGGTTTTGCTCACTTCAGCAGAAACAGCTCTGACTGTGTCCAGGGTGGATTTCTGTATGTTTATAGGTAAAAAATTCGGGACAGTTCATGTGAAATGGTGTTGGAGCAGCAACAAATCTCAGAGGCTCATGATTTAAAACCTGGGCAAAAAAAAAAGTTAGCATGTTGGGATAGCCAATATGTTAACTCTGCCCAAATCCTCCAGCCCTCCCTAGACCACTTAATTAGTTCTAACTTCCTGAGTGAATCCATGCATGTCCTCATGGCCTTATGTACTGTTAACCTACACTTTATACAGAGCAAATACAGAATAATGCCCACACTTATATAACCATGATCACAGACAGTGTAGTAATGACATAATCCCTCCTTGCACTATAGTCTGCAGTATCTGTTTTTATTGGTCTATCATGCATAATCCATCTGCACCACCTGCATCCTGAAGCTTACCCAATTGTCACAGCTGGTGCAGAAATGCACAGCAGTCTATCAATAATATCTGCTGGGGACTGGATCGCGTGTAACCTCTCCTGACCTCACAGCCCATTTGCTATCTGTTTCTAAAGCACGCTGACCTGTGCTTGAACTAATGTAAGTGTATTTAAGTGTATTAAGCCACAGCACAATTCACATCCATAACCTCTCCTGTAATTAGCTGCGCTAGATGAAGGCCTGTCCATCTAGGCCAGGCTGTATCATGACATTCATGCAGTTAACAAGGAAGCTAAAGTAGTTATTGACCTTGTAGGCTGCTCATATACGCTCAGAGCAGGTTTTATGATGATGAGCTTAATGCACTTCTGCAGTAGAAAAATCCTCATTATAAGACCACATATCATTAAACTCAATTGAATCGGGCACAAATAGTCCAACAAGCAATATTGGTTACTGTTAATAAAAGTCTCATATTAAAAGTAATAATATTCCTCATATGTCTGACAGAGGTGGATGTAAATTGTAGATATGTTTGTTATAAACTCAAAGGTTACATTTTGTTATTAAGCCATGGTCCAAAGTCTATTTGAAAGGGACTTTGTTGTTGGAAATCTGGAGGCACAATCAGAACATGGAAATATGGATATGTGTGTTACTACCTGTCTAAAGTCCAGAACAAGATATCATGTATACACAGTTCAGTGATTATTATTATCATTGTCATTATTATTATTATTATTATTTATTTATTTTTGGTCATTTTAAGATGCAGAAAAACACTAGTTACTGCATAAACTGAGGATTTGTTCAGGAATTAGCTATATACCTTTCGTCATTAGTTAGTTACACATTGCCTTGTTCTTTTTTTTAAAATCTTGAGTACCGTGGTGGGAAATAGCTTTATGGCCTTGAAAACCAGTTTTTGTCAATCATCGTCTTACTATGAGCGACGGGATCTCACATCAACATACAAATTTCTGCCAAAGTTTGAACAGACTTCTGTATCGGTCTTTTTGTCTCGTCTGCTTTTCCTGACTGGTTTGAGGTAGGCGGGGCTAAGGAGGACAGCATGAAGTTATATACTTTTATTTATGTATTTATTCAACCTTTATTTAACCAGGTAAGTCGGTTGAGAACCAGTTCTCATTTTCAACAATGACCTGGCCAAGAGGCAGCAGCAAGAGACACTTGCCTCACATATACTTCAATGCGCCAATCAGGACTGAGCAAGATTTGTATCTGAATCTGATGACAGTTTGTGGGTGTTTGCTGATGTTGTCAATACAATTTGACTGATAGACACTCAGGCTGTGTCCTAAATCAATCCCTAGTGCCTTCAAAAATTCTACAGTGGAATGAAAAAAATATTGTCAGTGGCATGTACACTATTTTCTGCTAACAATCCCTCAATGCAATTTGTCACATTGTATTGATGCAAAAATTGCCATTTGTGAGACTTTTAAAGTCTTAAATTGACAATTTTAAAATGACAATGTCAATGGATGTCTTTTGTCCAAACTTTTACTTTCATTGTTTCTCATTTAAGAATTTGTATTTAATGATACAGAGAAAAAGCAAAACTTTAAATCAGGTTTTTAGGGGCTTTAAATGTTAGCAGTAGCTACTAGTAACTGTACTAGTACACTCTGCATACTCAGCCAAGTAATGTCCATTCTTGGTAGTTCTGTCTAAAAGCTGACTAATGTGAGGAACAGTACCTCGCTGTCTTAGTCACTCCCTCACTTTTCGTGCGTCTTCCCCACATCTCTTTATTTTCTGTGTGGGTTTGATTGTATTTCCACTCCCGTCCTCTCTCCTTTCCCCTGTAGCTGTCTTTCAGACGCAGACCACCAAGTTTACCACAGCTAATGTTATTTTGAAAGTTTCCTCCTCCAACCCACTTCACACATAGGTTGCAAACGTTTGAGATTAAATTTGCATGGTTCTCACTAAGAAGCTATTTATTCTCTTTTTTGGTGGTTGTTGTTTACAAAACATTTAGTTCCATTTGTCGGTATAGCATTCAGATTCTGAACTGTTATCTGTACATTTCAGTAAACATTTCCTTGAGGGAGGGAGGAACCTGCTCTCCTCATCCTGTAAGAAGCCAAATATCACTGTTGTTTGGGGGCTGCTCTTGTGCTAATGCTAATGCTCTTGGTTGTAGCATTATTGTCTCTATACCAATGATGTATCTAAATTAGGCTCCACAAATAAAAAGTAACTTCAAGTTAGACAGGCTTTTATACATGTTCTTGTAAAACTTAAGAAGCATCTCTGTTTTTTGCCTCATAGCATGAACACCTATCTATGGCTAATATTTAAGTGAGAACATGAGCCGTTATGATGCATTAGTAGATTTTCTTTTAGAAAAGGCCATTTTTGAATCATGCTATAATTATCTTCTTTCCAAGGCAGTGTGTTCCCAGATGTCTCCTCCTTATGTTCCTGGAGTGAGTTTCCATCTGGCAGACTTCCACTGAGGTCTCTCTCTCTCCCTCTTTCCCTCTCTCTCTCCCCCTCTCCCTCCCCCTCTCTCTCCCCCTCTCTCTTCCTCTCTTTCTCCGGCTTCCCCAGTGCACCATGTAGTCACTTTCAATCTGACTGCATCAGTTTCTCTAACATAACACTTTTTAACACTCTGCATATATAATGCAAATGCCAAACCACTTTGCTCTAAACTTCCTCTATCATTCTCTTTTCCTCTCTCTCTTTCCCCTCCTCTCTCTCTTTCCCTTCCTCTCTATGTCGTTCTGTCTTTCATTCCTGTAGCTATCTAGCTGCTATGCCCCAGGAGTAGAGGCCTGCTCAATGTGGCAGAGATGATTTGTTTGCTTTGCAATTATTTTCCGTCAGTGGAGACAAATGGATTCATACTGCATAGAAAAACCCACACAGACAGGGCCGGAGCGATGAATGCAGTGGAACAGACTAATATGCATTGCCCAAAGATAAAGTTAGAGATGGTGAACATGGAGTACCGCGAGTAAAGAATAGATAGCTTCTTAAAAAGCTCTAAGGACGAGAACTTCACAGAGCCATATAGCTGTGCTGCATATTGAAACACGTTGGTGTTAACTGTAGCTTTAAAGAGCAAGTTAATGTTTTTATGTCACAGCCTGTATTAATGCCATGGTCCTTATATACCATGGGCTGTTGTGTGGTATTCTGTTGATCTAATTAATGTCATTCTTACCCATACCCAATAAAGTGTTGTTACTGCCCGCCCACAAGTACTACTGTGAGCACTGGCATTTTGAATGAGAGTTGAGTGGGGCGGTATTTCAAATTAAATCATTTTTAATTGTGAAATTTTTGTTTTTGGGCACAGTGTGTAAAATGTCTACGTGATGAAAAATGTAGTTATTACAAGAGGAAAGACTGAAAGACACAAGATGTGAAGCCGTGAGAGTGTGTGCCCCTGCCATGTAGCCGGTTAGCTATTTATTTTTCAAACAGTATCCTTACTATTCACTTGTGGCAACTAAAGCATGATTGTTTTTATGGTTATATTTATGCTCTGTTTATGTCATATGGTCGAGATGGGGAAGTTTCCAACGTTTACAACCTGTGAGCATTTACACCAGTGGACCACTCATGAAAGCTGTATAATTACAGAGTTGGTCGTGTGAGGGCTAAAAAATACTGTGCATTGACAATACACTGCATTCATTAAATTTGCCTTTAATAACATTGAATGCCAAAATTATTTTATGAGGAAACTGGTTATTATGGTAACTCCAGTTGAAGGCATCTTCAGCAATCTCAAAGCCCCTTTTTTAAGGTCAGGGAAAATTTGGTTAAATGCTCACAAATTCAATGCTGACTTGAGGCACAAGAGTGTTCACTTTTTTGTTGTTATTTAACCAAAACTAAGATTTTTCCTGAACTTTAACCAAAGTGTTTTAGCAGCCTAAAGTTAAGAACATGTTAGATGCAGAACACAAACCCTGGTCTCTAGTGTCAAAGTCTTGCATTTTCTGTGCACAACAATTACCAATTACCACCATGTGACTTCTGTATGGACACAGGGTTATAACACTTGCTGGACAGGAAAAAATGTTGACAGCGAACAATTATGTTTTCTCCAACATGTATTTGGCAAAATCATATAGTTGTGTGCACATGTAATCTTTTGGAGACAGAGTTAGTTTATCATATTTTTGTCTTACTAATGTAAAATAATAAATGGTTCCTTTGAGTGTACTGATAAAGGTTTACATTTCCACATTATGCTGATAGAAAATGTAGTTAGAGGACTGACTGGAGGTGAAGGGTCTCCCCATTTGCCCCCAGTGTGTGATGGACACAACTGGGCTGCAGACTTGTTCTGTCTCTGTTGAACTTTCAAGCTATCCACAGTAAAAGAGATTAACCTTTTCCTCCCAGCTCACGTCTCCTTGATTCTTCTCTCAACTTCTGTCTTCCTTTCCTCTTTCTGACCCTGTCTTCCCTTTTCCAGTGTCTCTGTTGACTATCCCTTGTCCTGTCTCCCCCTCCTCCTCTAGTCTCGACTCCACTCCCTCCCTTTATATGGAGGGCAGGTTCAGGGGTCACCAATTACTCGGAGAGGGCTGAGAAAGTTGTATGGGCTCTGCCCTCGGGGCTGCCATGTTGCATTATCATCAGGGAGATTGCAGGTATGCGGCAGCCACTGGCTGCCGGCACAACAACCACAGCCTCAGCCCCAGCACCGGGCCGTATAGACTCAGCTAAGTTCAAACCCTCCTCATGCCTGAGCGGCTGGCTGGCTCTGAGTGAGCCCCCCTCTCTTACTGAGCTGCTGGGCAGAACTAATATGTATGTCTAGACTTCCTGGGAACCCCTCTACCTGAGAATACACAGCTGGACATTATGTGTGCCGATTGTTGAACCGCTATTATATGGATATGCTGATGTACTGTAATGTAATTCTGTGTGTGGGGACCAGACTATTTGAATTCTTTTAAAGGAAGAGTTTGATATTTTGGAAAATAATAAGAATATATACAGTGGGGTCCACAAGTCTGAGACCACTTTTCTAATCACTTGAATGGGAAGGTGGTCTCAGACCGCACTACATGTCAAAGTCTTGTCATCACTGTAAGGTAATCGGTGATTCCAGCAATTTACTGCTCCCAGCCAAGAAATAGTCCAGCACATAAACCCCTGTAAAACCACAGCAGGGGGCACAATGTGCCATTTTTTTGCTTTGTGAGTCATAGGGATGCTGGGAGGTCAAATCTGTTAAATCTTTCTATAGTTTTGATGCTTGAACACTCTGTGTTGTACCTTAAAGAGATGTGATGGATGGTGAAGATGTTCAGTTTAGCCCTCTTCTTCCTTTTTGCTCTGCCTCCATGCTGTCCACACTCAGCCAGGCAGCCTGTTTCACCACTTTGTTTATCCTGCCTGCCTCAGCCACTTGGGTGCTGCTTCTGCAAAAAGAAAAAAAAATTTAGTTTGTAGTGCTGTTGATACAAACATTTAAAAATGTGAAGACCTGATTCACTTATCCTTTCCAAACCCCACCAGAACAGATTTTCAGGCTCACCGAGGCCCAGCCCAGTGCAGTTTAGGCTGGGGAACAGAAGCTGTGCAGCCAGTTGGATTTGAAATGGCTCCTGAATAGAGAATCCCAGAGTCTGATTCAGTGTGCTCAGCCAAACCCTTGGTAATTGCAAAAACAGCACTTGGTCCACTAATAATGGGTGCGTGTCATCTCCAATCCCCAGTCCGCCTGTCTGTCCATGCCACAGAGGCAGCAATTACAGACTCAGGCCTGCCACTGCTGGACGTGCACACAGTAAGGGCAGGGGAACAGAAGACTGTGTGTATGTGTGTGTGTGGGGGCGGTGGGTTAAGGGGTGCATGAGTAACTGAAAGAGGTGTATGTATACGTGTGTGTGTGTGTGTGTGTGTCTGTGTGTCTGTGTCTGTGAGAAAGAGAGGGAGAGAGGATACTAGAAAGGACAAACGCAGACATGCAGCTAAGCTTGATTGTAAGAACTGAACAGACTCTCTCACTTAGCCGAGCAGCCACAGCAGTACTGTGAACATGAACTATCCCAAACTTTGAAACAGTGAAGACTTTAATATGCAGCTGGCAGGTTATCAGGTTACAATTAACAGCTAGTCAGTAATGACTAGAGTAAGTGATCAGTAAATGGAAAAAAAAGCTGGCCTCTGTTAAATGCACCAATATTCTATATAAATGCTTTTTGGTGTTCCCACAGTCATTTTCCCATGTTTTTTTCCCCAGTTCAGTTCCTGGATTACTGTGTCCTGAGATGACAGTAAAAATAAGATAGTGAGACAAAACTCTCTAGTAATCATAGATAAAGGAAGATGTAGTGCCAGAGCATCTAAGGGCTTAAAATGTGTATCAGTTCTCATCTTGAAGTTGAAAACTCTGTTTTTATTAAGTGTTTTTTTTTTTTTTTTTTTTTTTTTACTGTTCAACTAAGTGTGATAACTAAGACCTTGTGGGAGCAGCACACAGTTGGACATTTCTCTGAGTCACTTCCTTTCCTAAACACTCTCATGGCTACCCATCCATAACTCCTACAATGGCCATCACGAGGATTTAATAAAACATCGACTGATCTTTCCTGTTATGCTACTATTGTTTTATTTGATTTTCTCTACAGAGGCATGACGAACTGGTGTCACGACAGACAATAGAGCAGAGCCAGGGTCTGACCCCAAAACTAATTTGTCTGCTTAAGCTCTTTTAACAAGTGGCAGTTTCACCAGTACTCAGTTTGTTTACCCCTCGTTATGCTCTCCCTTTATTTGTTGTGATTATCTTTATCTTTTTCATGCAAAGCTCAGATAATAAAAAAAAAAAGCTCTAAGACTTTTCCCTTTGTCTGCTTTCACACATCCTTCTCATGTGCTCTCTTACACTACTCACAGTAAGTTAGGGATATTGTGAGAGACTGAGTGGATGTCATACATACGGTGTTTGTTTCACTTCAGCGATTTTTGGGATAGGGAGGCAGTTTTATTGGGGTGATAGACACACCTCATTTTGTGTTTTCCACGTAATGGTCTCACTGTGTACAATGTGCCTTACATATTGGGGCCAATACCAAAAAATCCTAAAAGACAACCCTTTTCAATGTGGCATCAGTTTCAACATTCTGTGGGTATAAAAAGCTGGTACTGTCAGTAAGTCATTCCAAGTTCATCATTCAAACAGCCATGAAC
>JBBMJY010000020.1:20631604-20659305 GCA_037833715.1 Toxotes lorentzi | reverse complement strand
TGTGTGTGTGTGTGTGTGTGTGTGTGTGTGTGTGTGTGTGTGTGTGTGTGTGTGTGTGTGTGTGTGTGTGCGCACACACATGCTCTTGCCCCCTGGATGTGTGTGTCCATCCTCTCTCCATGAGAACCAGCCCTCTGGCCTTCCAGCTGAGTTCACATATCCAAAGTCGAGTTAATCTGGTTTTACCTTTAGCCCCAAAAACAACACGGGAGTAATCCAGGAACAGCTGTAATCAAGCATGAAACCTCTGATGGCTACATGCTAGCTGGGGTCAGGGAGCACAACAGGAAGAGACCTTGAGAGAACTCTGGGACATTGAACTAATAGTCAAACATTATGCGGCTGTAGCGTAGATATATATGCTGTGTCATGTTGGCACATGTAACATGGATATCCACAGAAGCTTGACTATACATTTTATCTTAGTGTCTGGACTTATGTGTTCAGTCAGTCTTTTGCTTGATTTTTATGATCCCTTAGTTTCTGAGACACCTTTGCTTTTCACAAACATTCATTTACTGAAATTGTTTACTAAATACCTGATGTGATGCTGCATGTAACGGCTGTATTCTTACTTGAAATGGCCCTTCTATGCTACGCTCTTCTATTTGCTACAGCATCTTGTGTCACTTTACAAATTACGAGTGTGCTGGTGTTTTCGGCAACAGGTCAAGGAGTCTCTCTAGTTGATATTGTCTGAAGTGAAACGGTTTGGACCACTGTCAGTGAATCTCTGTCTCAACACACTCAGAACAATTATATAAGGAGGCTTGGGACACTAAGAGACGAGGCAGGAGAGAGAGAAGGGGAGAGGGTACAAACAGATGAATAAATGAGTTAAGTGGAGAGAAGGGAATTTGTGCTTTCATTGCTGCCCCCCCCTCAGCTCCCTCAACCCCCTCCATCCTGTTGGACGGTCAAATGTGTGCTATAAGTGCTCTCCCCTTCACCTTTCGCTTCACTGCTTCTCCGCTCATCTCCCAATAGAAATTGCTCTGTGGCATTAAATATGTAAAATTAGCATTTTAAGTAGAACACATTTCTGTGTCGCACCCCACTCTCCCCACTCTCCCCCTCTGCCTGCCGCCGAGCCCTAAGCGCATAAGCCACACAAACTCATGCATGCATATAATATGCATTTGGTCATCTCCATGGTAACACGAGTGGGGGAGGGGCTCAAAGATAGAAGGATGAAAAGGTGTAGCCATTGAAAGCAGATCAGATTGTATTTATTTTTTATTTAGAGAGTTTATTCGGGGAGTAAGTCATACTAGCACTCTGTTAATGTGGAGAGCTGAGGACCAGGACACGCACGTATCATGGGAACAGCCACCCTTCCACTCTGCCCTGCCCACATGCAGACTCAAATGTACCTGGACTCTCCTGGTTGTTCTCTGTATAAATGATTTATTGTTCTCTTGTATTAAAACTATTAAAAGTTCCTGGCGGAGAGATATTTTGAAACAGAGTCCCTCCACTTTGCAAAATATTTGCCTGTAATGTTGCGCTTATGGTTGTGAATAGAGGCTATACAAGTGGTCACACACCTGCAGACACACACTCAAAAAATGATCCATTAACTTTTACTCTCACAATTCTGAGTCAAAAGGGTATAAGGTGAAATGGCAAATAACATCTGTGGAGACAACTGGCCTTTGGTACCCTGACACCCCCAAGTCCACCTTTAATTCACCTACACCTAGTACAGTTATGTACACATGAGCACGCTGACTTCCTTCCTGCTATAGCTGCATTTAGTGCCTATGGGTCACATCACTGTTTTATCTGTATTATATTGTATGTCACACAGTAACATGTATAAAGGGTTAAAAAAGATTTATTTTTTGATGATATAAAACAGAGAAGAACAAGAAATCAGTCCTCACATTTGAGAAGCTGGAACTAGAGGATGTTTGACATTTGTTCCTGATATTTGACAAATCCATCATTAAGATAGCTGACAATTAATTTTCTGTCAGGCTACTAATACATTAATTGTAAAAGTCGTTAAGCAATACAGTTTGAAGAATATGAAAGAATATAGAGTATGCAGTTTTGTACATACACTGCACAGTGCCATCTCAAATATTCCTCTTAAACCCAGCCATGGCGAAGAGATTAACACTTTGATGGATGGTTTGATTTCATTCAGACCACTGCTCCAAAACATACCTGGGGCCAGAGGTATAAATGATGCATATACACATTAGCAATAGGTCTACTTTCACAGAAAACTGACTTTCATAAAAATGAATGTGCTTTGCTGTGACAATATGTTCACCTCTATGCAGTAGCCGAGTTGAGTGTAATGTAGAAACATAGCAAATAGAGGGAGAATATAAAGGAGGGACTTAAAAAGTCAATTTACTTTGTGGAAAATACTTTTATCTTAATGACTTCACTTAGGGCTCCCCTGCCCAATCTGAAAGCTATTTGACAGGCAGTGCAATAAAACAAAACCCTCCAGTGAGAATAGACAGAGTAGAGCAGACAAGACACGGGTGTTCGGTGTCCTGATACAGTATGACACCAGAGGAAGAAAACTGAAAAATATGTTCCTATTCCAGTGGTGAATCATACATGGCAGTAAGAAAGTAGTCTCTCAGTCAGACTAAATTAAATGCCATTTGATTTTGAGCATTTTCAGCTCCAGTTGCAGCTTTGGCCACTGGCCAATGAATAGCAGTTAGCAGCAGGGTTATCAGTTGGCAGGCGCACCAGCCATTAGCTGTATGAAGCTGACTGTTTTAATAGAAAAAGGGCTTCTGCACTGTGAGATCCATCTTAGCATCCTTTCATCTATAAATGTCATTTTTACCATACTGAAGCATACACACATGTCATATTGTTGCCTTGAACCCCCATAACTATGATCAGTTATGAGGTGGCTGTGCATACTTAACTGCTTTAGCACTGTTGTATTATATTAGCAGTGACAGAGATGGAGAGATAGAGTTTGACTTTGTGGCCCATAATGATGTTTTGGTTGGTTTCAGTAGTGACATGTTTTCACTGCCTCTTGTGCTGGTGTCAGAATCATACATTCCCATACAATAATCTGTTTTGAATGGATCAGTGTAATATTTACACATTTTTCTGTTTACAACTTGTTATCTATTTATCAGTTATGTGACCTGTTAATAGGCCTTTTCACAGCAGAAATTTTTGGCTTGGCCTAGTACTAAAAGTGCAGGTGTGTGATAATATTAACAATGTCTCAGTGACATTGTGATTGAACCAGCCCCCACAATACAAGGACCCTGAAACCAAAGCTGCAAAAATCACCCATTGTTCTTTGAAACAGCTGCCTATTAACCACACGTAATCAAAGTTTATTTGTATTTTTATCCTTCTGGCAGACACAGACAGGCTGATGGGCAGAAACATCCTGATCTGAAATGTATCAAGGTCTGAACAAGTTGTTCGAATTTCCCTGTAGAACTTTGTAATTATGATGTTTCATTAGTGTAGAAGCTCGATCATGGGTGCAGCCAGTGTCACATGTGGAAAATTTATTTGAATGCAGTATTTATGTGGGTGACACTTTGCACTCATAACATCATCGTATGTGGCTTTACCAATGCTTGAGCAGGCACAGCCTGGGATGTATAAGAACATTGGTTCATGATGTGAGGCATCACATATTTATTAAACTCAGGAATCCATTTTTTATTAGATTATGTGCCAATGTATGGCACTTTACATTTACCATGATGCTGTCAGTTTTGTGAAGGTTGAATTGTCTTGACAGACTCTGGGAGCTGTGATTCCACTGTTTTTGAAACAGCATTACAGCAGCTGCACCTGGCTGCACTTTTGCCGAAATCACAAAAATAGGTTGTCAGTAAATTATAGATGACTGTTCTAAAATCTACTTACACGAGTATTTTCAGGTCTACCACCCATACAGTTCATCAGGTAAAACCTTTAAGGACAGGAAAAGCTGTTGCCACGGTTAAAGGAAACCAAGGCTAATGTGCATAAGACCTTATATGCTGAGATAATGCCCGTCACACTACTCCCACCTTTTCTATTAAATCTGAACATACTTTATCTGTTCAACAAATGACTGCTGTCATTTTTATGGAGAGGGTACTCATTAAGTGCATGACCTTGAGAGGGTGTTTGTGAGAAAAAAGCAAAGATGGGTTAATTTAAAGAAAAGAATTTGAATAAAGTATTTGAAATAAGCAGACAGTGCTGGTGTGTTTCTGAAGAGGACAGTCTGTTTGACAGTCAGCTTGATTCATATAGATTTTCTTCTGTTTTTCAATGTATGGTTACATTTACATACTTATTCACTTGAGCTAAATTTTTTAACACAGGCACAGCACAGCTGTGATTTTATGGTGAAAAGAGACAGCAGGTTAATGGCACAGAGCTCGTCAGAATCACCTTTATGTCTGTAGCAGGTTGTAGGTCGAGCACTGTGGTCACCCAGGTGAAATGTTCATTTCAAAGCCCACGTGATACCTGAGGTATATTCAGCATCAAAATTGTATGGTGTTATTTGGGTTGAACCATATGTAACAGCCTGTGTGATACCCTGGTCAGTTTGTGTGTTGAATTAAAATCAAATATGTCTTCAGTAAAAACCAATCAAAATAGTGACAAGTACTCAGATTTAGCTTATTAAGTATATACAGTTTACTGCAATTTGGAACAACAGCTCTGCAGTAAGGCCTATCATTGTGATTCTTGTGATGGTCAGTTGACGCTGTGTCAGATAACTGTTCACCTAAATATCTAAAGGCTGTAGTTATTTTGGTGCATGTTGAATTATTTTGAGAGGTGTCCACCCTTCATGTGGAGAAATGTGGATGGACAAATGTGCCGCTGCAGCCTGGCTGGATGCAAAGTTCCCATCAAACTGTCAGTGAAATAAACAGAGGCGGCAACTTCCTGCTCCTCTGGTGTGTAAAGATCTGAAAGGAGAAAGCAACAGAAGAGTGAGAGGTGGTCGTGAAGTAATTTTATGCTCCTGTCCTACACACAACAGCACACATGAACACGATCACCATGTGTTTCTTTTTGATCCTTTGTGTGTGTGAGTGTGTGAGTGTGTGATGGCCTCCTGCTTGACTCTCCTGTGTGGGAACCAGCCGCTGCAGATGAGATTATTACAGCGTCATTCATTAGAGTCATCATTTAACTTCAGATCTGCCCTCTGTTCAGCTCAATGCCACTCGCTAGACCTCTGTTGTCTCACTCTCGCACACACACACGGACACAGACATAAACACACACACAGCTGTCCCTGCTTTCTGTGTGTGTTTCTGTGCCTTAATGTTGTATTTCTTTATCTTCTGCCTTTTCCCTCTAATGCTGTTCCTGTTTCTCTCAGAGTCCTTCAGTTTTGAAAGAAACCAACTTTCCTTCCAGTGACAAAAAATACTCAAAATAAACTTTGGCAGGCCTTTCCGTCCTGAGCGCCCACATAATCAATCATAACCAGGCCGTACAAATTCATCAGCTTGGATCCATTTTGCCGTAGTTAGAGATCAAAAGGTTGCAAGTTGACTATAGGAAGTCCAGGTACTAACCCAGACTAATTTATCTAACATGGGAGAGATTTAGCCCCCTGAGGAGACGAGGACATGGTTTTTCTCCATCACGTTGAATATCCTCGATGGGGCTCGAGGGCACTTAGTCTTGCCGCAGCATATCCTGTATGCCATTTAACATTCCATTGATCAGATTAATTGCAGTTGATTGTGTCCTGTGTGAGGAAGCGTGTGAAAGGAGACATTTAACTGAAATAATTTATAAGGTACAAGATGAGACTTTTTTTTTTTCTGGGCCTTCGGTAATGATCTACAGTTAAGGATTAGAGGAAATCCAAAAAGTACCATTTCTATTCCCTAGATTTCTGTCAGGTTGGAAATATTTTAATCAGGACTATATCAAAAATTACTGACAGTTTACTGTGTAATGTCTTCATTTTGGTTTCTTCAGGAAACACAGCTGTTGCCACCTATTCACACTGCTCTTTGACGGGGAATCAGTGTCAAAACTTTGCCTCTGTCAGTGCCAGAACTTACCCAAAAAGTAAACAGTTTCACCCTCTTTCTTTCTCCATTTTTCCTGCTAGTTCGCCAGACTCTTTTTAGCCTTTTATTGAGTTTGTCATTTTGTGGGTTTCTCAACTTTCTCTCTTTCACACACACACGCACACACGGTCTCTATGTTTCTCTGCAATTATGAATAATTGTGACTGTGGAAATTTGTGTGAGCCTGGAATCCCCTGGTTCTCCTCACTGCTCGAGGGGGCAGTCACCTCTGCCGCGCTGGTTTCAAGTGTGCACACACACACACACACATGTGCACACGAAACACACTTCACACATTCAGTGAAAGGGAAACATTCAGGAAGTGGCAGTGCTTTGAAGACAGCAATTCATGTTTCCAAGCGTGGAGCATTTATTGGAGGTCAGACTGAGGGTCTATTAGGCCTCTCATATTCATTATGGAGGGCGAGAGGCGAGAGGTCGAGGGAACAACAGTACCCCCTAGTTACCATGACCCCTGGTCTCAGGATGTTTTTTTGTTGGTTTTTGGTTGTTAACTCCTAAGGCTTTGAAAGAGGATTCAATTATTACATTCTACAGTTTCAGGGTATGTTGGGTAAGCTCTTCTTGCGCTCACGGAGAGGCCAAATAGGGTTCGTGAGGAGCAATTACTCAAAATATTCATCACTGCGGTGTGTTTTCAGATCGTGATCCCTGTTTGAAACCCATAATAGAAGGAGGTTTGGTATCTTAGAAACAAAAGAAGGCCAGAGGCAACAGCCAGGAACATTTGAAAGACGGTGGTGAAAATCATGGTGATGATTATTATCCAGACATTGAGGGAAAGGCAATTTCAATTCACTGCCTGAGGATTAATGCCAGTGAGTATTTCCTCAGTGTGCTTTGTGTGATTGTGAATGTCTTTCAGGCTGCTCAAATATACCATTACTATGCAGTAAAAAATATCTCTGAGAGCCTTTTCGTTTTTCTTACATGCTGGCGAACATGCCAAAACATGCAACGCTCAATCTCTCATAGTCACAGAAACTTAGAAATACGTACATCAGATCAAACACACACATGCACATACACACGCACACACACCTCAAAAGCCCCTCAAGGGATGATATTCTACACCACAGGCCAAAGCACATATCCTCACTGATGCAGTATCGCCTCAAAACCCTTGACATGCACACTACCTGGAGTGTGTGTGCGTGTGTACGTTAAACAGACACGTCAGTTTAGACTAAGGTGATCGGCTCGCTCCGACCCAGCTCCGGCCCCGCGGGGGTATCCCAGTGTCCCGCTGTCCCGATGTGGGAAAGCAGAGTGTTGGATGGGGTATCCCATAGCGCCGGCCTGGCTCCTGGGCAGCAGACAGCTAAATCAGTCACAGATTGGATTATGAACGGTGAGTTATGAATACATCTTTCTTAGATTGCACACACAGGAAAACACAAGCACTCGTGAATGTGCTGAGACTATTTATTATGACTCCTATTACGGCATAGACATAACATGCACACCAGCACCCAGATTTAGATCCACTGAAAGATTTTTTTTTTTTTTTTTTTGTGATTTATCTACATTACACTTGTATTTTCTTTCACTCTGTTTCTTTGGCAGTCCCTGTCCTCTCTTTCTTTCCCTCTCCCTCTCTTTCCCTCCTTTCTTCTCAGCCCTCAGGTCATAGAATCAGTTTCAAAGTGTTGATCCTCATCTGAAATCTATTGCAATCAGCGCAGCACTGGACATGAAATACAGGCCTGTGAGATCTGATACGTGTGTGTTCGTGCCTGTTTGTGCTCAGATGGCTTTTTGTTACAGTTTCAGTCCAAAATAATCAATGAGACACCTGGTAGAATGATTGTGAAACAAGTTTGTGAGCTCTCATTTGTTGTGTTTATTGAAGATGATGCACTGTCTTGTCTTGTGTTTCAGTATTTGCTACAAGTAGAGCTACTGTAGTGTAAGAAATAAAATTCAGTGAACACAGCAATAGCAGCTAGAATTGTGAGCCTTTATTTTGGAAGATAAAATTTTTGGCTTACTTAGTTTGTAAATTAAAAAAAAAAAAGTTTCTTGGAATTTTTATCCAAAAATTATTTCTTTTTTATCCTGTGTGTGTGTGTGTGTGTGTGTGTGTACACTGATACAGTTCAATCAACACTCCTCTGAAAAGGTTTCAACAAAAACTGGACATTATTATGTTCATGAAGGAGGATTTATTGCAGAACCATTGGATTAGACTCTGCATGTCATTTTCTGTACAAAAAACCTACAGGTTATTGCATTTGATATGCAGTTTTGTCTTTTATAGTGGGCTACACCACAACCATACTAAGCAGGTAAACATAAGCAACATTTTCTCCACTTGAAATATCCTCATACAGGATACAGCATTAAGGATTTACTTGTATGTTTTATTATGTTTCTTACAAAATGTTTTAACTTTACAATAAAAAATAAAACCTAAAAAATAATAATAAATATATATATATTTTTAAAACTACTTATTTTGGAACGTCACTCAGAAACCAAACTCAAAGTTTTAAAGTTGAAATAAAAGGAGTCATTGTTGTGGTGGATTATTTCTCAGCAGGGTTATTTCAACTGTCATCAACCTCCGTAAGTAGTTGTTCGCTCATTATTTAAATTAGAGTAATCCATATATATATATATGTGTGTGTGTGTTTGAGCGCGTGTGAATGTGGCTTTTGCAGGTATGTATGGCTTTATTTGTCCGCGGGGCTCTGATCCCCCATGCAGGGTTTTGAGTATCCATCCTGATCACCAGGAGCTGATAAGATGAGTGTACTTGTTGTCTTTCATCGCCCTGGATGAAACATTCCTTTCTGATAGTTCGGGTCAGCCTCACAGGCTGTTAACACAGGTTAGACGGAGATGCTCTGAGCAATGTTACCTCTGTGTCTGCAGCTCTCAAAGGCAAATTAATAGCGACTTTTGTATGTAGAACAAGACAATCAGGATTTTTACAAACAAAAAGAAAGGAAAGTTTGATAGCATTTTACTTTTATTATTCCCACAATACCTTTTAAAAAACAATGTAATAATCACCACACAGTTGAGCCCAAAACATGACAATTTCATTCACCAACAGTTTCTGTGAGAGTTTATCCGTCTTGTGTTCCTTAAAGCACAAGCAGGACTTCTTTGTAGTCTTTGTCCGTGGCCGCTCGGCCCATGTGCCGGCCAAGTTAGGAAAAGGCCAAACCAGTTCTCTGCATTGTTAACAACATTTAATCAAAGCTCAATCAAAATAGCTACCTTTCTTCCCGCGCCTGGCCGGAGGTAAAGTATGTCTGTCGGAGAGAGTCTTGTCTCTGTCCGCTGACAGACGACCAAAGAGGGGGCTCTGTATGTTCTTATCTTCATCTAACCCTCCTGTCAAATCAACCTGCACATGAAAGAGGGACAAGAAACACCCCCTAAACTAAACGGTGGAGTACTTCATAGACTATAGGAACTGAATAATCCCAAAGAAGATGACAACCACCTTTAAAAATTTGAGGCCTCAGATATTTTACGGCAATTGCTGAAGTTTTTGAGAAGTACTTTTGATTTATTATTTTTTTTTCCTTTTTATTTCCAACTAATTCACTTGAGCACAAACAATAAATGCACTGGTTTCAGCGCAGATAGTGTTACCCATATGGGAACGGTCAGACTTACAGCTCGAGTTCCCAGCCCATATGCTGACCGCTCCAAGTATCAATCACTGCATCTAAATGACTTAAAAGAACCATATTGATTACCAATACAGCATCATAAATCAAGACGCAGACACACACTTTTTCTCTCACTGTTACTCTCTCTCTCTTTTACACACACACACACTAAGCTCATGAAATCAAAACTCAATTTCTCAGGACGGGGAGATGCAGATGAAGTCACTCTCAGCCTGTCTGTAACCTGATAGATGATTAGAGACAACAAGAATCAAAGTGGAAAAGTGTGACGAGAAAAACACAGAGTGACAGAAAGAGGTACAAACAATGTTTACTTTGCTCCACTGCAATTAAAACCAAGTCAGTTCCCTACAACGGTCTTGCATCTACTGTATGCTTTATTTATTTATTTGTTTTTATTCTATGAACAAAGCGTTGGGTTTGTCTCTTCCATGCATTTCCACTCTGTAATGGGACACATGTTCCTCTGCTGCTTGGCCAGAGGGCATACAAGAAAACTGTGCAGCAATAAGAGCATTTTAGCCTGGAAATGTGTTGTATTCACTTATTTATGTATCCCCACAACACCCTTGCAATATTGATTAAATCAAGAAGATGCTGCAGTATTTTTTAAAAGCTTTTTAGAGATCCAAAGAGGAGGGAACACCTCTTTGATCGCTTCAGGTGAAATCCAGACTGTATTTACGTTGGAGCAGAATTCACTTTTCTTCTCCTTTTTCCTTTCTTTTTGCATGTGCTATTTCTGTTGGTTTTTCTTCTCCTTTGTGTGTGTTTTTAGCTTACATTTCTTTCTTTTCTCTTGCTTTCGCCCTCTGGTTTGCTATGTAAATACACGCCGCACACTTCCGAAACAACAAACACAACAAGCTCCATGCAATAAAAGTATCCCATCTAATATTTATCGATATAGCTCTACCTAGGCTCTGTGAATTGAGTTGTGTTCAGCCACTCAATTTAGTGTGATGATGGAGAGAGGGGGAGAGTGCTGCATGCAGAAGATATTTTTAGTTGGTCAAACTTGTTCACTGCGAAATAGAAAAGCAAACAGAGGTTTTGCTTGCTCTGTTGGATGTCAGGGTTTGAAACAAGAATTATTTAAAAATCAAAGTGGGAGGATAACACTGGCATCATTGAACAGTTTTCCTACTGCTAACAAATCCGATCAAAAGACCAAAACCAATGATAAAAAAAAAAGAAACTGTTCATAAATATATAGTTTAAGTCATTTTACAGCTGGTCTCTGTAGTGAGGAGTAAATTGAGTAAATTGAAGATGTATTTATTGGAGGCAACTTTCAGAATCTATTGTTTTATGCCTAAAACTCTGTGTACACACAAAGATAGACATAATTTTTTCTCTGAATTATGAAGTTGTTTAGCCTGATGGTTTATAAATCTCAATCATAGGGACTGAGATTTGCTTAACTGAAATTTATAAACCACATAGATATGGTTTTAATCACTTGTTTGCAAATCAGTGCCTCTGCCTGATCCACCACTCCTAAGACTTGCCAAAGAATGACAAAGACACTGTGTCACACCACTAGCTGACATTACGCACAACCACACGTTCCTGTAAACCACCATCAACTGTGATATCTCAGTCCTCTTTATTCAACTCAGCACTGTTATAAAAACAGAAGGACACTACAGAATATTGTTGGCCTTATCCTTTAACTCAGCCCGCAGCAACATTATGTTATTTAAAATTATCCCTCCATGCAGTTTATTATTATTTGAAAAGCATTGTGTTTTCCTGTCCATGTCACCTCCTCCTATATGTTTCATCTTTTTTTTCTGTTACTGTATGATCTTATTTCCTCAGTCTAAATTGCACCTTTGTCTGACAAGTCTATCATGTTGGTAATTACTTTCTTTAATAGTTCCTCAGTCACTCTTCGCCCTGTCAGAATGGAAGAGGGGATTTGGCGGCACTTTTCTTCAGGCAAGCAAGGCAAGTCTCATTAAATTTGCATTAAGTTAGAAGAAACACACGTACATGCTCTCACACACACAGAAACACATAGCAGTACGCGTACAGGGCTCACAATACAGTGTTGTGTGCTTGTGTCTGCATTGAAATATTCTCACAACATAATGTCGATTGGCATTTCTATAAAATGCAGTAAGCTCTAATATAACTGTCTTCATCCTAATGTGCCTTATGAGAGTGAAGAGGGTTTCCCAGACTGATGAAGTGTATTAAACTTTATGGTCTCTCTTATTAACCCAGCATCTATTTTTCCTGTCCCTGTCTGTTGGTTTCCTTCCATCTGGTCTCTCTTACATCTGTGGTCCACCCCCATCGCTCTTTCTTCTCTTCCTCTCTGGTCATACAGTCCAGTTCCCTGCTCTCTCGTGTGGAAACGTGAGAGTCAGTCACTCTTCTGGCTCTCTCAGTGCTCAGTGAGCCTGCATGCTACAGTGCTTCAGGCCAGTTTCAGCGTAAGCAGCGTTAAGTACAATATTCATTGTTCACGAGAGCTTTGAAAATAGATTAGGTCGTGATTAATGTGGATAAGGGGTGTGAGGCCAGTTATTATCTATTATCAGGGAGGTCTGTGTATGGTTTTGTCACTGATTTGCAGCTGAGCATCTCATTTGCTATGGCCAATTATCAGCCAGACCTCTGCTTTTTAGGTTACTTCTCTGGGAAGAGATTGGAAGTGTTGCTGTAATTTTGTATGAACCCTGGCTGTGTTTGTATCTATGTCATGAGTAGGTGAATATTACATCCTGAAGATGTGGAGTGAACATAGCTTAAGCTAATTCTTTGTTAAAGTATGGATGGATAAATGATTAATCTGCCTTTTTCTAAAGGAAATATCATTAATAGTTCAGAGTCTTTAGGCTGTATATAATACAGAAGTCAACAGGAGCGTGGGAGAGGAAAAGTGTGAGAAAGGACCTCAGAGACCTGTTCATGTGTTGTGAAAACAAAGAAATGCATCAGAGTGGATTGTCAGAGATGTCTCCTGCCTGAGCGAGAATGAAAGAAACAGAAACCACGGCTTGGTCGCCGCTATTTCACCTGCTGCTGAAAGTTGGTCCAACTAATCTGCTGTTACTGCAGCTTTTCTGGTCAGATACATGCAGTTGGTGGTGTTTTTAACATTTACTTAAAGCAAAGTCACCAGTATTATCAAAGCAACATAAAATAAAATTTGTGCTTCCTTCTTTTGGCCAACTTTTTCACTAGACAGCAGTTATGCTAGTGTGATAGTAAAAATGTACAATGTTTTTTTGTGTACTTGCATGTTCACAAATGGATTGATTTAGTAAATAATTAAAGAGATGAAGAGTCTGTGTATGCTAACATGCTAATGTTTTGCACATTTACCATATTTGCCGTTTTAGTTTAATGTGTTAACATGCTAACATTTGCTAATTAGTATTAAACCTCAATGGAATCAATGGGAATGTCATTCATTTTACAGGTGTTTGGTCAAAAACCAAAACCAAAACTGGATGAATTGAATTTTGATCTGAGAATGGGACTAGAAGAAAAGTGAGAGGCTCTCCAGAGTAATTACAATCATCCTGTGGGGAACATGAATGTGTGTACTAAATTTGTCAAAACATGTTAAACTGCTGGTGACGCTAGAATAAAATTCAGGGGATCCCTAAAATCATTATGATTCATCCTCTGAGAACTATGAATGTTTGTATAAAAGGTCATTTCAATTCTTCCAGGAGTTGTTGAGATATTTCATCCTGGACTGAAGTGGTACAGAAAGATCAACGTTACCGTCCTTATAGCCACTCAGCTAGCCCAATGTCTGCCATATTAACTCAAACTTTACAGTTATATTTGGAGACATGATCCTCAAAATGTTGATGATGATACTGATACTGAGAATTTATTTGGATACATTAATATAAAGTACGCACACATGCACATGCCTGTAAACAGACGTAAAGGCGCACACAGATTACAGAGCGAGATAGCATGAAGACCTGCAGTCCACTCTGTGCTCCAATTTGAGCGTCTGATCTGAGCAGAGCAGACAGGCGAGAGCAGCGTGCCCTAGAGTCATGTAAAATGCAAAGGAATATACTACTCTATTAAAACCTCCTGATGGCAGAGAGAGGCTACACGCACACACACACTCATTTGCATGTTCTTATTTTTATACATGAGTGGAATGCACTTTTACTTATTGTTCACTCTGCTTCATCATAACATCCAGACACCAGCAGTAAGTAATTTTTGCTAATGAATGCAATACATTCACATTAGGTGTCTCTTGGTTTGAGTATAGAAATATTAAAGCTAGGTGCTTTATGTCAAAGTCTGTTTATCAGGTCTGGGTGGTTGCTTAATTTCAGTTACCATAAAGAGAAATCAGTTTCCCTGACCGACAGAAAATTGACCCAGATTCAGAGCTGTGGTTTGTTAACCATCTTCCTGGCACCTCCTCATCCCAACTTGTCATCTGGTATCTCTTCCACAACACTTCTGAGTGCACTCCTAAGTGTACTTAACTCTAGCAAGTCCACATGTTCTCCTTTCATTATTAAACCCTCCCAACAGACTATCAACTTTTTATTCTGCCTGGTGCCAGAAGTTTCCTCTTTCAAATATTCTCCAGCACTCATCTAAGCCCCCTAACCCCAAACAACACTTTAAAACACTTAAGTCTGAAACCGCCCCTCGAATGCAGGACAAAATATTTACTTCAAGACAGGAATATTTTTCTGTCTGACAACAAGCCAGCTTTATGCCTCTTAAGTAGTGAAAGTGCCGGGAGAAGTGCAGCTCTGAAAAGAGAGATGTCAGATGACGTGTTCCTTTATCATCGCCAGTAGAGCCGGGAGACGCTTTTATGAGACATGCACATTATTATTGATAAACAATCTCAGTGCTGCAGGGTAAAAGTAGTTAATGTCGACTTAGCTCTCGTGCTCATCTCTATTCTTCCCGTTTAATTGTTGTGCAACACAGTGATGAACATTGCATTTCAGTTGCTTTGGTAAACCAGGGTTACCTCAATGCTTTCTAGTGTTCACAGTTCAATCCAGGCTGAATTTAAGCAGCAAACATACAGTTTTATCTCCTTACATGCCTCACACACACATACGCATAACATCACAAATATCATTTCAGACAGGCAATACCGACGCACCTCTGCATGTATAGCAACACACCGACACAAAACATCTTGAGTCTGATCCCAGGTAACGATGTACAAGGGAAACGGTGAATCTCAGAGTTCTCCCCGGGCCTCAGTGTGACTATTTTTGGAGTCAGCGCTCATCTGAGCTCATCTCTTCTGACTCTCTCTTACCACTTACAGTTTGTACTCTCTCTCTCTCTCTCATGCTTCCCTAAAACGCTTGCTCACCCCGAGCCACTTGTTTATCAGTCTAATGTTTGTTCTTGTCAGGGACAATATGTTCCCTCTCTGCTGCAGTCTACACAGTTATTCTTCATCTGGCCCCTGGGCTGTTCTTAGTCAGCCCGTGTCCCCAGACACCTCTCCACTGACCAATGGAGGGATTTAACTATTTATGGCTGTTAGGTGTAGGCTTCGTACAAGCAAATTAGGTTGAGTACTATGGTTGAGTATAGAGCACTTCAGGGGGAAACCAATTGTTAAAGCATTTAGTAAATGCTGACTGGAGCGTGGGGGTTTTGTGACATCAAACAGGGATTGTGAAGAACTCATTATGAATGAAAATGCTTTTTGTAACAACCAGAACTGTAATGACTTCTATAACGATACTCTAGCTAAGATTATGTTTGTGACACCAGAAAAAAAAAATCATCCTAAAGGTATTTTTGCTGAAAGTATCTTTACAGAGTCCCGGCTAAGGCACCTCAAACAGAAATTGCTTGGAAGCTTCCGGACCAAGAGGAATTTTCCTTTTTCATTTCCATCCACTTGGGATGCGATTTCACACCATTAGCCCCCCCCCCCCCCCCCCCGTCCAAACTCACACCACCCCTGGACCATAAATATTTCAACCTCTCAATCTATATTCATTATAAAACACATGCCCAATGCAATATGTGGTTGTGAGGACATAGGGCTTTTATTTATTCATCTTATTTATTTATATTTCTTTCCTGAGGGCGAGACGTTGGTTTCTATCCATTTGTGCTGATTGCTGGCTATTATAGAGCACTTAGAACCTCCCCTGAACTGGCCAGGGGGGAGCACAACCCTCCGGAGATCCATTCACTTCAGGGCTGAGAGGTGTGTTTGTTGTGTCTGGTTTTGTAGAGAAATAACATAGAGTTATCACAAGTGTGATAGCAAACACAAAATATCTATAAACACGCTCAGAACACACAGGACTGAAACTCAGAGACACTGGTTTCAAACTGTTCATTTTTATTAAAAAGTAATGCAGGCAAGTGCAGGTAAGGCCTTGGCGAGGGGTGAAGTCAGTTGACGGGCAGAGGTTGGTAACAGGTGTGCAGGAAGACCAGGCAAAAAGGCAAAGGTGGCAGGCAACAGGCAAAGTCCAAAAGCAAGGTCGAAGCGAGGTCAAAAATGGGCAGGCAAAACAAGGAGGCACAGAAACACTGGAACGCTGCAGCTGGGATGGCACGATAGACTGTCTGGCAGGGTGTGAGTGGAAATGGACAAGTGTATATACTAGGGAGCTAGTGAAGGAGCAGGTGAGTAGGTGGGTGTGGAGCTATCAGGTGACTGGAAAGGCGGGAAGGGCTGAGGGTACTGCAGAGCCAGTGGAAGTGGCCGGTTTGAAATGACAGTGAAAATGGCAAAGTTAGGCAGAAATGGATGAATGAATAACTGAATGACCTGTGACAAACAACTCAAACATCGTGTTAATAAGAGTTAAATCACGTTGTAGTGTCTTTTCTGTTTTGGTTCTCATCACAGGAATAATCCATATGATGTCCAGTTAATTTAATTCAATACCATTATAAATATATTCTCCCTGCTCATCTTAAGATATGTTTTCCCTGGTGATTTTTAAGTGAATGTATAGAGTAAAAAATAATAGAAAAGAAAATCGTTCAACTAAAGCTTCATTTTCCTTTAACCACACAATGTTTTTTTGTCTGGTCTAGATATTCACATGCATGCAGGTGTCATATGCAGTCTTGTTAGATGATAAGAGAACTTCAGCTCGGCCAGCTTCAGGATCAATAGGGTTTCAGACCCCCCTGAAAAAAACAAACAAACAAAAAAAAAACATTGGTATGATCTGCATTGGTATGGGTGATTTGCTGCAGGTACAGGTGAGAAGATGAAATACAATCCAGGAAGCAATGGATCTGTGAATCTAAAGGTTAATTAGATGCCAATACTGAAAAGTGATTTACTCTTTACAAAGTTTTCCAGTGGTATTTTTTAAATCTTAAATCCAGATGATTGCGAGGAAGACATACATTTTACATTATATAATATTCTACCTGTAACGTGTCTGCAGATAATCGATTGACCAACAATTTGCAGTTGGTCAATCGATTCAATCGATGAAAGTTCCAAGTTCAACTTCTTTGTTGGATTATCCATGGGAAGACTTCCGCATTTGCTCTGCTGACTGCCGACCACTGGTATCTGTCAATATTAAGCCACCAGCCATTTACTTCTGCCTGTCGTTGGTGGTCGTTGTTTCTTTAATTTATCTTTGAGCTCTCCACATCAGTCAGCCAGCTGGTCAGCAACACCAGAAGCCTGAGCGTCAGAGACTGATCCTCCAGGCTTCACGGTTGGAATCCCACTGTGCCACAACAATGCTGCTGGTTGAATGTTCATTCTGGCTCAAGAGCTGTCCAGCTCACTGAGACATCCACAGAGCTCAGGCAAGGGCTGTACAGTAACTTAGTCTGCCTTCTCATCAAAAACAGCCGCCTCGTTTAATCACTTTCACATTTCATTTACTATGTTTACAGTTACTGTTCAATGGTTAGTATAATTAATTTACAAATAGGATTCTATCAGCTATAAATGAGGTGTACAGTCAGTGTTAGAAGCTGAATCAGTTTGTCCGTTCAAGATTTCTTTGGCAACAATGGTGGAAACTGGCTGTGATACCTGAGGCCCCCTGGTTAACACCACATATAACATCATTTCTGTGCTGGAATAGTTAAACTATGACCTGACTTTACTTTTTCCTTGTGAAGGCGAAGGCACTGGTAGATTAGTTTCTTTTATACTGTGTTTTAATGACATGAGAGAGAATTCCCTTTGATAAACAGCAGCTCTGTTTCAGCTGTAATCTTTTTAGTTTGACCTCTGCCACTGTTCTTCTTTTAGCCCTGGATTTAAAAGTAATCAAATGTTGGCCAAGTCTCAGATAAAGTGGATGGTTAAAGCCAGGTGTTTTCTGGTCCAGACTTCACATATCTGTTGTTGCTCAGGTTTTTTTTTTCTTGTCCAAGCTCTACCGGATCTATGTGACCCACTAAGATCGTCATGGTGGATGGCTGATCTTCCTGAACTGCCCTTGCGTTGAATTGTGTAGCCCTTAATTGGATCACATGTGCAACGGGACTAAGACAAAAACTTGCAGGACACAGGGAGTTTGGGGACTGGGTTTCACTGCAGCTATTTACTCAGCATCATCCAGTGAAGCTGTAAATGGCAGCAGGCCAGTGTCTGTCTGGTCTCCTGGGTGTCATTGTGTGTCATGTCACTATAGTGGCGTGCGGGTAATCTCTACTACACACACAGTACATGTTCTGCACTGCTTAGATCTGGATGACCGCATCCTGTGGTACAAGACCATAAAGGTGTGGGTGGGAAGGTTGCACAGGCCTTTGTAGCTGAAGGTGTATGTAGCAATCTTTGTGTGCCTATGTGTGTGTTCAGTGTCACAGAAACAATCTGTCCAACAGTGTGTGAAAGGGCTTAAAGGTAAGGAACCAGGACAGCTGTAGGTATCATTAGTAACGCAGGAACATAGATGTAACTCAAATTTAATTTCATAATCAGTGTTGATGAGAATGTGAATACACAGTGAATGTGAGCGTGCTTGTTTGTGACATACTCTTGCATTCATTGCTGTTGACCTGACAAACATTTCTCTGTTAATGTCATGTGATGTAGTTTATTGACAGTCACAGTGACAGCAGAACCTTTAATCCAGTCTGAGTGCTAAAGCAGAGACTGTCCTGTGTCCTGATAACGTGAGTGAAATTAGTGTTAAAGCGTTCAAATGAAACGCAAGCAAACTGTCAGTTATGCTGGTTCGTGGAGGACAGAAAGATGGCGGTAGAAGAAGTTAGGACACTCTAACAACTGTATCTGTTGGTAATGGACCTGTATTGACTTTCAGCATGAAACCACATTGAGTATTCCATGTCTGCTCATAGTAGAGCTCATTCTCTGGTGTTATGGATAAAGTGTTGACCCCCCTCCTTTGCTCAGGCACTTCCCCCTAGACTTCCCCTGCCCCCTGTCCTTCTCCTCCTTCCTTCTCCTCTTTCCTCTGCCTTTATCCCTCCATCTTACCTATTGATTGGCCAATAATGTGTTTTCAGTGGTAGATTAATGGCACATTATCCTGACAAGGGTGTCTGAGGGGACAGGACGTGAGAGACGATGCTCTTTAATTGATTCACAGATTGTGTTTGTTTTTTGAGACAGAGAGATATAATGAAAAAAAAAGCTTGGATTTAGATTATTTTACATAGATTTAATGCAACTGGAGTGTTTGTATCTGTTGTTTATTGTTGGGTTCTGTCTGAAAATACAGAAATTGTATTTTGTGAAATTACTGTTTAGAGGTGAATTTGTGTGCAACATACGTGTTTGCATTGCACACAACCTTTGATAGGCATCTGTCAACTCTAGCAGCTAACATACATGCTCTAGTGATACATACTCCAGCAGCAGTGATAATGCTAAATGAGGCACAGGTTAAACTAAAAAGCACAAAAGCCCTCTTATACAATTAATGTTAGAATTTAAAAAAAAGTGTTATGTTGTTTATCGGCTGCACAAGTGAAGAGCATTCTGTATATACTGTATTCATAATATTAATATGTATGATATGAAAATCCTGCTCTTTCCTAGAAATATACCAGATACTAGCTGTCTTATATGAATGAAAAAACTCATATTAGGTGACTGCAGTGTAAACAGACTGAAAATGTGTCAGCGCAGGGTTTAATCAGTGTTCCTGATCAGCCACACAGAATCACAAAAAGACTCTGCAGACCTGTTAATTTTTTTTTCTAGAAATTTAACAGCGTGACACATTTTCCACCCAAAGCCATCAGTCTGCTTCTCTATCAGGTTTCCCCCATTCCCAAACCGAAACTCTAAATGTTTGTCGAACACAAAGCCGTGGCAATATTCATTAAACAGCCTTAAACACGTAGTAACAGTGTCACCTGCCTTACAATAAAATTGGCATTCTTGCATGTTTTGTGTAAAACCATCCACAGCCTTCATAAAATCCTGAGCACTCAGATGCTTGGTTCACTTCTTTGGTTCAGACTGAAATGGTGCTATGTTGACGTTTTTGTTTTTTAGTGTCTCAACTGATGGATTGCTGTGAAATTTGGTACAAATATTCATGCTTTCCTCTGGATGAATTGTAATAACTTTGGTGATCCCCTGACCTTTCAACTTCAGTAATGCGACCATCAAGTCAGTATTTAAAAAAAATAAATAAATAATGGCATAACTAACAGCCTCCACTGTACTTTGTGGGTACTGCTAATTAGCAAATGTTAACATGCTAACATGGGACGGCGTGGTAGTGCAGAGGTTAGCACTGTCACCTCACAGTGAGGGGTTTGAAACCCCGGTTTTCTGTGCGGAGTTTGCATGTTCTCCCCTTTGTTCTCCCACAATCCCAAAAACATGCACATACAGGTGTGCCCCTAGGTGTGAGTGTGTGAGTGTGTGGTTGTCTGTCTTTGTGTGCTGGCCCTGCGATTGACTGGTGAGCCCGCCTCTCGTCTGTAGTCTACTGGTATAGGCACCAGCTCCCCCACCACCCTGATGGATCAAGTGTTATAGAAAATGTTGATAATATGATATAGAAAAAACATGATAAACTAGAATGGTGAATGTAGTAAATATTCATCATGATTGCCTTGTCACTGTGAGCATGAACTCATAGCACCACTGTGCTTCATTAAAGCCTCACAAAGCGTGGCTATAATCTTCAGGCGTTTTCACACCAAACATGCAAGAGGGAATAGTTTGCATGAGGTAGAGAGCAAAATTAAGAATGTTACATAATCGTACAAAGCAGCTAACTAGAATTACACGGATTACACTGCAATGTAATTATCACGAAATTAATTTTCTAATCTTGTTTCCCTGTCCTGTCTGATACTGTCTGCCACTCCCAGTACAATTCAACACTAGTGCTACACAACTCAGTGAACTGAAAGATGCAGAAAGTGAAGGTGGAGGTCAGTGTATTGGGGGTCAAAGTTCAAGTTTGTTCAACACAGTGCTTGCCTCTATGGCTTGTTTCAGGGATCCCGTCAGTCTTCTTTAATAACACTTTGGATAGAAGTGAAATACCGCCACGTTTCCTCTGCTGTCATTCTTATCTTTTGAATGGGTGCCTCCAAATACTTCCTGTCTGCTGTTCTAACATGCTGATGGGCTTAGTTTACAGCACCATAAAGCATCTGGTAAACTGTCATACAACAGCTAATATTCAAAACGGACATGTAAATACGACATTGTGAAATTTTCTGTCAACAGGTTAAAATGGTCGGAACTTAATCCACACACACATTCAAACTTTGGCCAAGTTTATATTGTATGGTCTTTAAATTCATTCATTTAAATTTATTTATTTTTACTCTCTCACTTGGCTTGCTTTGCAATTAATGTTTGGCCACGCTCCAGTCTGGTCTCATCTCAGTACTCTCTCACCTCTTATCTCTGTCTCTGTAGCACTTGCTCTTATCTGATTTCATCCCCTCTGCAATCTTTCTATTTCCTCAAGCAATTTGCATCATGGAGAAGTGGGGGTGGAGGGGTGGATGGGTGACTAAATTAGCAGATCAATAGACCATCAAACAGTCTTTAAGTGTGACACATACACAGGCCTCCTGTCTCAAGTTTCCCCCTCTAACTAATAGCCTTGTTGTTTACTTTACAATGTGCTGTGTCATGTAGTTTTGGTCTCAGGTTGCCCTCCAGTGCATCGGGACACCCCTGGGGGAATCCGTACACTGGCTTTTCAGAGCCAACTGATACTGGATTGAGCACCAGCAAATACTGCTTTCACATTTTGTTTTTGAGCATATCTTATTTTATCAGAGTGACCAGCACAGTTGAGGCATTTTTAAACTGAGGGCTGTGGTTGATATGAATTTTTCCTCAACAAACTGAAAATGTTTTTTCACCATATAGATGAAATATATCTTCTAAATACAGCCCATATATCATTGGCCTATAGAGCCAAAATTAGAGCGTCTGTATGAAATCCTCCACGTGAATTCTTTTGGTGACGGCCTTTTCTGTACTTTCATGTTGCAGAAACATGTTCGGGGACGGTCTCTCCCATCGTCTTGGGCGATGACCTTTGTCAGATGACTGGAAGAGGTCAACACAGGTTAAAGTAACGGGCGAGCTGGGAGAGGGGCCCCCATCTAGTCATGCAGAAAGGAGCTACCAGTGAGTTTTACCCAGGCGTAATGCTCGCACACACACACACACACACACACAGATACACACTCTCTGAGTTGCTCTCCAACCAACAGGAACAGCATTTCCTTGCTCCTGACCAGCCAGACCTCGGCTATAGAGAGGCGCAGACCCATGCAGAAATACAAACGTGATCGTAGTTTTTCCAACACAAACACACACTCATCAACCGGCTCTCAGCAATCCCTCCTCCCTCTTATTCTCTCTCCTTGTTACACACTCTCCTCCTCAGACCCTCTCATTCAGTTAGAATCACACAGTCAGGCTTCAGTGCACAGACTACTGTGATGAACTATGACAAGGCAAGAGGCGGGAGGCAAGCAGAGTAAGAATGGGAGAGGAGGATGGAGTGACAAAATGAAAAGACCACAGTGGTAGAGACAATTGGCACTTCTTACGAGGAGCACTGAGGTGAATTAGTGCATTTATGTCTGACATGAACTTAGAATGTTCTCCGTCATGCCAAATAAAGCTTTACATGAAAAAATAATTTTACCTCATCCTCTGCAGTTCAAAGCTCCAGTTTTGGTGCCTTCAAGACAGTCTGATCTTCAATTAATGTCTCCATTAAATACAACTTTAATATATAAGTCATATACCATTTAACCACACCTTGCATTTTGACAGTCTGCCGTCATGTCTGAGCAGCTAGCTCAGGGATTGTGGGTACTGAGTACTGGTGTGACTCTCTCTAGCACCTTTGAAATACGAGACATGTCAGACATAACAGGCCTCTTTTCTTCCGAAAAGAGGCACACACACATGCAAGCATGATCCATGTCTCTGAATCTCACATATAATAATGCACACAAATGCCTCAGAGATTTCTTTATTATATGGTGCACTGGGTCAATAATGAACACATAGCTTCCTGTTTCTTTTATCTAAAATCCAGTTTACAGCAAAAATATGTAGGTATTGCTTTATAGTTTTGATTTTGTATTGTGTATGATTTGGGTTTACATTATTAAAAATGAAAAGGGTTGTAGCAAACTGCACTGGGGGTCAAAGGGCAACACTGATAAGGTCAAGTGACTTTCAACTCAGTCAATGCAGGATGTGGATTTTCATTCCTCTGACACTATGCGATGCATAATTTTAGACCAGACCTTGGCTCGAACTGTATATTGGATCCAGTTCTGTGCTGCTCACAGATCTTTTTGTCCAAGTCAAGGATATTAAGTTTATGGCACAAGAAGGGTGAAACGATTCCCTGCAGGGATCAATAAAATACCAAATTATTTTTGGTCTTGGGAAAATCATGAGGTTCCAAACATTACAGTGTTACACAGTGGAGCTTTTCAGACTGATTTGAGATATTATAGATGTCAGTATTATGAATGTCTTTAAATAATCGCAAGAACTGTAAAGAGTTCAGCAGAAGAACATATCCCAAAACAAAATATGCAGGGCAGAGGGCCATACAGTATTTTACCACCTTAGTAATTTTCCAAAACACTTTAGCTTTTCAAAGAGAAACATAACTAGACTAACTCATATCATGTTTGGTATACCATAATGCGTAGTTTAGATCCTGAATAAGCAGGTTGTGTCACCAGTTAGAGATAAATATCTAGATTTGGAAATTGACGCTAACTGTTTTGTACATTTTTCCTAGACTTTAAGTGTTATAACAGTTAAAATAAACTGGGATCCTCCTAATTATATCCAGCCATCATTGCTGACTGCTTTTTCTCTTTCATCCCTGTTTTTCTTTATAACATTATAAAAAGTTGCACAATCCACTAAGCATATGATGTGACAACTAAGACAACTAAGAAACAGGAAATCCAGAAACCAGATGGCCCTGTTTCCTTTTTAGGGATTAGTTTGGAGCATTCGTTCACTCTGGAGTCTGAGGTTTATTTCCAAAGCGCAGACCTAAAGCTTTAGTAATATGCCTGACTTGAAGCTAGTCCATAAGGAATGAACCTTGGCGTGGCTTCACAGGAGTAGGAGCACAGCTTTCCATTGTGTACACTTTAAATTATGCTGAGGATGCTGGTGTATTAGTCTGTGGCTGTGGTACAACAGCAGAGTGGCCACCGTTCAGGAGGCGAGACTGATGATCTAGACAGTGTCTCACACAGAAACTGAGGAAGGGACGAGCCTCAACTCCTGTCTGCATCTCTCAGCCACTTCCTGCATGGACCAAAATGTTTTAGATTCTCAAGAAGGAACAAAATTATTGATCTACTGATACAGCATGTTGCTTAGTTTATATATGAATAAGTAAGATGTATCCAGGTGCATTCACATAGGGTATGAGCCGCTCCAGTTTGTCTGTATGTGTAACCACTTGCTGTGTAGGTCATATGGACTTAAACATGTAATGTGAAGTGGCCCTTCAAACAGTGATTGATCTCAGGGAGGAACAGAATTAGTCTAATTTTTTGAGCCTGTGTGGTTTACCACAATGTGCAGTTTATTTCCTGAATATGCCAGTTCTTGTAGCTGCAGATGAATATTTTGATTCTGAAAACTTTTTTTGACAGTCCTACTGACATTATTACAGTTTTTATGATCTTGTTCCTTTTGATTAAAATATTCAACCAGCAGAATTTTATAAGCAGTTCTGAATTCATGCATATTTTATACAGTAAGTACTGAGGCCTGTGTTTTGCATAAAAAAAAAAATTGTAGAAACAATTGGGACCCATTGGTTTATCAAACATGGAGTCATTAAAGACAGATTTACAACGACCAGTCTTTATGGAGCCAGGGTGTTTCAGTTTTTGCTCTGATTTAAGATTTAGCTACTTCTGCATCATATAAACTTTATCGTATTCTTTTACCTATAAAATCCACCTGTAGCACTGTGTATGTTGCAATTACAAAGGTACTTTGAAAACTAATGTTTGGATTCATAAACTGACCGAATGTACACTGTGTCTCTATTATCTGCAAATTCATATATTCATAAACCGTTGACATCTGAAACACAAAGTTCACCTCAACATACTGAATCAATCCTGTAAAATATTTCTTGAATGAAGATGTTTTAATTACAGTTTCAGTAAATGGTGTAATGAGCCATTAGGCAAACGTGGAATAAAGTAAGAATAGTAGGATACTCAGAAAAAATAGACATGCGTGAAACATAGAATAAAATGTTAATTACATTCATTTAAATACATAGATAATTTCAGTAATTCAAAATTCATTATGATACAGGAAATGCATGCAAATAGCTAGGCTGTGGTAATTTCTTTGGTGGCTTTAGGCTGCTGGAAATGCTGTTGTCGATAATAATAATAATGATAATAATAATAATAATAATAATAATAATAATAATAAAATACCATGTAAACAATAAAATGTAGAAATTGATAGTGTTTTAGGCCTCCCTCAGGCTATCATTAGCTTAGCCTGCTATTTTCTAAAAACGGCTCTGTGTATCTGTAGCAGGTTTAGTGTCAGGCCTATAAAAATCCATAAATGAAAAATAAATAATACCGAATCAGCTTATTCTTATGTGATATGTAACTACTCCTCCGTCTTATTAACTTGCAGTCTTCATAAAGTTAAGGCCGCAGGTCCGGCCCCACCATCTTAACACCTTAAATGCTCGAAACTTGGCAACAGACCACCAACAAGTGTCTCTTTCACGTAGAGAATTACGCAAACCATCATACGTCCCCGTCGTACAGGCTGAAGTACTTGCTGGCGTTTGAAAAGCAGAGATAAGGCGTGCTACTCCCCGGGTACACCACGGGCAGAGGCATGGGCAGCAGGCATCTCCCCAGCAGGTTGCTCTCTTTGTACAAGGCCGGGAGCTGCCCCACCACCACGGGCTTTCCAGTCTCTGGGAAATCGCTAACGGGTCCGTCGATTTCGGTCGAGATTTGCCGTTTCAATTTATTCCTGCGGTTCTGAAACCATATTTTCACCTGGGTCTCCGTCAGCTGGAGAGAACTGGCGAGGCAGGCGCGCTCTGCGCTGCTCAGATAGCGTTTCATGTCGAAGGTAGACTCCAACTGGAAAATCTGTCTCTTGGAAAAAATAGTGCGCGTTTTCTTTTTCGTTATCATTTTGCTCTTCTTAGCCGGGCTGCCTCCTTTGTGGGCGTCCGTGGCCGTGGTGGTGGAGCTACTGTCGTCACAGCTGCTGTCCCCGCTCTCGAAGCGCACCTCTGTCGCCTTCCTCGGGTCTCCGCGGCTGATGATGACCGATTCCGTTGCTGCGCTGCAGTCTGTGGTCAACTCTGCAACAAATTTACACTTCGTTGAACCATCTAGTCTCGAACTGTGCTGCATGCTACATTGACCTGAAAGTGTAATACCATCGGATGCGAGTTGTGCGTAATGGTGAACACAGATCACAGAAGGTTTCTCTTATACACCAGCTTGAGGCTACAAATTCATCAAAACCCTCTTACCACTTTCGTGGAGCCTGCTGCCCGGGTCCTGCCTCTGCTGGGCTCCGTGCTCCTCGGGGTGACTCTGGAAACCGTCTTTACGCGTCTCCGTGGCCGAATCATCCTGCAGTCCGGCGGGGTGACAACTGTCACAGTTTCTCCCGCTTGTCTTGAGGTTGAGGATGTTGTCAATAGTGAATTTCAGAGAGGCGACGGGTCGACATGGTGCATCCACTTTGTTCATATTCTCCAAGGCCTAAGTCCTCTTTTGTTTACTTCCGCGACTCTACTTGCCGTTAACTCAAACCCGGGACGCTAATCTCACCACTAACGTCTCGATGCTCCACCAACCATAGCAGCAGCCGCTGAGCAGACACTACTGCGCTGGCGATGTTCTGCCTGCACGGCTACTGCATACACCGGATGGAGCGCGCTTTGTCCTCGCTGATTGGTTGAGTGGAGCTTGCCGTCCGGCCAATAACAGCGAGGGGATGGGAGGAGAAGGGAGGGCAGGAGAGTGTTGTTGTGCCCTTCCCATCCTCCCCCCGCTTTTATCAAACTCTCCGCTCATTCTCATACATCTGCTGCAAGGAGACTCGGAGCCCTGCAGGGGACCTCCAGGAAAATAAAGAATAGTTTAATTTCACTTCTGTTTCACACCACATACAGTATGTGCGCTGTGAGACCAAGCACAGCGGAGGGTGGTTTTGATCGTTGCCTCCTCTGTCTCTTTGTCCGCCTGACAGTTGTTTAATTTGAGTCAGAGTTGGGGGTCCGAAAAAAAAAAGTTTTCCAACTGATTTGAAAACTCAAAGTGACGTGGATCGTTATTATTGCTGTTGCATTGCATGTGTATCAGTGTAATGTTTGCAAAATATTTCTCAAAATCACATATCATCGTTTAGAATTAGCTTAGAGGATTTTTAATGAGTGGGCGTGCAGTTGTTTTAGGAGCTATAGGGAAAATATATATATATATATATATATATATATATATATATATATCCCAACAAAAATAG